>CM062295.1:386110743-386434354 GCA_031216915.1 Pictodentalium vernedei | reverse complement strand
TCCCTGTAATATTGGTAACGATGAATCCATACCTCCTTTTTGCCCAGTCACCAAAACATCAACCCATTCACCCAAAACAGATGGAATGGGGCCTCTTTCTTTCTTTTCTTTTTCTCACCTCACATGCCGCTCCCATTGCTAATCTGAAAATACCGGCATTGAAAATACCATACTCTGATAAATGAACACAACAGTTTGGGACGGACATCTCCGCCCCCCCCCCCCCCACGCACCAAGTGGATGAGATTTGGGTGCCAACGCCGGTGCCGCCATACTTACCATGAGCGGGACCGCCAAACACCAAATCGGTACCGCCACACTATTTTTAGATTAGACAATGATAAACGGTACCGCCAAACAAACAAAACGGTACCGCCAGACTATTTTTAGATTAGACAATGAAAAACGGTACCGCCCAAACCAACAAAACGGCACCGCCAGACATAAGGTCTCGTCCAATGAGAATCGAGAAAAAACGGGGTACCGCCAAACAAAAGGGTATATATAGGAGCCGGCACGAGAGTGCTCTCCGCCTCTGATGAGTTCAAATTAGAACGAAACCGGTCAGGCTTAACAACAGGGTATAGTTGTTGTGTAGGTCACTCCTGCTCTTTAGTAGAGAATATTTTTTTGGTGTAAATAAGTTCTGCCTTACTGGTAAAAATGACCCGGAATCAATGTCTGGGGTTGGAGTCCTCCAAAGTGGGAAGAATAGGAGGAAATAATTGGCTAAATGTGACTTCATACCCATATAATAGTGCATTCATGATATAGCCAAAGATGCTGAAAGTGGCCTTAAACAGTAATAAGTGATGTTCACTCACTGTCTGTCGTCCGTTGTCCGTGGACATGGTGTTTGTGTCTTCTCCTCACAAACCGCTGAACCAATTTTATTGATATTTTAGATAATAGTTTGTTATGACATCACAATTTGATTTTGTTCAAATCAAGTTGCCTTGCCCCTCAGTAGGGCCACGCCCAAAAAGTGTGCTTAAATCTTTAAAAATCTTCTCATGAACCAGCAGCAGCAGACTTGATATTTGGTGTGCAGCTTCCTTTTGAGGTGTAGACTCAGATTTGTTCAAAAGAAGTTCAAGGAGCTATATTTGCCTTCATTATGGGAGGGGCAAGAATTTTCGCCCCGCCCAAAATTTCTATTTTCAAAATCGAGAGGCAGATTTGAACCAAATTTGATATGAGGGCTTATTGGGTCATAAGTACTTAATTTATGCCCAAATTTTTTTTTTCCCGTTGCTCCATGGGAACCACAGGAGCTAAAAATAGAAGAAAAAAAAATTAAAATGCCCATATCTCCAAAACTACACGGCACTGACAATTCTTATTTGGTGTGAAGCTTCCTTAGGCCTAACAGAATGGAATGGTAAAAAAAAATTGCTATCGGTTTTATCATGGGGTACTTTTTTGGGGACTTTGAAAAAGTGCCGAGTGAGCATTTTTTAACACTGTGGGAAATGGGGAAAAACATTTAGAACTACTTCTCTCCCAAACCACTACTCCCAAAAGCTTTCAAATTTCACATATAACATCTTTGGAAGATTGTTTCACATGTTTATTGAAAGCAAATCCCTGGGTCCATATTTGGGCTCTCTATGGGAGCCAAAATGTTTAAATTAGTGCAGTATGAGGAATTTTCTTCTTCTTCAGATCTACCAATCAGAATCTTTTGATATTTGGTATGCAGCATGCTTAGGGGGGTGAGATTCTAGTTTGTTCAAGCCAAGTCCCTGGGTTCATATTTGGGCTCACTGTGGGGGCCCGAATTATAACTTAGTTCAAAATGAGGAATTTTCTTTAAAAATCTTCTTCTTCAGATCCAGCAGTCGGAATGTTTTGACATTTGGTGTGGAGCATCCTTAGGGGGGTGAGATTCTAGTTTGTTCAAGCCAAATCCCTGGGTTCATATTTGGGCTCACTGTGGGAGCCCGAATGATAACTTAATTCAAAATGAGTAATTTTTAGCTCAACTTGACAAAGTCAAGCTGAGCTATTGCCATCACTTCTCGTCCGTCGGCGTACGTACGTTAGTACGTTAGTATGTTAGTACGTTAGTACGTACGTCCACAATTTCCTTTGGCACACCTCACAGGTCGCATTTATGATCAGATTACTTTGAAACTTGCGTATGCTTGTTTGGGGTGACCTCTAGATGGGAGCTATCGATTTTCTTCAATTTCCATCAAAAAATGTTGCCGCAGCCAACGTTCTTAGAACTTAGTTTAGTCAAACCACAATATTTCCCTTTGGCACACCCTACAGGGCACATTTATGATTTCATTGCTTTGAGACCTGGTACGCTTATTTAGGGTGACCTCTAGATGGGAACTATCGATTTTCTTCAATTTCTGGCAAAAAATGTTGCCACGGCCAATGTTCGTAGAACTTAGTTTAGTCAGACCTCAATATTTCCCTTTGGCACACCCTACAGGACACATTTATTATCAGATTGCTGTTGAAACCTGGTATGCTTGTTTGGGGAGACCTCTAGATGGGAGCTATCGATTTTCTTCAATTTCTGTCAAAAAATGTTGCCACGGCCAACGTTCTTAAAACTTAGTTTAGTCAAAAGACTCAATATTTCCCTTTGGCACACCCTACAGGGCACATTTATGATTTGATTTCTTTGAAACCTGGTATGCTTGTTTGGGGAGACCTCTAGATGGGAAGCTATCGATTTTCTTCCATTCCTGTCAAAAAATGTTGCCACTGGCAAAAAAAATAACATTGGTACCAATGATCTTCAATTTTGCCATTTCATGCAAGAACATGTGAACCAATTTTTTCGAACCAAAAATAATTTAGTTGTCGACCAGTTTATAACCCTTTACCCAATGCAGACGATTTCAAAATTCATTATTTTAAATACCATTTTTTTTAAATTTTTAAAAGAAATTTCAACAAAACCATATCATGTGACCCCTCTTTGGAACGAGCTCAACGAGCTCGTTCCAAAGAGGGGTCACATGATATGGTTTTGTTGAAAGTTTTCAAAAAATAATATTTTTTCAGCAGCTGTATTTGCATATTACGTGGGCGGATGCAAGCGATTCGTTGGGTACAGGGATAAACAAAATACTTAAAAATAAAAACCTCCCTCCATCATTGATTTGAAAAATTTGCCTGAGAACCAAATGTATTTTTCATTTGGCCTACTAATCAACGGTTAGTTTTAGTAAAATAAAAAAAAAAGTTCTCTCCAGTGCATGATTATTTCAATTTTTTTTATTTACAGGGTTTGGAATCAATTCCTGATGATGATTAGTTCAGAGAGTTGTACCGCTTGGAATAAAACAATGGACTTGCAACATAAAATACATGTATTAAAGTCTGTGTACTGATATAGATGCCTGTGTATATAGTATTGTTTCATTTTTCCCTAAATTAAAGATATGTAGATATATGTTTTTGGTTTGATAAATATTTTGTTTTAAAATTTACTTAACTTTTCAACTTCTGTAGCAATCATATCCACCCACCCTTATAATAAAAAAAATCGCCCTTTAAATTCTCCCAAATAGTGACAGTCAGCACTATGCTAAAAGAATGTAACTGCACCCAAATTATGCATTGTTCAAAATGTTTTTTTGCAAGTTTTGAAGTGTTCCGGTTATATATACAGCACAAGTCAAAATAAGTTGTAGCATAACCGCAATAAACTAAGTATACTGCTGCTTCTGCACTGATAAAATCAGAATCTGACATCATTTCTGGGATGCTCTCAGAGAGAGCTTTCCCAAAAATGATGTCAGATTCTGGTCTGATCAGTGTTTGAAGAGAAAGATACATAGTTTATCGTGGCTATCGTACAACTTATTTTGACTTGTACTGTACATGTAGTTTGGCCAAGTTTCACTAATTCACACAACACAGTTTAGGCCTACATGTCAACTCAAATAATGTGACAGATAAAAAAATAAGTTTGAAAAATCACAGTTTGCCAATGAAAAGTAACCTGTGATAACAGTGTCGTGTACATAAAGAATATACCCATAGTAGCTTGTTGTACCAAATGTTCTTCACGAATGGTGAAGTGGTGTTAACGGTGAACCTTTACCATGCGGTTAACACCACTTCACAACTCGTGGTGAACATTTGGTACACCAAGCTACTTTGGGTATATTTTATTTATACCATTATCGTTAGATTATTAAGAGTTTAAATGTTGAATAAATCAATATTCACACATGCGAATCTGTTTTTTAGCTCACCTGACTTTCAGTCAGGAGAGCTATAGTGATCACTCACCGTCCGTCGTCCTGCGTCCGTCGTCCGTGAACATGGTGTTTGCGTCTTCTCCTCCCAAACCGCTGAACCAATTTAATTGATATTTGAGATAATAGTGTGTTATGACATCGCAATTTGATTTTGTTCAAATCAAGTTGCCTCGCCCGTGGGTAGGGCCACACCCAAAAAGTGTGCTGAAATCTTGAAAAATCTTCTTCTCATGAACCAGCAGTAGCAGAGACTTGATATTTGGTGGGCAGCTTCCTTTTGAGGTGTAGACTCAGATTTGTTCAAGAGAAGTTTGTGGGGCTATACTTGGCGTCATTATGGGAGGGGCAAAATTTTTTGCCCTGCCCAAAATTTCTATTTTCCAAACCGAGAGGCTGATTTGAACCAAATTTTATGTGAGGGCTTATTGGGTAATAAGTACCTAATTTATACTGATTTTTTAGCTCAACTTGACAAAGTCAAGCTGAGCTATTGCCATCACTTCTCGTCCGTCGGCGTACGTACGTACGTACGTACGTTAGTACGTACGTCCACAATTTCCTTTGGCACACCTCACAGGTCGCATTTATGATCAGATTACTTTGAAACTTGGCATGCTTGTTTGGGGTGGCCTCTAGATGGGAGCTATCGATTTTCTTCAATTTCCGTCAAAAAATGTTGCCGCGGCCAACGTTCTTAGAACTTACTTTAGTCAAACCACAATATTTCCCTTTGGCACACCCTACAGGGCACATTTATGATTTGATTGCTTTGAAACCTGTTATGCTTATTTAGGGTGACCTCTAGATGGGAGCTATCGATTTTCTTCAATTTCCGGCAAAAAATGTTGCCACGGCTAACGTTCATAGAACTTAGTTTAGTCAGACCTCAATATTTCCCTTTGGCACACCCTACAGGGCACATTTATGATCAGATTGCTTTGAAACCTGGTATGCTTGTTTGGGGAGACCTCTAGATGGGTTCTATCGATTTTCTTCAATTTCTGTCAAAAAATGTCGCGGCCAACGTTCTTAGAACTTAGTTTAGTCAGAAGACTCAATATTTCCCTTTGGCACACCCTACAGGGTACATTTATGATCGGATTGCTTTGAAACCTGGCATGCTTGTTTGGGGTGACCTCTAGATGGGAGCTGTCGATTTTCTTCAATTTCCGTCAAAAAATGTTGCCGCGGCCAACATTCTAAGAACTTACTTCAGTCAAACCACAATATTTCCCTTTGGCACACCCTACAGGGCACATTTATGACTTGATTGCTTTGAAACCTGGTATGCTTATTTAGGGTGACCTCTAGATGGGAGCTATCGATTTTCTTCAATTTCGGCAAAAAATGTTGCCTCGGCCAACGTTCGTCGAACTTAGTTTAGTCAGACCTCAATATTTTCCTTTGGCACACCCTACAGGGCCCATGTATGATCAGATTGCTTTGAAACCTGGTATGCTTGTTTGGGGAGACCTCTAGATGGGAGCTATCGATTTTCTGCAATTTCTGTCAAAAAATGTTGAAGCGGCCAACGTTCTTAGAACTTAGTTTAGTCAGAAGACTCAATATTTCCCCTTTGGCACACCCTACAGGGTACATTTATGATCAGATTGCTTTGAAACCTGGCATGCCTGTTTGGGGTGACCTCTAGATGGGAGCTATCGAATTTCTTCCATTTCCGTCAAAAAATGTTGCCGCGGCCAACGTTTTTAGAACTCAGTTTAGTCAGACCACAATATTTCCCTTTGGCACACCCAACAGAGCACATTTATGATTTGATTGCTTTGAAACCTGGTATGCTTGTTTGGGGAGACCTTCAGATGGGAGCTATCGATTTTCTTCAATTTCCGTCAAAAAATGTTGCCGCGGCCAACTTTCTTAGAACTTAGTTTAGTCAGAAGACTCAATATTTCCCTTTGGCACACCCTACAGGGCACATTTATGATCAGATTGCTTTGAAACCTTTCATGCTTGTTTGGGGTGACCTCTAGACGGGAGCTATCGATTTTCTTCAATTTCCATCAAAATATGTTGCCGCAGCCAACATTCTTAGAACTTAGTTTAGTCAGACCACAATATTTCCCTTTGGCTCACCCTACAGGGCACATTTACGATTAGATTGCTTTGAAACCTGGTATGCTTATTTACCGTGACCTATAGATGGGAGCTATCGATTTTCTTCCATTTCCGTCAAAAAATGTTGCCACGGCCAACTTTCTTAGAATTTAGTCTAGTCAGACCACAATATTTCCCTTTTATACATCCTACAGGGCACATTTATGATCGGATTGCTTTGAAACCTGGCATGCTTGTTTGGGGAGGCCTCTAGATGGGAGCTATCGATTTTCTTCGGTTTCTGTCAAAAAATGTTGCCACTGGCAAAAAAAATGACATTGGTACCAATGATCTTCAATTTTGCCATTTCATTTATAACTTACCAAGTTCAAGTTTGTCAAGTTGAGCTACAGTGTCATTGACACTTTCATTTTTTCCCGTAGCCCCATGGGAACCTCAGGAGCTAAAAATAGAAAAAAATTAAAACGCCCATATCTCTAAAACTGCACGGCACCGAGAATTTTTATTTGGTGTGAAGCTTCCTTAGGACCAACAGAAAGAATTGGTAAAAAAAAAATTGCCATCCGTTTTATCATAGGGTACAGTTTCGTGACTTTGAAAAAAGTGCTGAGTCAGCACTTTTTAACACTGTAGGCAATGGGAAAAAACATTAAAACATCTCTTCTTCTCCAGATCTAGCAGGCAGAATCTTTTGATATTTGGTATGCAACATTGTAGGGTGGATCTGATTCAAGTTTGTTCAAATCGGCCCCCCTGGGTTCATATTTGGGCTCAGTATAGGAGCCCGATTTCGAACTTAGTGCATTTCAGACAAATTTCTTAAAAAATCTTCTTCTCCAGATCCAGCAGGCAGAATCTTTTGATATTTGGCATGCAACATTGTGGGGTGGATCTGATTCAGGTTTGTTCAAATCGGCCCCCTGGGTTTATATCTGGGCTCAGTATAGGAGCCCAAATTTGAACTTACTGCATTTCAGGCAAATTTCTTTGAAAATCTTCTTCTCCACATCCAGCAGGCAGAATCTTTTGATATTTGGTATGCATCATTGTGGGGTGGATCTGATTCAAGTTTGTTCAAATCGGCCCCTTGGGTTTATATTTGGGCTCAGTATAGGAGCCCAAATTTGAACTTAGTGCATTTCAGGCAAATTTCTTTGAAAATCTTCTTCTCAAGATCCAGCAGGCAGAATCTTTTGATACTGGGTATGCAACATTGTGGGGTGGATCTGATTCAAGTTTGTTCAAATCGGCTCCCTGGATTTAGATTTGGGCTCAGTATAGGAGCCCAAATTTGAACTTAGTGCTTTTCAGGCAAATTTCTTAAAAAATCTTCTTCTCCAGATCCAGCAGGCCGAATCTTTTGATATTTGGTACAGGGATTTTTCTAGGGGGCATTGGGAATGGGGCCAGGGGCCCATACAATTGGGAAAATGCCATCTTATTGGACCAAATTGGGAATTCTGGTGACACTGCAGAGTGGAGAAAAATGCACATTTCTTCTCTACAGGCACATTAAAAATGAAGAAGTTGGTTTTATTATTTGAAATTATGGTTTTACAGAATCTTTTATCATCATAATAAGGCCTACTTTCACAGTAAATAATCGCAATTATTATGATGAAGTTGACACTGGGTACCAATTGGGAATTTTATGTTAGAAATTGGGAAAAATCATGCCTAAATCTCATTGGGAATGGGGCCTATATTCGGCCCCTGTCGTCACCTAGAAAAATCCCTGTTGGTATGCAACATTGTGGGGTGGATCTGATTCTATTTTGTTCAAATCGGCTCCCTAGATTCATATTGGGCTCACTATAGAAGCTCGAATTCGAACTTAGTGCATTTCAGGCAAATTTCTTCAAAAATCTTCTTCTCCAGATCCTGCAGGCAGAATCTTTTGATATTTAGTATGCAACATTGTGGGGTGGATCTGATTCCAATTTGTTCAAATTGGCCACCTGGATTCATATTTGGGCTCACTATAGAAGCCCAAATTCAAACTTAGTGCATTTCAGGCAAATTTCTTCAAAAATCTTCTCCAGATCCAGCAGGCAGAATCTTGTGATATTTGGTATGCAACATTGTGGGGTGGATCTGATTCAAGTTTGTTCAAATCGGCCCCCTGGGTTTATATTTGGGCTCAGTATAGGAGCCCAAATTTGAACTTAGTGCATTTCAGGCAAATTTCTTTGAAAATCTTCTTCTCAAGATCCAGCAGGCAGAATCTTGTGATATTTGGTATGCAGCATCCTTAGGGGGGGGAGGGGGGGGGGGGGGGGGGGGGTGAGATGCAAGTTTGTTCAAGCCATGTCCCTAGGTCCATATTTGGGCTCACTGTGGGAGCTTGAATTGTAACTTTGTTCGAAATGAGGAATTTTGTTAAAGCCAAGTCCATGGGTCTATATTTGGGCTCCCTGTGGGAGCCCAAATTATAACGTAGTCAATATGAGGAATTTTTCTTTAAAAATCTTCTTCTTCAGATTCAGCAGTTGGAATGTTTTGACATTTGGCATGGAGCAACCTTAGGGGGCTGAGATTCAAGTTTGTTCAAGCCAAGTCCCTTGGTTCATTTTTGGGCTCACTATGGGAGCCTGAATGACAACTTAGTTCAAAATGAGGAATTTTCTTTAAAAATCTTCAGATCCAGCAGATGAATGCTTTTGATATTTTTTATGCAGCATCCTTAGGGGGGTAAGATTCAAGTTTGTTCAAGCCATGTCCCTAGGTCCATATATGGGCTGATTGTGGGAGCTCGAATTGTAACTTGGTTCAAAATGAGGAATTTTCTTTAAAAATCTTCTTCTTCAGATCCAGCAGTCGGAATGTTTTGATAATTGGTGTGCAGAATCCTTAGGGGTGCGAGTTTCAGGTTTGTTAAAGCCAAGTCCTTTGGGTTCATATATGGGCTCCCTGTGGGAGCCCGAATTATGACTTAGTTCAATATGAGGAATATTCTTTAAAAATCTTTTTTTAGATCCACTGGTCAGAATATTTGGTTTCAGCTTTTATTAGGAGGAGCAGATTCAACTTGTGGAAATCAATTCTCTGGGTTGATATTTAGGCTACCATGTCAGGTGAGCGCCCTCAGGCCCCCTGGGGCCTCTTGTGTTTACATGAGCATGGGTGGTACTTCCTCTGGCAATATTATCGCTGAAAAGAAATAGATGAGTCCTTTTTCATTTTAATAAGATAATAACATACTATTTCAAGTTATGAATGCTTTATTAACATGAGACAATGTACGTTTGTTAATTTTTGGTATCTTATGAGGTAAACTTATTTAAAAACGTAATAAATAATTGCAGGTTTCATTTCGTTCTTCACAAGGCGGCGAGTGATAAATTTAGACAAGTTTGCAATCAAGGTGAGGTCGCCAAAGGTCAACTTGGATGTCGTTCCACTGTAGGTGTAAATTTTTACTACTGAAATCCCATTGCTGGAGTGTTCCCCACGGTTGGTGTGGAAAGCTAAAATCTATGTCATAGGCTTTTTATATATGGTAGAATAGGTAATTTTGGTATAAAATTGGTTTGCCATTCGTATATAACACCGTCAACACAGTTTGCTTTTTGCTGGTGAACTCAGTATGAGAATTTCTCACTGCATTAGATCAAAAAAGTACAGCCACTGTGGACTGGTCACTTGGGCTGCAATGATACGCTTTCCTAACGATACAGTAGTATGTATCACATACGATATGTATCATGATACACATGATCTCTCATGCCATGCAAATAAAACTATTAACCCTTTACCCAACGCAGGCGATATCAAAATTTATTATTTTAAATATTTTAAAAAAATTTCAACAAAACCATATCGTGACTCCTCATTGGAATGAGCTCGATGAGCTTGTTCCAAACAGGGGTCACATGATATGGTTTTGTTGAAATTTAAAAAAAAAATCGTATTTTTTCAGCTGTTGAATTTGCATATTATGCAGGCGGATGCGGGCGATTCATTGGGTCACTGTAAGTGCAAATGCCAATACGGCTCGGGCTAGAGGCCGTGTTTATAAACCGATCTTTACGAAACTTCTTGGGTACCTTAGGTATCACCGTGGGACGAGAACGAGTGTTTTTGGGTGCGGTCCAAATTCAAGATGGCCGATGGCAGCCATTTTGTACAAAATTAGGTGCAATCAGATTTTTGCCCAGAACTTCCATATGAAAGTGCTGACTTGAATAATTTTTTGTGTGAATGTTTAGTACCATGGGATACATCACATATAATACAGGTTTTTTTCTCATGCAGAAATTATGCAAATTAGATGAACTTTGATTTTTTCAGTGCTACTCACACACAGTAAGTGCACATTTCAATACGGCTCGGGCTAGAGGCTCTATTTATCAAACGGTCTTCACGAAACTTCTTGGGTACCTCTGTTATCACCGTGGGATGAGAACGAGTGTTTCAGAGTGCGGTCCAAAATTCAAGAATGGAATGCAGCAAACTTCTTGGGTACCTTTGTTATCACCTAGAGACGAGAACGAGTGTTTTTGGGTCCGGTCCGAAATTTAAGACGGCCGCTGGCAGTCATTTTGTACCAAAATTAGGTGCAATCAGATTTTTGCGCAGAACTTCCATATGAAAACTCTAAATGCCAATACGGCTCGGACTAGAGGCCGTATTTATGAAGCGATCTTTATGAAACTTCTTGTGTACCTTTGTTATCACCATGGGACGAGAACGAGTGTTTTGGGTCCGGTCTGAAATTCAAGATGGCCGCTGGCAGCCATTTTGTACAAAATCAGGTGCAATCAGATTTTTGTGCAGAACTTCCATATGAAAGTTCTGATTTGAATAATTTTCTATATGAATGTTTAGTAACATGGAATACATCACATATAAAATGGGTTTTTTTCTCGTGCAAAAATTATGCAAATTAGATGAACTTTGATTTATTCAGTGCTACTTATACATAGTAAGTGCACATGTCAATACGGCTCGGGCAAGAGTCTGTATTTATGAACCGATCTTCACAAAACTTCTTGGGTACCTTTGTTATCACCTTGGGATGAGAACGAAGCCAAATTTGGGACCTTGGGATGAGAACGAGTGTTTCTAGGTGCGGTCCAAAATTCAAGATGGCTGCCAGTGGCCATTTTGTACCGAAATTAGGTCCAATCAGTTTTTTGTACACAACTTCTATACGGCTCAGGCTAGAGGCCGTATTTATGAACCGATCTTTACGAAACTTCATGGGTACCTTTGTTATCACTGTGGGATGAGAACGAGTGTTTTTGGGTGTGGTCCAAAATTCAAGATGGCCGCCAGCAGCCTTTTTGTATCAAAATTAGTGCAATCAGTTTTTTGTACAGAACTTGGGTATGAAAGTTTTGATTTGAATAAATTTTTGTAGGAATGTTTAGTAACATGGAATACATCACATATAATACAGGTTTTTATCTCGTGCAGAAATTATGCAAATTAGATGAACTTTGATTTGTTCAATGCTACTTCTACACAGTGAGTGCACATGTCAATACGGCTCGGGGGTAGAGTCTGTATTTATAAACTGATCTTCACGAAACTTCTTGGGGTACCTTTGTTATCACCTTGTGACAGGAACGAGTGTTTTTGGGTGCCTTTGTTATCACTGTGCTATGAGAACAAATATTTTTGGGTTCAGTCAGACCCACTCTGGGACTCATAGATTTCTTTTCTAGTTTAGCATCTGTCACTTCACTTTTACAAAACTTTACCTATATATTTGTTACAGGCTACGGTCAGCATTTATGTACAGACTGTTACAATACTTTACATGTACCTTTGTTATCAGGTCATTACCTAGAAGTTTGAAATTGCTGTGTCACATACTATACATGTCTTAAACAAGCTGAGCTACAGTGTCATTGACACTGTCATTTTTTTATGTCCCCTGCCCCTACAGCAGAACACCCGGACACACCCGATGGCAATCTTTTTTTCCAGATTCCATTCTACTGGTCCTAAGAAGGCTTCATACCAAATTACAGTTCTCTGTTCTGTGTAGTTTGGGAAATACAGGCGATTTTTCTCTATTTTTAGCTCCACTGAGCTGTGAAAAATCTTTTTCAGGCATCAGTCAAGTACATAGGAGCCAGTTATACTACAAGCCAAATTTGGTTCAAATCAGCACAACGGTTCTGGAAATACAAATTTTGGCTGAAGCCCAAAATGGGTATGCTCACACAGAGAGCCCAAATATTGATTGACCTACAAACATCCCTTGAACAAACTAGAATCTTCAACACCAAAGGATGTTCCATAACAAATATCAAGGCATTCTCTCTGGTGGTTCATGAGAAGATTTTTAGGCCTTTTGGGCATTAACCACAGCCCAAAGATGGCAGCTGCTTCATTTGAACAAAATAGAAAGGGTATACTCTAAAGATGGTCTGTGCAATATATGTTTGAATTTGGCCCAGTGGTTTTGAAGAAGACAAGTTTGAAAGTTAATGGATGACAGACGGTGGATGGCAATAGCTCCCACTGACTTGCAGTCAGGTGGCTAAAAATAAATTAGTACTGAAGGTGGAAAATGTTTTGTGTTAACCCTTGAGGGCCTAATTCCAACTTTGATAACTTTTTAATGCAAAGGAACAGACATGCCCCCAACATGCACTGTTCAGGTAAACTCAAAATTTGTTTTCTGAGTACCTTGTCAGTTGTTTCCTGGCAAGTCGTGGCTGCCTCTGAAGGCAGCCAAGACTTGATTAGAAACTGCAACTGTACTACAACATTCAATCAGCAAAGGGATTAACCTGTTACCCCAAGAACACAATATCAATATTTTATTTTAGGCCACACAAAGTAGATCTTCTGTTTCTCAGGCCATGTTTTCTAAAATTGGGTGGGGGGGGGGGGGGGGGGGGGTTATTTTTGTAATAATTTTTTTTACCATCTAAGTTCATATTCTTGGTTTGTTTAATGTTTTAGGCCTCATAATCTGCAGAATAGCATGGGTGGTGGTGTATTTCGTCCCGTGAGTGCAACAATGCTTTGCAATGCTTAAGCTTTGTTGCACTCAAGGGACAATTTTATCAATTTTTACTTGGGTAAAATATCAGACATAAACCATTTAATTTTTATTTTTTCAAGTTTGCTTTGGTTATAAAAAAGAGAGCATGCGGCAGCCAAAAGGGCCATGCAGGAGGGCCTGAGAAACATATTTTTAACTTTTTTAGGCCTTAATTTTTTATTTTTTTTTCAAAATATTTTAACAAAACCATGTTGTGTTCAGAACCCCCCCAACCCCTATCATTGGAATAAGCTCAGCAAGCCTGTTCTGTTAAGGGGTAACATGATACGGTTTTGTTGCAATTTATTCAAAAGTAATTTGTTTTCCACTGCTCAATTTGTAAATTACACAGGCGGAGGCAGCCACATTGTTTGGTGAAGTATAAATATGAATTTAAGGGGTTGGAGCCCTTGATATTCATAAGGGCTGTATAGGTCACATACATGAATATGACTGTCCGTAATTGTCCCCCGAAAAAATATTCGGGGGACTATAAAAATCAGCGGTGTCTGCCTGACCATGCATCTGTGCGTCCGTCCCACTTTGTGTCCCCATGATAACTCCAGTTTGGATAATTTGATTGGAACCAATTTTGGTATGTGACCTTCTTAGCCCAAACCACAGGTCAAGTTCGAATTTGGGTCCGGCCAGATTATTTTTATTAGAGTCATACCCCTTTTTCGACTTAGGAATTTCAAGATTTGCAGTGACTGGATAATAACTCCAGTTAGGATTATTTGATCGCAAAGAATTTTGGTATGTGACTTTCTGGGGTAATAATACAGGTCAAGTTCGAATATGGGTTCGTACCGATCATTTTTACTAGAGTTATGCCCTTTTTCGACTTGTTTTTTCGGAGGACATGTGGCCGAGCGGCCTTTTATTTCAATAAGGAAATGGGTGGAAAAAACAACAAAACTCATATGTATGACAATAACTGAATGTAATAAATATAGCACTGAAAATAGACTTTTTTGCTGATTGGAGAAAACAAGACGCGAAGAAATGAAAATAGTTTGCTCTTGGAAACAAAAAGGTAGAAAAAGAAAACAGTTTCCAGAAATATGCTAACGGAGATACCTGAAAATCGAGTTTGTAATGATGCTTATAAAATAAGAATGGCAGAAAGAAATTTTATGAAATTTACAGTCATTTTGTCTGCTTAAAATGTCCAGTTAGCCCTTTATCTAAAAGATTGGCTGCATCTGTCCATGTAATTTACAAATTAACCCTCTGCACTCTGATGTCAAAATATAAAAATTTCGAGCAGCCAAATTTCCCATAATTCAACTAGGAATTTAACAAATTCAGTCTTGTTTGACAGAGCTCATTGAGCTCTGTCAAACAAGATTGAATTGGTTAATTTCCTAGTTGCATTATGGGAAATAATTACATGTTGAAATTTGAATATTTTGACACCAGAGTGCTGAGGGTTAAGCAACTGAAAAAAAAAAATTCAACAAAACCATATCGTGTGTCCCCTCTTTGGAGCTCATTGGGCTTGCTCCAATGAGGGGGTCACATGATATGGCATTTTTGAAATTTTTAGAAAAATTTGAAAAATAATTAACTTGTTATTTATTTATTTATTTACTGGGGTTTAGCAACACTTTCAACAGCCAGGGTCATCTTGTGTCAGACAGTTTTATGGGCGGAGGAAGCCAGAGTACCTGGAGAGAACCACTGAACAACGGGTTAGCATTGGTTGAAGACAAGAGGGCCATCGACGTGCAGAACACGTTGGTACACGGCGCCACCGTGCCCCAAGGTGGGCAATCAGGATAATTTAAGTGCCTTGTCCAAGGACACAACACATGGTGGGGATCGAACCAGGAGCCTTTTAGTTTGAAGTTCAATGTCGTAACCACTGAGGCACTGCACTCTCAACTGCTGGAGTGCTAAGTTATTTTTCAAAGGCAATTTGTAACACACGCGAGCCAAAGAATAAGTGGACTGTCATCTGCAAAATGTGGTCCCCAGAGGGTGAATTTAGTGATGCTACCATGCACAGCAGGGTAGCATTACTAAATTTACCCTCTGTGAACCTCAATCTGAATCAGGGTCTCAAAACTAAACAAAAAGAGGTACACAGAGGATAAATTGGCCCACAATATGGGATAGCATAAAAGTCACCCTCTGGGGACCTAATTCTGCAAATTTCAGACTGCTTATTTTCAGGCCTGAACACAGGTATGTTTTTTTCAAGGATGCCATGCAAAGGGAGTCCTATTTTGGTCAGAGTTTGTCCATTAAAAAAATATATATATATTTTGTTACAATTTATTGGAAAGTTATTGACACTCTCCAATAAATTGTAACAAAACAATTTTGTATAAACATTTTTGTGTTTCTTCTGCTGAACAAAACTAACTAATGAATATAGCATAAAGTCACTAAAGTGGCACTTTTCAACAGAGCCATGATACTGGCTTTTAGCACTGAACCAGTTAAAATAACTTACTTACTTATGGGTGTTTAAGGACACATATTTCTGCTCAATTGCTAATTGTGACCTCATCATGGAGATAAAGTCAAGTTTAGTCAATTGTTTATATCCATACTGACCGTTTTAAAGGACTTCCACCCCAAGCATTGGTGACTGTGTCCTATTTTACCAGTAAAACAGCTTGTTTACCACTGTAAACAAGAGCAACGCAAAGCGTGGCATATGCCCCCTCCTGCAGTACCATGGATAGCATTATGCCATCAAAAACATGACATGTGCCTGCAGCAATCTGTACTAATATAAACAAGCATGGCAAAAATTATTTCAGTATATCCAACGTATGATGACAGAGCTAGAGCAGCAAATATGTGGGACGGACACATTTTTCAATCATCCCTTTAGTTAAACAAGGACAATTAACACTGTAATATTTATTTTTTTTATTGATTGGTGTTTAAGGGTCACATATTTCTGCACAATGGCTAATCATGACCTCGACAGTTTTACGGGTGGAGGAAGCTGGAGTACCCGGAGAGAACCACCGAGCAACGGCGAGCAACTGTCAGCTCCCCAACAAATCACACTGTAAATGCTCATGCGAAGATATTAATTCTACTGTAGGATCCGTTCCCCCTTGCTCAGGAACAAGCATGGTAAAAATTATTTGTATTCAACGTATGATGACAGAGCTAGAGCAGCAAATATGTGGGACGGACACATTTTTCAATCATCCCCTTAGTTAAACAAGGACAAATAACACTGTAATATTTATTTTTTTATTGATTGGTGTTTAAGGGTCACATATTTCTGCAAAATGGCTAATCATGACCTCGACAGTTTTACGGGTGGAGGAAGCCGGAGTACCCAGAGAGAACCACCGAGCAACAGCGAGCAACTGTCAGCTCCCCAACAAATCACACTGTAAATGCTCATGCGAAGATATTAATTCCACTGTAGGATCCGTTCCCCCTTGCTCAGGAACAAGCATGGTAAAAATTATTTGTATTCAACGTATGATGACAGAGCTAGAGCAGCAAATATGCTGGACGGACACATTTTTCAATAATAATCCCCTAAGTTAAACAAGGGAAAATAACCCTGTAAATGTCTATGCGAAGATGTTAATTCTGCTGTAGGATCCGTTCTCCCATGTTGACGGACAAGCATGGCAAAAATTATTTGAATCCGACAAATAATGACTGTGCTTGAGCAGCAAACATATCGGACGGACACATATTGAAGGGCGCTTGCCCAGTGTATTTATCTGATTATTGCTCTTTAACCCTTGAGGGCATGGACAATTGTCTTGAATTCATACATGACCACAGCCTATACACATCCAGCGGCTTAGTGATTTCTAGTCAAGTCTTGGCTGCCTGTTTTGGCAGCCAAGACTCGACTAGAAACCACTGACTAGGTAATTTGTCTAATGTTAGCAGAATTTCCTTGTGATGGCATGTTGAGGGCACCAGTTCGGAGGTTGTAAAACTCAGAAAAAGACCTCAAAGGGTTAAGGTCACATATTTTTGCACAATGGCTAATCGATGGTGATTTATTTATTTATTTATTGGTGTTTAAGGTCACATACTTATGCACAATGGCTAATCGTGACCGTGACAGTTTTACGGGTGGAGGAAGCCGGAGTACCCGGAGAGAACCACCAAGCAACGACGAGCAGCTGTCAGCTCTCCATCGTAACTCTGAACTCTGCACCGCAGCACAGGCAGGGTTAGATTGGTTGAAGACATGCGCACCATCGACGTGCAGTATGCCTCAGTACACAGCGTCATCGTGCCCCCATGTAGGCAATCGGGGTGAAGTGTCTTGCCCAAGGACACAACGCGGTTGCCGCAGGTGGGATTCGAACCGAGGACCTCTCGGCTTGCAGCCTGAACCTCTACCAACTGAGCCACCGCGCCCCCTAATCGATGGTGATAAAGTCAAGTTTAGTCAATCATTTACAGTAGAACCTGTCTTGAGAGACCGCCCTTTGTGTCACACAAAAGTGGTCTCTCAAGACAGGTGGTCTCTCATAACAGGTTTCAGGTTTTCTCAAGTCAGTGAATAACCAACCACAAAATTCAGAAATGGAGAAGAATGCATTTTTGTAATTACTTTGTAGTTGTTCTTTTTTATGAAGTTTTTGTAACAAATTGAAATGGACTATTAAAAAAATTATAAAAATAAATTAGTGTTGAAAATCTTCATTGAAGATTTTCAACACTAATTTATTTTTATAATTTTTATAACAGTTCATTTCAATTTGTAACAAAGATTTTCAACACAAATTTATTTTTATTCCTATCTGTCACATTTCAGGTATGTATGAAATTGTTTATTCAGCAATAATCCTAATCTTTTCACAGGGGTCTTATAAAAACATCTCAATCTTTAATGAGTTAGCAATTGAAACCCAATTAAGAGCTCTTAATACTTTTAATTATGTTAGTATAACCACAATGGATTTTCCAATTCCAGAACAGGTAAAAAAATTTGTCATGGTTTTAGTCCTCAAAGGGGCGGTCTCTCAAGACAGGTCCATTATGGCATAAAAATACAAGTTTGTACCAGGTCACAGTGGTCTCTCAAGACAGGTGGTCTCTCAAGACAGGTGGTCTCCCATAGCAGGTCCATTATAGAGTAAAACCAATCGGTGCCTGGCAGATGTGGTCTCTCAAGACAGGTGGTCTCTCAAGACAGTGGTCTCTCAAGACAGGTTTTACTGTATACCCATTTTGGAAGACATTTACCCAAAGCATTGGTGACTCAGTTCCATTTTACCAGTATAACAGAGCTTGTTTAACACAGTAAACAAACACTACAACCCTTCCTAGGGTTTCCATGGTGGAAAGGGGGGTTGCATACCTTAGCACATTGAGCTCCCACTTAGGCAACTGTTATTAAGTGTATTACCAAATGACACAATGCAGATGGCTTGGGGCCAATCAAATCAAAAACCATTTAATCTGAAGTCTGATGCACTAACTAATGAGCCATCATTCTCCCAAATTGACAACATTAAGTACTTGTTAATAAAACAAATTTCAAAAGTGCCATGCTTGCATGCACCAATAAAAATGTATTGTAAAAGAACCACAACAAATAGCTGTTCTTATTTCTTTCTCAATCATAAAATTAGACTCTGTTGATGCTTGGAAAAGGGTTTGCCTTATTTCCGCAATCCCAACAACTCAATGCAACCAACACAAATCTCTGTCTTTCAACAACTTTACACATTGCTACACTATCATAAACTTTCAAAGTTTTCTTATAGAAGGTATATGAGATGAAAAAATATAGGAGTTCAATCACTGTCAAATTGCACTTCACTTCCCAAAGCAATTAAACAATAGCATAGGTATGGAGAGTAAACTCAGCAGGTGAATTATATTTTCACTCTCAGTGTACACAACTGCCCCTGTTCTATGCAAACCCCCCTTTTGCCATAACTTTCCACACAGAATACACATAGGTTGTTACCACCATATGGCTTTCCAAGATTGTTTATTGAAGTCAAGACCTTGTCTCTGGGCATATATCAATGAGTCCATTAGGATGAGTCAATAAGGGACTCGGAGACAAGGTCGAGACTTCAATACACCATCTCGAAAGTCCACATATCTTTCAATATTCCTCCATTTCTTCACTTGATCACTTAACCTTTTACCCAACGTAATGGCCAAAAGCGACCAGCATTATACTAAACGAGTCAAGACCAATACCAGGTCTGGATCTGCGTCGCTGCATGTAATTGAATCGGCAAACAGGAAGTGGCTGCACGGCAGATCTGAAAATTGCATACATGATACAACTGATCATTATCAGGCTCCAGATGAAATATAAAATCAATCCCTTGCATAGAAGCCGAGAAAAGTTTGACGAAAAATTTCAATGTTCAGAGGGTACAGTAAAATTTCAAAGTATCGGCAAACAGGAAGTGGCTGCACGGCAGATCTGAAAATTGCTTACACGATACAACTCATCATTATGAAGCAAAAGACCAAATATAAAATCATTTCCTTTCATAGAAGCCAAGAAAACCTTGATGGAAAAAGTGTTTCGGACGGATTGACGGATGGAGTCGAGCAGTTACTTGACCTGCTCTGCCGCTGGCGACGCAGGTAAAAATCACCAATTAATTTTTGTTATTTTTTCATTTCTTGTCTCAAAAACATAGGTTATGAGACCTCATTGGAACGAGCTCATCGAGCTCGTTCCAATGAGGTGTCATAACCTATGTTTTGCGGGAAAAAAATTAGTTATTCAAGAATTCTTTTTACAAGTGTTGTCTGCTTTTCATCTTAGGTAAAGGGTTAATGAAGGGATTGGGTATAATTTTCAATGGAATCTGTTTTGACGACCATTCAGCTCCTATGAACTGATCTTTGATGAATGAACTCATGACATTGCGTTCTTGCACTGTGCTTGACGTAATCCCCATTCATTGTTCTACTTGTACTATAACCATTGAAGTTTAGAGTACTTAGTGTTTAAACTGTGTGTTTCTTTGTTTTATTTTTCATGTTTAATGCATGGTAGGCCCATATAAAAATATCATCATGGCATAAAATGATCTTGTGCAATTTGTTTCATTGAGCTGGTGATCTATATGTGCAATAACTCAAGTACAGGTAAAAAAAAGTTCTCTTTCTGAATCGAATGATCGCACATGTGGTTGCTGCCCTCAATACCGATATCTATTTTGTCTAGATGTTTTTACTTGTATTGGGGAAATATGTTCTTGTAAGATTTATTTATTTATTGGTGTTTAAGGTCACATACTTATGCACAATGGCTAATCGTGACCATGACAGTTTTACGGGTGGAGGAAGATGGAGTACCCAGAGAGTACCCAGAGCATCAATGAGCATCTGTCAGCTCAACATTCTAACTCTGTTCAATCTCTGCTCAAGCAGGGTTATCGAGGCTGAAGACATTTCCACCATCGACGTGCAGTATGCCTTAGTACATGGTGTCACGCAACCGGGATATAAAGTGCCTTGCCCAAGGACACAATGCGATTCGCCGCAGACGGGGATCGAACTCGGGGCCTCAAGCATAGAAGTCCAATGGTCTACCACTGAGCCACCATGCTCCCTTCTTGTAAGATAAATAGTTTTATCATCAGATATACTGAGCAACAAAAAATCACTCCAAGAACAGAAGCAAACAGATAAATGTAGTGGTTATGTCAGTGACAAGAAAACCGTTCAGAGTATATTATTCAGCTACATCGCATTTTAAAATAAAATTGAATGGTGCCAGATCTTTATTATCTTTAACCCTTTACCCAACGTAACGGCCAAAACCGGCCAGCGCTATTCACAAAAATCGCCAATTAATTTTCAATTTATTTTCATTTTTTGTCTCAAAAACATAGGTTATGACCCCTCATTGGAATGAGCTCGTTGAGCTCGTTCCAACGAGGGGTCATAACCTATGTTTTTGAGACAAAAAATGAAAAAATTTAGTTATTCAAGAATTTTTTTTGCAAGTGTCGTCTGCTTTTCATGTTAGGTAAAGGGTTAACCATTCATCCAATGCACAGGATATTAAATTCATTATTATTTAAACTTTTTCAAAAAATTTCAACAACACCATACCACATGACTCCTCAAAGGAATGAGCACGATGAGCTTGTTCCAATGAGGGTACACATGAAATTTTTTTTTTACATAGCCTTTTTTCAAGTTCGCAATTTATAAATAACATGGACAGAATTCTGCTGATTCGATAAAGAATTAATCTGTTATTACTCTAATGCTATCATAAAGAATGAAAATGTGTGGCAATAAATGTGAAAATGTGTCAAAATGAGGGGGATGCAAAGAGTTGTATTTAATCCTATCATAGGAAAACTTCAAGGACGTCTTTCAAGAAGCAATGTAAAGTTTATCTATTTATTGGTGTTTAACCCTTTACTTAACACAGTATTTTTAAAAAATAATTTAAATTTCACATTTTTCGAAAACAAATTTCACAATTCTTCAATAAACCATACAAATATGGATATCATTAGAACCAGCTCAACGAGTTGGTTCTAATGACATCCATATTTGTATGGTTTCATTTAGAAACATCCGAGATATTTTAGACTGTGGTTGGCTTATTCTGGTTAATTTTCTGGCCATTTTTTACCACTATGTTTGGTAAAGGGTGAACTCTTAAGGGCCCAGAGATTTTTACATATTTTTGCTACACTTTGACAGTCCACATCCTGTGACTTTGCAGCTGTTTTTTGGCAAGTCTTGGCTGCCTACTTAGGCAGCCAAGACTTGCCTAAAAACAACTACCAGGGTGCTTAGAATGTAACCTGTGAGTTAACCCCAAAGACAAAATGTAGGGGTACCTGTTCAGTTGCAAAAAATGTGATGAAAGTCTGAATTAGGCTCTTAAGATTATTAAGGTCACATATTTTTGCACAATGGCTAATCGTGACCATAACATGGATATAAAGTCATGTCCAGCCAATTGCTTATATCCATGTAGCCAACTTTAGGGGACTTCCACCCCAACTCATTGGTTACCAGGTCCTATTTTACCAGTAAAACAGAAAACAGTAAACAAGCACTGCTTCATGTCCCGGGGTTCGTCCAGAGAATCAAATTCATCTTTCAACTTTTTTCTTCAGATATTGTGTTGAAAAAGAACTATTTTATCTTGCAACTAATGTATTCTACTCTTGTACTATCAGTAAAAAGTTAAAGGATTATCCTTTATTTCTATTCTGGGTGTCTTCCGACTAGACCAATTCCCTTTAGGCCAATTCCCAAAAGACCAATTCCCCTTTAGACCTACATACTGTTATTGATTAAGGGTTGATTAAGGATAATTAGGAAAACATTTATTTATAAAAATCTGCCCAACATCTATAAAATATTATCAAGCCTGAAAATGAGCAGACTATCATCTGAAAAACGAGGTCCCCAGAGGGTGAATTTGGTGATGCTACCCTATCACTAAATTTACCAGGTGAATCAAGGTCTCGAACATAAACAGAAAGAGGTACCCAGAGGATAAACTGGCCCTCTGTATGGGATAGCATCAGCAAATTCACCCTCTGGGGACCTCATTCTGCAAATGACAGACTGCTTATTTTCAGGCTTGAATAATCAATAACATTAAATACATTTATAAATATTTATAAATATATCAAATTATTGATATAGAATTATTGTTGAAGAACACACCAGTTGGTCTAAGGGGAATTGGTCTTTTGGGAATTGGCCTCATGGGAATTGGTCTAGTGGGAATGAACCCTATTCTGCGGTTATGCTACAACTCAATCTATGGTAACTGTACTGTAAAAATAGTTTTCTGGTTACCCCACACCTCTTTTCTACTCGTCTTATACCAGGTTCACTAATGCCAAAGCACTAAGAGAGTGAGTGTAAACTGGAGATCTCTAAACTGAATCTGAATGTTAACTGCATATAATTTGCCAACACCAAACCATTTATCATACTTTTAATACAAATGTGACCTGTCAATTGCATACAGTTATAGCGTAAACTCCTGTTAATTAAATAAAAAAATTTTGTAATATTTCCAGAAATTATCTTGACAATCACTAAATTCCCCTTGTTTTTTCACCAATTTGGCCTCGGAGCATTCAAAACAGGCATTTAACCCCTTAGCATACTGGTAGTGCAACAGAATTTTCTCCAATCACTCTGTTTTTCTCTTGTTTAACTATACAATCAATCAATTATATCTTGTTTGACAGAGCTAACGGAGCTCAGTCAAACAAGATATATTTGGCTAAATATCAAATGTCATCATAAGAAATATTTGCTGCTGAAAACTTTGCCATTTTGATATTAGAATGCAGAGGATTAATCTATTATATCTTGTTTGACAGAGCTCTATGAGCTCTGTCAAACAATATATAATATATTACTCATATTTTGCAAATGATCACCCCCTATTCATCGACATAATTTGTACATAAAGGAAAATGTGTACAATATTTGTTTGTTTATTTATTGGGGAGCAACGAAACTTTTTATTTATTTATTTATTTATTGGTGTTTAAGGTCACATATTTTTGCACAATGGCTAATCATGACCACAACATGAGTATCAACTCAAGACCAGGGGTGAGCGTTAATAAGCCATGTTGCCCATTTTAGAGAGGGTTTGCACTTCCCAAGCATTGGTGACTGGGTCCTATTTTACCAGTAAAACAGAGCCTGTTTACCGCAGTGAATGGGCACTGCTTCACTTCCCGGGGTTCACGCGGGGAAACGAAACTTTTTAACAGTTTGGGTCATATCAGGTTATACAAATGTATGGATAGAGGAAGCCAGAGTAGCCAAAGAGAAGTAATCAGCAATGCTGAGTAAATGTCATACTCTCTAATTTATCATGCTGGCACAAGTTGGGGTAACATTGGTTGATGACAAGTGGACCATGGGCATACAGCATGTCGACCATAGATGTACATGTCAATGTAATACTTACTTTCAACTGGTGCTAACAGCTTGTGTCATGACGGTAGATTAGAAAGTCCAAACATTACTCACCATTGTTCAGTGGTTCTCTCCTAGTACTATGACTCCCTCCAACCGTAAAATTATCTGATATGATATGATCCAAGCTGTTGAAAGTGCTGTTAAGCCCTAATGAACAAATAAACACACTGACATTTTAGGTATCAAATGTGTATACATGTATGGTTGGAGTGAACCTTAGCAAAATGTATGTGGTATAGAAAAAATACTCAATTTATTTAAAGAATACAGGAAAGTGACCATATGCCTGTTAACTGGTTCTATGGCAAAGAAACTGTTCAATTAACAGGGTTTCACTGCAACTACTAAACCACAATGAGGGTTGATTATATACCCAACAATTATTTTGCAAATTTTGGAAAAAAGAACACTTGAAAACTTTGAGCTCAAGAACCAGAGAGTTAAAATTAGTGGTCTATGAGAAGAAAATTAGCTGGTGATTCTTGGGAGTTGAATCAGAAATTCTGAATATCCATCGTGGTGGTGTGATGTTTGTGGTTGAATTCCCTAGCCCCCACCCAATCCCCTTAGTTGTCATCTACTCTCCTTCCACTATTATATGGGATACCAATGTTTCCAGCAGTGAAATCTTCCAATAATGCATTAGCAAATATAACCCTTTAGACAATGCATTGATCAACATTTATTTGAATTATTGTTTTCACAAATTTTTCCAGAAATGTCAACAAAACCATATTATGTGACCCTTCATTGGAACAAGCTCATACCAATGAGGGGTCATATTATATGGCTGGATTGAAATTCTTTTTTTTTCTTTACTGCTTAATTTGTAGATTACGTGGGCAAATGTTGTTGATTCATTGAGAAACAAGTTAACCAACTATACAGTGCAGCCCACTAAATTGGACATCTCTTAACTGAATAACCCTGTTAACTGAATATAACACAAAACCATTTATCATACCTCCAGTACAAATTTTACCTGTTAATTGAATGAAAGTTATAGAGTAAACTCATAGAGCTCTGTCAAACAAGATATAATAGAATAAATGCCAAGTTTATCTCTAGAATACAGGAAAGTGACATGCTTCCTGTGAATTGAATACTCCTCTTAATTGAATAGACTAACTAAATTTGTTTTCATTGTTTGCGTAAAAAACAAAAGTTATAAACCCTCATCAAATGAGGAATCACGAGAGATGTTTTGTAGGCAAAGTTGAAAAAAATAAATATTAAATATTAGATTTCCATGCAGCAACGGATGACACAATTTTGGTATCTACTAAAAAACATTATACATGTTGTGATGTACAGTAGAAGAACCTGTCTTGAGAGACCGCCCTTTGTGCCACACAAAAGTGGTCTCTCAAGACAGGTGGTCTCTCATAACAGGTTTCAGGTTTTCTCAAGTCAGTGAATAACCAACCACAAAATTCAGAAATGGAGAAGAATGGATTTTTGTAATTACTTTGTAGTTGTTCTTTTTTATGAAGTTTTTGTAACAAATTGAAATGGACTATTAAAAACATTATAAAAATAAATTAGTGTTGAAAATCTTCATTGAAGATTTTCAACACTAATTTATTTTTATAATTTTTATAACAGTCCATTTCAATTTGTAACAAAAAGATTTTCAACACAAATTTATTTTTATTCCTATCTGTCACATTTCAGGTATGTATGAAATTGTTTATTCAGCAATAATCCTAATCTTTTCACAGGGGGCTTATAAAAACATCTCAATCTTTAATGAGTTAGCAATTGAAACCAAATTAAGAGCTTTTAATACTTTTAATTATGTTAGTATAACCACAATCGATTTTCCAATTCCAGAACAGGTAAAAAAATTTGTCATGGTTTTAGTCCTCAAAGGGGCGGTCTCTCAAGACAGGTCCATTATGGCGTAAAAATACAAGTTGGTACCAGGTCACAGTGGTCTCTCCCATAGCAGGTCCATTATAGAGTAAAACCAATCGGTGCCTGGCAGATGTGGTCTCTCAAGACAGGTGGTCTCTCAAGACAGGTGGTCTCTCAAGACAGGTTTTACTGTATTAATTGCAATTATTATTTATTTATTTATTGGTGCTTAAGATCACATATTTCTTCTGTACAATGGCTAATCGTGACCACAACAAGTCCAGCTAATCGTTTATATATCCATGATGCCCATTTTAGAGGACTTCCACCCCAGGAATTGGTTACCGGTGTCCTATTTTTCCAGTAAACCAGAACTTGTTTACCACAGTAAACAAGCACTGCATCACTTTGTGGGGTTCCCATAGGGAGTAAATTGCAATTAAAGTATGTATTTATTGCAGTTAACTGAAAGAGTGCTGAATTTTTTCCCAAAGGCGATTTGAAACATGAGTAATTATTTTTAAAGAGACCGTGCTACAAGCAATGGGAGCCTTAGCAAAATATGACTGTGATAATTGTTTTGTTACAATTTATTGGAGAGTGCCCATTGGCACTCTCCAATTTATTTATTTATTGGCGTTTAAGGTCACATATTTCTGCACAATGGCTAATCATGACCACGGCAGTTTTACGGGTGGAGGAAGCCAGAGTACCCGGAGAGAACCACCGAGCAACGGCAAGCAACTGCCAGCTCCCCAACATACTAACTCTACACAAGCAAGGTTAGCATTGGTTGAAGACAGGTGCACCATCGACGTGCAGTACGCCTTAGTACACAGCGTCACCATGCCCCCACGTGGGCAATGTGGGTGAAGTGTCTTGCCCAAGGACACAATGCAGTTGCCGCAGGTGGGGTTCGAACCAATCACACTCTCCAATAAATTGTAACAAAATAGTTTATACAAATATTTCTCTTTTACTGCTGCAAAAACAACAAGCTGGTGCTTTCTGTCTAAAGCCACTAAAGTGACTTCCATTAAAACACAGTACCCAGAACATACAAAGTGACAATGATCTAAATGTATTGAAAACTTGTTGTGAGCCACCGCTTCTATCTGAAGGAAGATTGGTCACTGACAGAATCAAATTACATTTTCTAAAAGGTTTACTAAACGTTTAACCCTCAAGGGCCTAATTCCAACTTTGATCACACTATTTGCAATGGAACAGGTACCCCCTGCATGTCATCTTTAAGTTAACTCACAAGTTACATTCTAAGCACCTTGGTAGTTGTTTTTAGGCAAGTCTTGACTGCCTATATAGGCTTCACTAGACATGACTACCTATATAGGCTTCACTAGACACGACTACCTATATAGGCTTCACTAGACACGACTACCTATATAGGCTTCACTAGACACGACTACCTATATAGGCAGCCAAGATTTGCCAAAAACAGCAGCAAAGTCACAGAATGTAGACTATCAAAGTGTATCAAATATATAGGAAAAAAAAAAAGGAAACTAGAGGTACTGTGAGCAAACTCATAAAGTGATACCCCCGCGCCTGAAATGTATAAGTTAGATTATCTCCCCTCGGAAATGTCAGAAAGGAATTATATTGCTTCATGCACATCTTCATATGGAGTTCTTCCATTGTGTAAACTTTCATGAAAATTCTTCAAACGGTTTAGGAGGAGTTGCGCTTACAAGGATGGACAGACAGACAGGGTGATTCCTATATACCCCCCCCCCCCAAACTTTGTTTGCAGGGGGTATAAAAAAAGGGGCCTCAAGGGTTAATATACATACAAGGAATATGGACCTGGCATTTTGTGGAGGGTCATTTCATCACCCATCTACCAAATGCGATCCCAGGAGGGTGAAAAATGTAAATCGGTCAATTCCTGCAGCAAAAGCTTGTCAAATGACTCCTGAGACCACAGTTCACCATTATCGCTGATGTGAGGAGAGTAGAAGAATCATGGTTAGAAGAATAAGTCAATGTCGCTAAATGTAAAATTTACGAAGTACCAAACTGAACAATGATTACTGTGTAGCAACAGATTAAAAGATGTGCATGTGCAATGACGTAGTTGCTGAGTTGCCTTTAAGATTGATGCAGCATCAGGAATTTAAGTCAGAAGTGTGATTGAACTTGGAATCAGTTCTTTTGTATGGTATTTGACTTCTGTTTTGTATGAGATTATGGTCGAACATCAAATCATGGGGAATCAAGTTAAATTGAAGACTTTTATGACATGGCACACTGGTGGATATTTCGACCATAAAACTGTTAATCAGAATGAGATCAATTATGTTGACAAAATATTGTGTGAGTTGTGTTGCCAAGCTCAGTGCTAAACTGTGATCTGGTCTACTGGGAAAAATGCTTAACTGATAAGAGTGCTGGAAGCCCAAATTTGGGCTTTATTCAAAAGTACAGTTGCTGGAATGTAATGGCTTCATACTCAGCAGATATGCTTCATATAATCTTTGAAGTAAAATTATTTAGTCTGTAAGGATTTTCCTTGCTACAATGTATGGTAAAGTGTCTGTAGGCATTCTGCCATAAAATGCAACAGGGTAAAGACATGTGAACAAATGAAATTATGTTGATGACCAAGCCAGAAAATAAGCAGACTGTCATCTGCAAAATGAGGTGCCCAGAGGGTGAATTTAGTGATGCTACCCCGGTAGTATCACAAAATTTACCCTATGTTACCTCAATCTGAATCAGGGTCTCAAAACTAAACAGAAAGAGGTTCCTAGCCCTTTACCCAACGCAGATGATATCAAAATTTATTATTTTAAATATCATTTTTTAAATGTTTTAAAAAAATCTCAACAAAACCATATAATGTGACCCCTCATTGGAACGAGCTCGACGAGCTCGTTCCAACGAGGGGTCACATGATATGGTTTTGTTGAAATTTTTTGAAAAATAATAGTTTTTCAACTGCTGAATTTTCATATTACGCGGGCGGATGCGGGTGATTCGTTAGGTAAAGGGTTAAAGGATAAATTGGCCCTCCCACTGTATGGGATAGCATCATCAAATTCACCCTCTGGGTACCTCATTCTGCAAATGTCAGACTGCTTATTTTCAGGCCTGTTGATTACCAAAAATAATTGAGCACTCTACCAATTAAGGATTTCGACTGTTACATAATTGGGACAGAATTTGTGAAGACGTGCAATGCTGATCAACATCTGAATTCATCTATACATTCGTTTGCAATGAAATACAACAGAGACAAAGTTCCTAGTTCTGCCAATCTTTTGTTAACCAAAGCACAGCAATGAGGCCAATCAATTCCAAGAGTTTAAGGGGGTTGTAAATGATGGCATCCCTGAACTAGAGGCTCTAAAGAGCCTGTAATCGCTCACCTACTACATATAAAAATGTGATTTCCCATAGGTTTTCCATGGTACTATAAGCTGCAATTGTGGCCATGTTTGCAACATTACATCAACATTACATGAGGATCATTGGTAGAAGGTGTCCCAGTCCTCAATCATGTGAAGTTTTAAAACATTTGGCTCTGTGGTTTCAGAGGAGAAGATTTTTGCAACATCCATTATTCAGAATCAGAGAATGTCTCTGGTGGCCATATTTTCAAACCCATGGGCACAAAGTGAGGATCGTTTGTAGAGGACCTCCCATAGACTACCCCTGCCACGTTTGTTTTCACATCGTCTTAGTAGTTCCAGAGAAGATGAAAATGTGACTTCCCATAAGGTTTCTATAGTAACTATAAGCTGCCATTACAGCCATGTTTACATCCCGATCAACATTAAATGAGGTTCGTTGGTAGAGGGGGTCCCAGTCATCATTTATGTGAAGTATCAAAACATTTGGCCTGGTAGTTTCAAAGAAGAAAATCCACCAATCAGAATCAAAGAATTCCTCTGGCGGTCGTGTTTTTAAACAGGGTTCCCCCAGGTTAAAATTTTTGAAATTCAAGGCCATTCCAGGCCATTTCTCAGCAATTTTCGTGGATTTTCAAGGCCCCCATTTATGAAATTCAAGGCTTTTCAAGGCCGAGGCTGGCAAAGTACCCTAAATTATCAGATAACGACTAGAAACTTTCTCTTATATTTCCCTTTGTTGGTTATTCTAACACTTGACATCATTTCTTGGAAAACTCTTTCTGAAAGCTATCCAAGCAATGATATCAATGATTAGAATTAGTGAGCCTGACAAAGACATTTTCTTGTGTTTATCCTACAACTGCAGTGTAATTACCAGGTGGCACAATAGCTATGTCTCTTATACATGTACCGCTAGTCTAACTGAATACTTACTGAATGCATCATGGATTTTCGAGGCCCCATTTATGAAATTCAAGGCTTTTCAAGGCCGAGACTGGCAAAGTACCCTAAATTATCAGATAACGACTAGAAACTTTCTCTTATATTTCCCTTTGTTGGTTATTCTAACACTTGACATCATTTCATGGAAAACTCTTTCTGAAAGCTATCCAAGCAATGATATCAATGATTAGAATTAGTGAGCCTGAGAAAGACATTTTCTTGTGTTTATCCTACAACTACAGTGTAATTATCAGGTGGCACAATGGCTATGTCTTTTGTACATGTACCGCTAGTCTAACTGAATACTTACTGAATTCAAATGAATTGATGTCATCCTTTCTCCCAATGAGTAAACTACATGTTACATGTAAATGACACATTTCGTAACCCACAATGTCTCCGGAAATGTCATTCGAAAAGCAAAATGTAATTCCGTTGTGGGGAAGTGTACCTTCCAACAAGCTTGGATTAAATCAACTGCATACTATAACTGGTTACTGCCTGTTCCAGTTGAACGGTATTCAGCTAAATGCAGTAAGTGTCGAAAAGTTTTTAATGTTTCATACATGGGCGAATCATCCTTAAAATCGCACATGTTAACATTTGAAGTGAATAAGACAGTAACACTTTCATTTGGAAATCCAAACTCGGAATCCACCGTGATGGTGACTGTCAGTGCCAGGACTTTAAGATGACGTTGTGGCAAATTCATCAGACATACATGCTTCGGAAATACTCAAACAGTTCAACTGAACAATCATCCATTTGTAATATTTTCAATATGAATAAATTATCCACGCATGTGCGCTCAGCATTCGAACAGGCAGAATTTACAATAAATCTTCCCACTGGCTTAAATATACACCATTGTGCTTGTCCACATCAATAGCAACCATTCACAATGCTTGATTCAAAGGATTTCAGTGTCACATCACTGCAAAGTTCTATCAATAATGAACGCATTGGCACTGCCGTAAATACTCCAAAATATGACCGGATTAATAAACCACACAGTTACATTTACTGTAAATGCCATAAAATATGTTCGGATTAAATTACGCATCACAAAATTCTCAGATTTTCCAGGCTTTTCAAGGCTCCCATTGGAAATTCAAGGCCTTGAATGACCTTTTGACGAATTCCAGGCTTTTCCAGGCTTTCAAGGCCCTGCGGGAACCCTGTTAAACCCACGGGAACAAAATGAGGATCGTTTGTAGAGGACCTCCCATAGACTATCTCTGCCAGGTTTGCTTTCATCTCGGCTCAATAGTTCCAGAGAAGATGAAAATGTGATTTCCCATAGGGTTTCAAAAGTAAATATAAGCCGCAATTACAGCCATGTATACAACCCGATCAACATTAAATGAGGATCGTTTGTAGAGGGGATCCCAGTCATCATTTATGTGAAGAATCAAAACATTTGAGCTGGCAGTTTCAGAGGAGAAGATTTTTGAAAATCCACCAATCAGAATCAAAGAATGCCTCTGGCAGCCATGTTTTTCAACCCACGGGAACAAAATAAGGATTGTTTGTAGTGGACCTCCCATAGACTATCCATGCCACATTTGTTTTCATGTCCGCTCAGTAGTTCCAAAGATGAAAATGTGATTTCCAATAGGGTTTCTATAGTGACTATAAGTCGCAATTGTGGCCATGTTTACAAACCATCAACACTAAATGAGAATCGTTTGTAGAGGGGATCCCAGTCATCATTTATGTGAAGTATCAAAACATTTGGCCTGGCAGTTTCAGAGGACAGAGATTTTTGAAAATCCACCAATCAGAGTCAAAGAATGCCACTGGCGGCCATGTATTTGAACCCACGGGAACAAAATGAGAATCGTTTGTAGAGGACCTCCCATAGACCATTCCTACCAAGTTTAGTTCATACTGGCTCAGCAGTTACAGAGAAGAAGATGAAAATGTGAAACATTAACGGACGACGGATGCCAAGTGATGAGAAAAGCTCACATGACCTTTTAGGCCCGGTGAGCTAATAAAGGGTGGGTCTGGAAACTTAAGTTGGTTTGTATGATTTTTATTTTCCTTTAAATCAAAGATGATAACAAATCATAACAATAAGTTGACTCACATTTTATACTGTACTGATTTGTTATCTCCATATCATCTTATCTTTATACTGTTAACCCTTTACCTAACACAAAAAGCTGACGACACTTGCAAAAAAAATTCTTGAATAATTTTTTTTATTTTTTTTGTCTCAAAAACATAGGTTATGACCCCTCATTGGAACGAGCTCATTCCAATGAGGGGTCATAACCTATGTTTTTGAGACAAAAAAAATGAAAAAATAATGAAAATTAAGTAGCGACTGTTGTGAATAGTGCTGGCCGGTTAACTGGTAGAGTGCAGAAATGAAAGTGCCCAGAGACAAAAATATCTGAAAATTTTTTATTAGGAGCCAAAGTCTCTTGCTTAATGCCAAAGGGAGAACCTGAGAGGAGACACAGATGATTGCTCGTCATATGGGATCTATTTGTGTTAAGACAAAAATTGAAGCCTGCCTTCATTGAAAATCGGTATCCCTAAACACTTTACAGAAGAAACCTTAACGAAAATACCTCAATTCAGTCAAATCCCTGAAAGCTTTTATCCCTAGTGGAGTGCTGGAAGCCCATTATTGAAGGCATTATTCTCAAGTACAGGTCCCTCAAATTAAAGACTTCATACCTGGTGGGTTTACTTTGTATTATCCTTGAAGCAAAATTAACTAGAGATGGTTTATCACCCGGTATACCGCCAAGTGTGGGTGACTGAAAAGGGGTATTAAAATTTTCTAAGTAAAAAAAAATCCAATATGGCCACCAGTCGGATATCTTGAATCCGATCGGGAAAAAGTTTCATAAAAATGCGGCTAAATCTGTGGAAGTACAAGCTTACATGTGCAACGGATAGATGATGACAACAGACCGACCGACAAGTTGACTCCTATATACCCCCCTAAAACTTCGTTTTATAGGGGTATAAAAATTGTTAAGTTATTCAATTTCATTATCTATTCCAGTAGCTATTAAATCCTAATGTTTTTTTTAATTTGCAGGTAAATTTTGGTGCAGAAAAGAGGTACTGAATGGAGCTTTCTGAACATTTTTTCACCAATACTTCACATAACAGCATACTTCAAAATCCCGGAATTTCAGTGTAGTTCCTGGCCTCCTGGACGGGAATCGGTTTTGGACCCAAAATCCCGGAAAACAGCAATCAAATATTTCGTTCCCATTGTAACTTATGAAAAACGTTCGGAGTCAAATCACATGCATTTCAAACTCTGGTAAAAACTCACAAAGCAGTGAAATATGGATTTAAGTTAAATTTATTTAAGAAAAGGGTATTTTATGATATATATTTCAACTGTGTTCATGTTTATTTCTGGGTTTTCTCTTCGGAGATTCGTGATCAATGTCGAAGTGAAAATAGGTGACTTACTTTAAAAAAATTGAAAACTCCACCTTCATTTAAATGAAGTTTTTGGAAATTAAAATATATGAAAAGGAATTAAATAATATATATTTATTCATTCCTTCATAGAATAGCTTTAATTCTCATCCCTTTTCCAAAATCAAAACGTAAACAACAAAAATTTAGCACAGTTTAAAAGTAGGTTAAAGTCGCTTAGGATGCCGAAAAATTATGACTGCATATTTAAACACAATGGCCTTATTTTCTAACACTACAATTATTCTGTTGTGCTGACTACAGAACTGTTGTTAACTGTTGGCCATCTGTACCCAGAAAATTTTGAATGGAATTAAAAACAAATGCTTCAATGATGAAAAGAAAAGTTTTGTGTAGGGCACAAGCGTCCCACATGCATGAAGTTTGATAAAGATACTGAACATTAGGACATCTTTTTCTGTTAACATTTCCAGACATGGGAAATTATTAGCTAAGTAGACTTTGATAAGAGCAAACCACAGGTGGAGGTGCTCTGTGGGACAGTGTGGGTGGGTGGGTGGTGGTGGGGAGGGGAGGGGGGCTCATGAAGAAGAGGATCCTGGGGGGGGGGGGGGGTCAAATCAACAGTTATTTTATGATTTTTTAACATAGCATAAATGCATATGCATCAGCATAGTTGACAACTGGTTCTGGATATAACCTGGTGTTAATAGTGGTCCATGAGCTGAAAATTCACAAGTTTTTTCTTTTATTTTGTCCCCGCGTGAACTTTTCCCTGAAAATCACCCTCAGGTTCCCTGAAAAATTATTCTGGAGGTTAACATGTCTGTTCCCACTGTAACAATCTATGGGTATGTTGTATGTTTTTCAGATGGTTGGCCACTCAGTGTTTGCACTAAAACAGTTGAAATACATCAAGAAATGACAGTCATATATTAAAGAATAGAAATTACTATTTTCTTCTACTGCAACAAATAAACAAAATAAGTTCAGCTGAGTGATCTTATGTCCCTCTTTTAACCCTTATGCTGGAGTTTTCACAAAATCACTATCAGGCATGCCCATCTTGGAAGATTTCAACCAAACAAGCATATGCCTTGCAAGTTTTCAATCTAGCCTATATAGCTTCTACCGTACTGTCCCAGATATAAGCCTACAATCGAAAATAAGCCCACAGGCTCACATTTTAGATTTCTGACCCACTCCTTGTGAATAAGCTAAGTCCAGGACTTTGTTATGGCACCATCGATGATAGCCATGCTGGTACATGTACGTTGTTACAATGAAAAAGAATCTCTTACCCAATGCACATGATACAGTAGAATCCTCTTAATTGAATATCCATTTTGCCAGTGAAAAATATTCAATTAACAGGAGTATACAATTAACAAGGATTTGGTCAGTTTCCTGTGTTCTGGAGGTAAACTGAGCATTTATTCTATGATATCTTGTTTGACAGAGCTCATAGAGCTCTGTCAAACAAGATATAATAAAATAAATGTCTGTATTAGATGTAGTGAGGCAAAAAAGGTTAATAAATAAGGGGAATATGGTGCGTGTCACAGTAATTTTTCGACATATTACAAAAATTTAAAAACAATTAACAGGAGTTTACTCGACAACCGATATGCAATTAACAGGTCAAATTTGTACTGAAGGTATGATAAATGGTTTTGTGTTTGAAAATTATATTCAATTAACAGGAATATACAATTAAGAGATATCCAATTAAGTGGGCTCCACTGTACCAAGATTTGTTATTTTAATTATTTCTTTTTCAAATATTTAAGAAAAATTTCAACAAAACCTTATCATGTGATCCCTCATTGGAACAAGCTCCTTGAGTGCATTCCAATGAAGGATCACGATATGGTTTTGTTGAAGTTGTTTTACATTTCTTTTCAACAATTCAGTTTGTAATTTACATGGGTGCATGCATCCAATTCATTAGGTAAAGGCTTAATGCATCTTTGTATTAAATCGACAAAAGTATCTTCTACTTTGGCCTTTTTCTGTGACTAACGGCAATGAATACCGCCGAGAGCTCAGTGAAATCAGTCTCGATTCAAGCACAAGCAACACTACTGTTGTAGACAACCGAACCATGGAAGAGCGCAGCCGCAAAATTCACTCAGTGAATGACATCAAATACAGAATTATACAAATTTTACACTCAAATCCTGAACTCGAGACTTCAACAGCCAAACATCGCCACATGGAAATCCAGTGGATTTTCACTCTGAAAACACTCAATCCAAAGGCCTGAACAGAAAGGATTTTTCATCGTCTTCAATACTTAATGCATCTTTGTCAAGGGATTGACTGAGTCACCTAACGTGTCAACTTTGCATCCCAATTCTCCTGCAGGCTTGATCTCTTGACATTATACTTTGGCCCTCTTTTTCTTCAGACACCCCTTGGGCTTATTCCCGATAGGGCTGAAATGGTTGGCTCATTTTCACAACCGACTTACCGACAGCTATAACCGGATAATATCTGGTTAACCGTTGCCATTATTTCACCAAATCTGGGATAAAAACTATAGGAATTGGAAAGCAGTATTCTCAGAAACTATTCCGTAGTGTGTATACAAACGAACGACAATGTTCGTTTGTATACATACTACGGAATAGTTTCTGCGGTTACTCAGAACTCACAGAAATTGCCGATCATTAACAAAGTCTTGAACGCCAAAGTCGATTATTTCGCTGCTTCGAGGTGTAAACCGTCCCAAAGGAGAAGCGGCAGATTTTCTAAGTTTTAACCATGGAATGACGATCACTATCGATATTTCCGATAACCAGTTGACGTTTTTTTAATCAGTTAGGTAGGTAACCAGTTTCAAACCGGTTATCCGGTTAACCATTTCAGTACTAATTCCCGGGTCAGTACGGTATCAGAAAGTGAGTTGTTGTTGTTCTTGGACTAATGGCTGCTGGTTGGTATTTGCAATATTTTGAACATTATGACTCCAGTTGATAGAATAATTTCAATGTTTTCCAAAGGAGAATCCCGCAGGACCCTCCTCCACCAAAACACCCCTGCTGGGGTGAATTTGAGAAGGGAGGTGGAGTCCCAGGGTGTTCTGCACTAGGCCAAATTATGAATTACAATCAACATGACATCATCTTGTGCATTGCAACTCACACAAAGAGATGACTGCCGACAACGTTGCTGGTGTAAACAAGCTATGAGTTTAGCAGCAGTAAGCTTTACCATTAGTATGATTGCAGTTTTTATGCAATTGAACAGCATTATAATGTAAACAAATGCATTCTCCAAAACAAAGAACTGGAAGCAATTTATATTGGTGTCCACAGCGTAGAAGAGTTCTAGGAATTAAGTGATGATAACCTATTTATCAATAGAGTCTACAGCAGGGTTCCTACATCCAAGGACGGATAAAATTCAAAGTTTGTCAAAGCCATTTTCCGACATTTTTGAAGGCCCCACTATAGCCAAATTCAAGGATTTTCAAAGCCTGTCTTCACGAACTGTTGGATATAAAACTGTGTAATTATAAAACGGCAGTTAATTAAACTATGTATTCAAGGTACCCAAAACACAAGTGGAATTTTGTGTTCTGAAGAGAAAGCAGTCTCTGGCTGCTTTCTCTTCAGAACACCAAATTCCACCTTGTGTCTCTTGCCCTGGGCCTAGAAGTCAGTGTCATTGCGATGGAAAATAATTTATATATAAGCAGATGACCCAATCAATGCAGATTGGAGCATTATTAATAAACTAGACCCACAACCAATGACAATGCTTGACACAACACACTACCGTATTCATTACCCAGATCATAGTTAATCCTTTAAGATCTGGGGATTTTTTATACATTTTTGCTATATGATCTCTTGTGGCTTTGCAGTTGTTTCTACTAAAGTCTTGGCTACCAGGAAACCACTGACAAGATACTTAGAAAACAAGTTTTCAGTTTACCCTAACAATGCATGTTGGTACATCTGTTCCTTTGCATTAAAAAGTTATCAAAGTCGGAATTAGACCCTTATGGGTGAATATAAACCCAGAAAAAAAAGACCGTGATTAAATAGGCACATCGCCCACATTACTATTTGGGGAAAATTCAGGGCTTTTCAAGCCCCAGGCCTATTTTTTCAAGCATTTCAAGGCCGAACATGATGACTTAGTCAAATTCAAGACCATTTGTTAAATTCAAGGTCCTGCAGGAACCTGGAAAAATTTGAAAATTCTAACAAGGTTATGTAGCTTTTCATCTTTAAGATGATCCTAATGCCACATACTGAGGTAATAAAATAGATCGAAAACAAATCAAGCTCTCAAGGGTTAAGGGATGTGTAGATGAAACATGCCGATATAAAAGAAAAAAAACCCAAACAACTTGAATAGGCTTTCACAGATTAAATGTCATAGTAAATATATTATTTCATATTATTGGTACCCACCAAGTGGGATAAAGTGCAATTCAATGTCTAGAACCACAGTTTTGCACATGATATTCTACAAGTGACTTCAACATATATACACTGTGAATTGATTTTTAACTTTGCCTGAGAGTACATATAAAGTCTGTGGCACAGACACACACTTTCACACCACACATACTCTTCTCACACAAACACTGCCAACTATAAATATATACAGATATATATTTTAGGAGAGTAGCATAAATCACAAACATGTTTTAGATAGATAAAGCTTCATTTGAAAAGTGACAAAGGTTTTTTTTCACTTTCCAACATAAGTCTATTGTAATTCTTTTGAAAATGAAATCTGACACTTGTTTGATATTCTTGCATTAAACACTCACGGAAGAGAATAGATAAATGCATCCAGTCAAAAATCAAACATTTTCACATTAACCCTTTACCTAACATGAAAAGCAGACGACACTTGCAAAAATAATTCTTGAATAACTAATTTTTTTCATTTTTTGTCTCAAAAACATAGGTTATGACCCCTCGTTGGAACGAGCTCGATGAGCTCGTTCCAACGAGGGGTCATAACCTATATTTTTGAGACAAAAAATGAAAAAAATAATGAAATTAATAGGCGATTTTTGAGAATAGCGCTGGCCGGTTTTGACCGTTACGTTAGATAAAGGGTTAATATACTAAAACAGAAGTTATGAACCCCTCAAAGTTTATTCAAGACAAGGCAACAGGTCAGGTCAGGTTTAAACCTTCGAAGGCCTGAAGATTTTCTACATTTTTACTGCACTTTGACAGCCTTCATGCTGTGGCTTTTCAGTTGTTTTTAGAGAGGAATACTGTTTGTGTATTGGAGTTTAACCCTTTACCCAACGCAGACGATATCAAAATTTATTATTTTAAATATCATGTTTTTATTTTTTTCAAAAAATTTCAGTAAAACCATATCATGTGACCCCTCGTTGGAACGAGCTCGTTCCAACGAGGGGTCAGATGATATGGTTTTGTTGAAATTTTTTGAAAAATAATATTTTTTCAACTGCTAAATTTGCATATTACGCGGGCGGATGCGGGTGATTCGTTGGGTAAAGGGTTAACAACTCTTTCAACAGCCAGGGTCTCATTGTAGACAGTTTTACTAGATGAGTGGAGTGGGGGGGGGGGGAGTGGGGGTGGGGGGGGTAGGATAGGATACACTGTCAATCCTTGAGTCCCTCAGGAGTGACAAATATAATCCGGGCATCAGACCTTTTCTTCAGTTGATCATAACGTAAAATGTAGAGCTCCCCTATGAAGCACTTTGATACAACGTATGTGGATTAATCTTAGTTACACACCTCTAGAGGGTACTGAATACAAAATTTTCAATTCTTCAGCAACATGGACAATTCCGGCTCCCATAGGGAGCCCAAATAGTAACGCAGGCTCTTGATTTGAACAAAGTTGAATCAGACTTCCCTAGAAATGTTGTGTACCAGAAATGAAAGCATTCTGACTGTTGGATCTGAAGAAGAGAAATTTTAAAGAAATTCTTCATACGTATTAAGTTAAATTTCAGGTTGCAATATGCAGCCCAAATATTAACCCAGGCACTCGAAATAAACAAACTTGAATCTGACCCCCCTAGAGATGTTGTATACCAAATATGAAAGCATTCCGACTGGTGGATCTGAAGAAGATTTTTAAACAAATTTCCTCATATCGCACTAAGTAAAAATTTGGGCTACCATAGCAAGCCCAAATATATACCTAGGGACTTGGTTTGAACAATCTTGAATCTGACCCTCATAACAATTATGTACACCAAATATTAAAAGATTCTGACTGGTGGTTCTGAAGAAAACGATTTTTAAAGACTATTCCCCATATTATCCTATGTTAAAAATTCCGGCTCCTGTATTGAGCCCAAATATGAACAAATGGGCTTTATTTTAACAAACTTGTATCTGACCCCTCTATGAATGCTGAACACCGAGTATCAAAAGATTCTGATGACTGGTTCTGGCGAAAAGATTTTTTTAAATTTTTGCAAATATGCTGACTCAGAATTTTTTCGATGCCCATTACAGAACACCCTAATATAACCGATGGCAATTTTTTTTAACCATTCAATTCTACTGGTCCTAAGGATACTTCATACCAAATAATAGCTCTTTGTTCCGTTTGGTTTGGGAAATATGGGCATTTGAAAATATTTCTCTTTTTAGCTTCCAGGGCTCCCATGGGAATGGAGGAATTTTTCTTTTGCATGAGTCAAGTACTTTTGACCCAATAATACCACATACCAAAAAAATTTGGTTCAACCCGGACCATCTGTTCAGAAAATAGAAATTTTGGGCGGGGCCAAAAATCTTACCCCTCCAATTACAAAGCCAAATATTGCTTCACGAACTTTGTTTGAACAAACTTGATTCTACACCTCAAAAGGAAGCTCCATAGCAAATATCAAATCATTGTACACACGGGTTCATGAGAAGATTTTAAAAATATTTTGGAGCATTTTTCCCCACTCCCTCCCTATAGGGCTGGGCATGTTGTGTTGAACAAAAATGCAATGCCCCTTCGGGACCATCACTCACACAAACTTTCACTTGAATTGACCCAGGGACTTTGGAGGAGAAGACCAAAACATGGTGCTGACGGACAACAGACAGGCAACGGGCAGGGAGCGATGAGATTAGCTCAGCTGGACTTTGTCAAGATGAGCTAAAAAACCACCAAAACAGCAGACTCAAATCTAACGAACAATAACTCTTTCAAGTGGCAAGTTTCACGTGACACACTGGAAGAGTAAATAACATCATTTTTTTTTCACAACAATGCTTACACTGAACAGTTAGGAGTGATTTTTGCTACTCTCACTTTTGTTGACTACTGCAACTCCTAACTTTCCAGGTATTTTGAATTTTTTTTCATAAAACCAAGTCATGGTTGCAGTAACATAACTATGACTTGATTTCATAAAACATTTGAAGCCAATGATTTATTCATACAAAGGTTTCTCCAATTTACAGGTCTATATTTTTCTTAAAAATAGCTCAAATTCTACCTGTGCATGTAAAGTGAGTTTTGCTATTTTGGGGCAAGAAAATCTTACACCTGTGTGCGAGGAGTTATTTTCCTTGTTGGAGTTTTTAAATCACAGAACTGTACAGAATTCACAAAAATTCTTCAGAAAACTCTTCCTCAAGAATCATCAAGCAACATAATGGTAAGTATTTGAGTTGTCTTTATCACGTTCCATATAGTCTCTGTCTATTAAACTTTCAATTCTCTTTTTCAAATCAGCGGGCTGAAATACAAAAATAGAGAAATTCAAACATCTCCATATTTATTTCTGTATTGACCCTTTCAAACTGGCAAGCATTTATTTATTTACTGGAATTTAACTGGTAGAGTGCTGGAAGCCCATATTTAGGCTTTACTCTGAAGTGTCAGTACCAGCACTTGAAGGCTTCATATTTTGTGGATGTTGTTCATACTACCTTTGAAGTGAAATTATTTAGTCTGTTAGTATTTGCCTTGTTACAATTTATGGGAGAGTGCCTATTGGCACTCTCCCATAAATTGTAACAAGGCAAACATTTGTGAACAAATTTTGATGACCAAAAATAATTCAGCACTCTACCAGTTAAAGACACTTTCGATAGCCAGGGTCACCTTTTGTCAGAGTTTTACGGGTGGAGGAAGCCAAAGTACCCTAAGAGAACCACTGGGCAACGGCGAGCAACTGTCATACTCCCCAATGTACTAACTTCACACAAGCAGGGTCAGCATTAGTTGAAAACAAGGGAAACATCTTACGCCTTAGGATAGAACACCACAGTGTCCCCATGTGGGCAATCGGGATAAAGTGTCAAGGAAACAACACAGTTACCCCATAACCATTGAGCCACTGCACTCCACCTGGTATGCATAAATTTTGTTGGTCTCGCAATAGACTATTATCCTTGTTTGGTGAGGTGGGGTGGAGGGGTTTGCAGAGGATGGTGTAATTCCACCCGAAGTGGGGAGATATTTGATCCAGACACGAGGTTTGTCAAGTGTCTGGATTAAATATGTTTTTTCAGGGGGGAGATTTTCCCATCCTCACCACCTGAGGATGACTGTTATACCACCGCACCTCACAATAGCATCACTGAAATCAAAATACTGCCCTTGTGATGAAAATTAACTACAGTACAACCACCGGGGACTTGTCACATTCCATAAGTGGGAAATATTTCCACAGATGCAATAATATTAGACTTCAAACACTAAATATAGGAAGAATCATCCAAAAATTAATTAACGATGCACCGGGTACAACCCGGTGCTTCATTAATTAAAATTTTGCTGATGATGATTTTTATTACCTGGTAAATGCATGCATGGACATCACTGCCCGTGCGTGGATTGCAGGCACTGTATTCTAATGATTGAACACTAAGGTCAATAAATAGCATATTCAGAAATAGCACTGAAAAGAACAGCATATACTAAAGGGTATGGTAGGTCTCAGCATCTCAAATGGGACACGAGTATCTCAAAAGGCAGAAAAAGGGATAAGTTGACCAACTGACCAGGTGATCAGTGATAATTTAATCCTACAGCACTATGGGTTGTATGATTAAATTATTGCTGGACTCCCCCCCAAAATACAACACAGACTCAACCATTTAGCAGTATACTATTAGTTACACAGTTTGTTGATGGCCTAATATGGTATATATGGTGTCAGTTAATTTCATATTGGATGAGAGCGAATTAACTGACACCATATATACCATATTTGGCCACCAACAAACTGTGTAACGAATATATCTTACCAACTGCTGCATCGATGCACAGAACAAATAACAACAGCGATCAAATTAAATGAGAGAATTCTCACAATGTGTTCACTTGTCTTTGCCTTGTTACAGGCACTCTCCCATAAATTGTAACAAGGCAAATTCATACATACCAAACAGTTTCATTTCGAAGGTAACATGACACACATCCACAGAATATGAAGCCTTTTAAGTTGCCTAACCTGCACTTCAGACCAAATAGGGGCTTCCAACACTCAATCTTTCAACTTGAAGCGTCAGGGTTCCCCCAGAATATTGAAAACAAAATTCAAGGACTTTCAAGGACCTTTTTGAAGAAAATTCAAGGATATTCAAGGACCGTCTCGAGGCTGAAACGTCCTAAGGCCGAAACGTCCCAATGGCAATACCACCTTTACAATAAGTAGTCAATTGTATCTCGGTTCACAAGTTGTGAACCGAGGTAAAATTTACTACTTATTGTTTGTCAAGCAAACAGGTGCGCACGTTTTCATCACTGTGGCAACTGTTTCATCTGCTATGAAAGCCCTCATTTCAGTCGCATCTGTATCCACCCAAGATCGGGCAAGTGCGAATGGTCTCATGTTTGGGTTTTTTTCAAAGTATTGTTTGGCATATAAATTTGTTTGCGAAGTGCACAGTTCAATAAAATCATTGTCAAAAAATTTACTGAAAAAAAAAACTCACGCTCGTTGCCATCCACAGAAAACTGAATGCCCGTGGGCACGTCAAATGTTTTTAACCATGGGTTGTGGAACGAATCCCCCAAATTCAATGTTTTGTCAACATGAACACACTTGCTTGATTGATCAGCTGATTCGCCGGCATTTACATTTTCTTTCAAATTGCTTTCACACGACTCGAATTCGTGTGACGAGTCTTCTTTGATATTTCTTATGAAAGAATATCCAGGAAAACCGTCCTCATCCGATTCAGAATCCTCAATATTGTCATAGAAAGTTGATAAATTATTTTCAATTGATGACGCCATTTTCCAAACAAAGTCGAACTGGGACGTTTTGTCCCCCTGTCGGACAAAGTATTGGAACACGTGCGTTACTTAATATGGAAACTCATGACGATTCCGGTGGAAATCAAAAGGTTTTCATTGGTTGTTAAACATAATTCGACCAGGGAAGCCCCCTTCTGTACTAATAAACATGAGCTGACCGAGTGCTAAGAGTTAATTAATATTAATAACACCTACTTGTTTGGAATTGTCAACAAATTTATTCGTTCCTTTTCAGACCGCTATTATGCTTGTGATAAATTGGCGATCAAATTCAAGGACATTCAAGGACCTTTTACTGATATAAATCGTTTTCAAGGACTTTCAAGGCCTTGAAAATAGCGTTTCAAATTCAAGGACATTCCAGGTTTTCAAGGACCCGCGGCTACCCTGAGCGTTTATCGGCAGCCACCATTTTGAATAATCAATGAAGAAAGGGGAGATTACCCACAGCTGTCAGCGTATATTGATGTTGATAGGCAGTATATGGTTTTATATGCAGTCTGCATGTTTTGTCTTTGAAGCAATGAAATTCCCAGATACTTGTAGGAGGTAAGATATAGTAGTGTATAAAATACAATTATTCAGAATTTCAGGGTTTAAAGGGTAAAGTGCCATTATAACAACAAGGCCTAGCATTGCATAATACCCCCGGTAGGCTTTTTTGAATTGTACATAACTACTGTTTTCATCCATCCAATAACACTGTACCGAACCCCGATTCGAAGTTAATCTGTATTGAGTATGAACCATAACTCTAGTTAAAAAAATCCAATCAAACTTAAAATCACACCTGCACAGGTTCTCATGGTGGTTAACTTCTGAGCCAAATGCTAAAACTAGAAGGAGTATCATTACCCCATGGCTCACCAACAGGTGGCCAATGTAAAGGGATGGCTGTAGTAAAAAAAAAAAAAAGTCCAAAACCTGCACACAAAAGTCCAAAATTAAAGTAAATAAGCAGCTAAAGGGTCAAATAATATAATAATAGCCGCAAGAAGCATGCTAACATAAAATAGGAACCATGGCAATATGCTACAAGGTAAGCATCCACTTTGAAGAAAAGAAAGACAAACCTCAAAACCTGCACATAAAAGTAAAAAAAAAAAAGTATCACATTTATTTCAATGGATTAAAATTTAGAAAAATACCCTGATAATGTCACAGTAACCACCATGGCAATATGCCAGTAAGGTGAAACTCTACCTGAAAAATATCCACTTGGAAGAAAAGAAAGAAAAACCTCAAAACCTGCACATAAAAGTCCAAAAAGTATCACATTTGTTTCAAAGGGTTAAAATTTAGAAAAATACCCTGAAAATGTTACAGTAACCACCATGGCAATATGCCAGTGAGGTAAAACTCCACTTAAAAAAAATATCAAAACCTGTACACAAACATCCAAAACCTACACACAAAAGTCCAAAATTAAAGTAAATAAGCAGCTAAAAAGTTAAATAATATAATGCTAGCCCCAAGAAGCATCCTAACATAAAATAGAAACCATGGCAATATGCTACAAGGTAAGTCGTCACTTGGAAGAAAAGAATGAAAGTATCAATGACACTGTAGCTCAACTTGTCAAGACAAAGACATGTACATGTACAGTATGTGACATAGCATTGACAAACATCTAGGTAATGACCTGATAACAAAGGTACATAATTATGTATTGTAATGGTCTGTACATAAATACTGACCGTTGCCTGTAACAAATGTATAGGTAAAGTATTGTAAAGGTGGGTGACAGTCATGTCAGATGCTAAACTAGAAAAGAAATCTTTTGAGTCCCAGAGTGGGTCTGACTGAACCCCAAAATATTTGTTCTCATAGCACAGTGATAACAAAGGCACCCCAAAACACACTCATTCCTGTCCCAAGGTGAAAACAAAGGTACCCAAGAAGTTTCTGAAGATCAGTTCACAAATATGAGCTACGTAGAAGTTGTGACAAAAAACTGATTGGACCTAATTTCGGTACAAAATGGCCACTGGTAGTCATCTTGAATTTTGGACCGCACCCAGAAACACCCGTTCTTGTCCCAAGGTGATAACAAAGGTACGCAAGAAGTTTTGTGAAGATCGGTTCATAAATACAGCCTCTAGCCCGAGCCGTATTGACATGTGCACTTACAGTGTATAAGTAGCACTGAATAAATCAAAGTTCATCTAATTTGCATAATTTCTGCACGAGAAAAAAACCCGTCCTATATGTGATGTATTCCATGTTACTAAACATTCATACAAAAATTTATTCAAATCAGAACTTTCATACAGAAGTTCTGTACAAAAGACTGATTGCACTAATTTTGGTACAAAATGGCTGCTGGAGGCCATCTTGAATTTCGGACCACACCCGAAAAAACTCGTTCTCATCCCACGGTGATAACAAAGGTACCCAAGAAGTTTCGTAAAGATCGGTTCATAAATACGGCCTCTAGCCTGAGCCGTATAGAAGTTGTGTACAAAAAACTGATTAGACCTAATTTCGGTACAAAATGGCCACTGGCAGCCATCTTGAATTTTGGACCGCACCCAGAAACACTCGTTCTCGTCCCAAGGTGATAACAAAGGTACCCAAGACATTTCGTGAAGATCGGTTCATAAATACAGACTCTAGCCCGAGCCGTATTGACATGTGTACTTACTGTGTGTAAGTAGCACTGAAAAAATCAAAGTTCATCTAATTTGCATAATTTCTGCACGAGAAAAAAACCTGTATTATATGTGATTATCCCATGGTACTAAACATTCACACAAAAGATTATTCAAATCAGCGCTTTCATATGGAAGTTCTGTGCAAAAAATCTGATTGCACCAAATTTTGTACAAAATGGCTGCCATCGGCCATCTTGAATTTTGGACCGGACCCAAAAACACTCGTTTTCGTCCCACGGTGATAACAAAGGTACCCAAGGAGTTTTGTAAAGATCGGTTCATAAATACGGCCTCTAGCCCGAGCCATATTGGCATTTGCACTTACAGTGCTGAAAGTAACACCAAAAAACATCAAAGTTAGTCTAATTTGCATAATTTACGCACGAGAAAAAAACCTATACTATATGTGATGTATCCCATGGTACTAAACATTCATACAAAAAATTATTCAAATCAGAGCTTTCATATGGAAGTTCTGTACAAAAAACAGATTTCTGCATCGTCGGTACAAAATGGCGGCTGGCAGCCATCTTAAATTGCGGACTGCACCCAAAAACACTCGTTCTCGTCCCACTGTCATAACAAAGGTACCCAAGAAGTTTCGTAAAGATTGGTTCATAAATACGGCCTCAAGCCTGAGCCGTATCCAATTGTTGACGGACAGACGGACAGACAGACCATGGCATAAGCTCAAATTTGGCTTCGCCAAAGTTGAGCTAAAAATGATATTTAAAATAATAAATTTTGATATCGTCTGCAATATGCCAGTAAGGTAAAACTCCACTTGAAGACACAAATTTCAAAACCTGTACACAAAAGTCAAAAACCTGCACCAAAAAGTCAAAAACCTGCACACAAAAGTCCAAAATTAAAGTAAATAAGCAGCTAAAGGATTAAATAAAATATTACTATCCCTGAAAATCATGCAGACATAAAAAAAAAAATCAAAACCAGAACACAAAAGTTCAAAATGTATGAATCCGGACATCGACGCTGACATGAGGGCTATGCCACAGGCTCACACAATTATCGTTGGTGAGCCAAAAATTGGACAATAAATGGCTGTCCACAGACTGTATAATTTCTAAGTCAGACTGCACCAGAACTCTGGTTAAGAAAATCCAGTCAAACTCCAAGCCACACTTGCACAGGTTCTTATGTGCCAAGTTTAAAAAAGATTGGACAACATATGGCTGAGAAATGAGTGTATGAAAATACATAAAACAAGTCTTGAAGGGCATTTTTTGAGCTCGGTCAAACAAGGTATAGTTGGTTAAATATCTGTCCTACAAGTGCAAAATAGTGTCATAGAAGAGATTTCCAGGAGAAAAAAGGTGATGAGGCAGATTTTCTATAATGGAGGTGGCAGAGAAACAAAAATTTTTTTTTAAAATAGCCCAAGTATGAAAGTCCCCCCACCCCCTTACATGTAAACTCACACAATTTAACCCTGTGAACCCTAGCGGCCAGGAACATGATACGTCATAACATCATTAAATAGGATGGCTGTTCAGTAAATGTGTTGGGTTGACCAATCAATAATTTCAACGTGCAGCACTGAGGCTGAGAGTATTGATTGGTCTACCCCAAATAATAAACATGGACTCTTCATATTGCTGCCATTGAACTGGAATGGAACACACCACCAGAGTTTAACCCTTTACCCAACGAATCGTCCGCATCCGCCCGCTTAGTATGCAAATTCTGCAGTTGAAAAAATATTATTTTTCAGAACATTTTAACAAAACCATATCATGCAACCCCTCGTTGGAACGAGCTCATCGAGCTCGTTCCAACGAGGGGTCACATGATATGGTTTTGTTGAAATTTTTTGAAAAATTTCAAAAAATTATATTTAAAATAATAAATTTTGATATCGTCTGCGTTGGGTAAAGGGTTAAAGGGGTTAATTGTGAATAAAACAAATTCTTACCTTGACTGGAAATTTCAACTGATTATATATCTCTGAGATCAAAAGATTATGACTTAAAGTTTTCCTTGTTTTCATAATTCTAACTATAGCTGCATCAACTTGATATTGTCGATCCTGAAACACTCTTTCTGTAGTACTTGTATTTTCTTCTGGCTGTAAATAGAATATTCTCGTGATCACTAACAATTGTTTTAGTGCAGAGTCTTTCCAACCTCAAGTTTGTCTATTTGGGGTGAAGATGGTCTTCAACATTAATGGTTATCTGTTGACAACACCACAAGCAAAAAGACAAGTTGACCCAATCGTAATTTATATGTTATACACATTAGAGAACTGCTACCCAGGTCCTAATATATTATACCAGTAAGGCTGAGGAAAAAAATGAAAATGATCACTGATCCAATGTTGAGTTGTGACAGCACAAAAGTGGGTTTAATCATTATCAACTTATCGTCCGGAAACCAGTTGTTTACAATTTACTATGTAAGGGTCACTGTGACCTTGACCTAGTGATTCTAAAATAAATAGGGCTCTTTCTTGCACCAATGCCAACCAACCTATGAAGTTTCATGAACGTGGGTGGAACCATTATCAAGTTATCATCCAGAAACCAATTGTTTACGATTTATTATGTTCAAGGTCACTGTGACCTTGACCTTTGACCTAGCGAGTCCAAAATGAATGGGGTCTTCCACTCACCTAGGCCAAACTACCTATGAAGTTTCATGAATGTGGGTCAAACCATTATCAAGTTATCATCTGGAAACCAATTGTTTACGATTTACTGTGTTGAGGTCACTGTGACCTTGACCTTTCACCTAGCAAGTCCAAAATAAATAGGATTCTTCCTCTCACTGATGCCAACCTACATATGAAGTTTCTTGAACGTGGGTCAAACCATTATCAAGTTATTGTCGGGAAACCAATTGTTTACAGATTTACTCTGTTGAAGGCCACTGTGACCTTGACCTTTCACCTAGCAAATCCAAAATATATAGGGTTCTTCCTCTCACTGCCAACCTACCTATGAAGTTTCATGAACATGGGTCGAACCATTATCAAGTTATCATCCAGAAACCAAGTGTTTTGATTTACTATGTTCCGAGTCACTGTGACCTTGACCTTTGACCTAGCGAGTCCAAAATATATAGGGTTCTTCTTCTCACGAAGGCCAACCTACGTATGAAATTTCATAAATATGGGTTCAACCATAGTCAAGTTTCTATCTGTAAACCAATTGTTTGATTTAGTATGTTCAAGGTCACTGTGACCTTCACCATTGACCTAGTGAGTCCAAAATATATAGGGTTCTTCCTCTCACCGAGGCCAACCTACCTATAAGTTTCATGAACGTGGATCGAACCATTACCAAGTTATCATCTGGAAACCAATTGTTTACGCCCGCCCGTCATACATCAAACTGTAAGTCGAGTTTGACTTCGTCACAACTCGGACTAAAAATGGTTCATGATTCCGGACCGATCCTAATTTTCATGCCTGACCCTAATCTTTTGATAAGAACTTAACAAATATGATCTCTTCATTTAAAAAAATTGGTAGATACGTATTGACCAGACTTCAAATAAATGTACACCATGAAAATAGGACATATATTTCAACCCTCCACCTTACCCAAATTACAGATGAGACTTTAAACCAAAAATTGAACAAGAAAAATTTTCATTTTTTGCAACAAAAAACACAGCTTGTGACACTTCATTGAAATGAGCTCATTCATCCTATCAAGGGTCCTAAGCAATGTTTTTGAGACAAAAAAATCAAAAAAGTAATAAAATTTGAATGGCGATTTTTTAAAACTGGTGCTGGCCACCAGCTCACTGAACTTGTTCCAAAATGATGAGTCATAATATATGTTTGAAGATAAAAATTGGAAAATTAATAAAATTTGAATGGCATTTTTTTGTGCATAGCATTTATGGATGTAACATTGTTGGTTAACACTTAAGGGCCTGGAGATTTTTAAACATGTTTGCTATATGTTGAATGTCTACCTCCTGTGGCTTTTCAGTTGTTTCTAGTCAAGTCTTGGTAGCCAAGACTTGCCTAGAAACAACTGACAAGGTACTTAGACAAGAGGCCCCAGGGAGCCTGAGGGCGCTCACCTGACATGGTAGTTTAAATATCAAACCAGGGACTTGACTTGAATAAGCTGCATACGCTCCCTCCCAAGAAAAGCATATACCAACTAGATGAAGCGATTGTGCCCACACAATACACAGGATTTTCCTTCTATTTTCAGTTCCTGCACTTTTACATCTCAAAATTGAGATAACGCATAAAAAACAGATTTTTTTCCCAAACAAAATACTTTCAGCCCAAATTTTTTTCTTCTTCTTAAAACGCATAAAAAACGATAAAACTAACTTTCCGGATTTTGCTCCAAAATTTTTGAAGTCCCACCCGGCCCCCAAATTTTCGGTGTAAAAAAAAAATAATTTTTTTTTGTCTTAAAATTGACGGAAAAGCATAAAAAAACAAAAAAAAATAATTTTTTCAGATTTTGGTCCAAAATTTTTGAAGTCCCACCCAGACCCCAAATTTTCAGGGGAAAAAATTTTTTTTTTTTTTTTTTTTTGTCTTAAAATTGACTGAAACGCAGAAAAAACAAAAAAAAAAAAATTGGGGATTTTGGTCCAAAATTTTCTAAGTCCCACCCGGACCCCAAATTTTCAGGGGAACAAAAAATAATTTTTTTTTTTTTTTTTTGTCTTAAAATTGACCGAAACGCAGAAAAAACAAAAAAAAATTTTTTCGGATTTTGGTCCAAAATTTTGAAGTCCGCAACTGGACCCCAAATTTTCAGCCCAAATATGAACCCAGGGATTTGGCTTCAACAAACTTGAATCTCACCCCTCTAAGGATGCTGCATACCAAATATCAAAAGATTCTTATAGCTAGATCTGAAGAAGAAGATTTTTCAAAAATACTCCTCATACTGCACTAATTTAAACATTTGGGCTCCCGTAGTAAGCCCAAATATCGACCCAGGCAATTGATTTCAATAAACATGTGAAACAATCTTCCAAAGATGTTATATGTGAAATTTTAAAGCTTTTGGAGCAGTGGTTTCGGAGAAAAGTAGTCTTATGTTTTTCCCATTACCTACAGTGTTAAAAAATGCTGACTCAGCACTTTTTCAAAGTCCCGAAAAAGTACCCCATGATAAAACCGATGGCAATTTTTTTTGACAATTCCATTCTGTTGGTCCTAAGGAAGCTTCACAACATATAGCGGGGCCCAAATGTTTGCCCCTCCTTTAACATCGTCAAATATAGCCCCTCCAACTTCTCTTGAACAAACTTGAGTCTACACCTCAAAAGGAAGCTGCATACCAAATATCAAGTCTCTGCTATTGCTGGTTCTTGAGAAGATTTTTTTAAGAATTGGAGCATTTTTGCCCCATCCCTCTGCTCAATGTGAGCCGAAACCTAATTTGACAAAAAATCAAAATGCCCTTATATAACCCCTATTCACAGGAAATTTCATTAATATGCGGCCAGTTGTTTGGGAGAAAAAGGCCCAAACATCACCTTCACGACGGACGGCGGACGAAAAGTGATCAGAATAGCTCACCCTGACTTTCAGTCAGGTGAGCTAAAAACAAGTTGTGAGTTTACCCAAACAATGCATGTTGGGGCACCTGTTCCTTTGCATTAACCCTTTACCCAAACACAGGCGATATCAAAATTTATTATTTTAAATATAATGCTTTTAAATTTTTCAAAAAATTTCAACGAAACCATATCGTGTGACCTCTCATTGGAACGAGCTCAATGAGCTCGTTCCAATGAGGGGTCACATGATATGGTTTTGTTGAAATATTTTGAAAAATTTAATTTTTTCACCTGCTCAATTTGCATATTACACGGGCGGATTCGGGCGATTCGTTAGGTAAAGAGTTAAAAAGTTATCAAACTTGAAGTTGGGCCCTTAAGGGTTAAATCAAATAACTCATTCGGCAGTCAATGACTGACAAAATTGCTGACAGAAAAAAGTTTTCTCTTACGCTATTTGTTTCTGAAAAGGGTCAATTGTCCTCTCCATCATTATTTGTTCCTATTGTTTCCCAACTATGATATTGTGTATTGTACTATTATTATAAGACTTACTGTTTCTTTCATTTGAACTTGATTTATTCGAATTCTAAACAATTTATGTTTGAAATCGTCATTAAAAATGAAGTTATCACCATCGTCCACATCTTTTCCCTGAAAATAAAGTTAATTATAACAAATAGTAAACAGTTAATTATATAACCACAATAATAAACAGTTAATAAGAGGCTCCATTACTTTGCAAAATATTACAGTAGAATCCTCTTAATTGAATATCCATTTTGCCTGTGAAAATTATTCAATTAACAGGAGTATACAATAAACAGGGATTTGGTCAGTTTCTTGTGTTCTGGAGATAAACTGAGCATTCATTCTATTATATCTTGTTTGACAGAGCTCTTAAAGCTCTGTCAAACAAGATATAATAGAATAAATGTCTGTATTGGATGTATGAGGCCAAAAAAGGTTGATAAATAAGGGGAGTTTTGTGCGTGTCACAGCAATTTTTGTGACATATTACAAAAATGTATATACAATTAACAGGAGTTTACTCTATAACCCATATGCAATTAACAGATCAAATTTGTACTGAAGGTATGGTAAATGGTTTTGTGTTTGAAAATTATATTCAATTAAGAGGGATATACAATTAAGGGATATCCAATTAAGTGGGCTCCACTGTATTAAAATTGCTAGTGACAATGGCACACAAAGAGAGATGCACATCCTGATAAATCAATCCCTGTTATGTAATATTTTGGAAGCTGAGCGTAAAATTCTCAAAACAAAAATTATGTTTACATAATCTGTTACATTGTGCATTCAGGTACAGCTGAGCCCACTTAATTGGATATCTCTTAACTGAATAACCCTGTTAATTGAATATAATTTCCCAACACAAATCCATTTACCATTTTCTTCCAGTACAAATTTCACCTGTTAATAGAGTAAACTTCTGTTAATTGAATAAAATATCTTGTAACCTGTCGAGAAATTACCCTGACTCTCCCAGTTTTCCTTTGTTTACAGAGCTATTTGGCCTCTGCACATCCAATACAGACATTTAATCTGTCATATCTTGTTTGACAGAGCTCATGGAGCTCTGTCAAACAAGATATAATAGAATAAATACTAAGTTTTTCTCCAGAATACAGGGAAGTGACACAATCCTCGTTAATTAAATATTCCTGTTAACTAAATAATTTTCATTGGCAAAGCGGCCATCCAATTAACAGGATTCCACTGTACTTTGTATAATTATGCACTTTCTATATATTTTGGGTGTGAAAAGACAGCAGAAAGTCTCTCAATCCATGCTCATATGCAAGAAAAAATTAACAAGAGGCTCCAAAGAGGTTGTAATCACTCACCTGGAAGAACTACATGTCCCCCAGGTATTCTAATCAAAATCAAAGAATGCAACTGGCTGCCATGCTCCTTCATCTGAGTGAAACAGAATGATGATTGTTTTCATAGGACTTTCCATACATTATTTGTGTCGAGTTTGGTTCACACTGGTCAAGTACTTTCAGATAAGAAGATGAAAATGTAATTTCCCATTGGGTTTCCATGATAATTATGAACCAAAATTGTGGCCATGTTTGCAACCCGATCAACATTAAATAAGGATCGTTGGTAGAGGGTGTCCCAGTCATCAAGCATGTGAAGTTTCAAAACATTTGGCCTTTTAGTTTCAAAGGAGAAGATTTTTGAAAATCGACCAATCAGAATCAAAGAATGCCTCTGGTGGCCATGTTTTTCATCCAACAGGAACAGTTGTAGAGAATCTCCCATAGACCATTCCTGCCAAGTTTGGTTCACATCGGCTCAGCAGTTCCAGAGAAGACGATAAAAATGTAAAAAGTTTACAGAGACAGCTGATGCCAAGTGATAGCAATAGCTCATATGGCCCTTTGGTCCAGGTGAGCTAATAATTTCAGATAATAAAGTGTTAATTACAACCACAATTATAAACAATTAATTATAACAATAATAAACAGTTATTTATAACAAGAAGAAAACTGACATGCAAAGTAAATGGACAACAGATGCCAAGTGACAGCAATAGCACACACTGACTTTACTTTCAGTTAGGCGGGCATAAAAAAAAACTTTGTCAGGAACTTCAATACAATTCTGATAGAGTACATGGGAAAGGAATCAATGACCTGTGGCAGAGTTTTTTAGGTATTTCATGTTTGCCTTTGGCACTCATAAATTGTAGAAACAGGAAAAACTCCACCTCTTGTCATTGATTCCAGTCCTCCCTACTCCACCCTTGTTGTATTTTGTCTCATTAGTTGTTTGGTGGTTCTTTATTACACGAGTTCATAAAATCAACAGTGCAAAAAGTCTCTCAACAAAAACACCAATACCAGTACAGCAGCGCCAGCATCACACAACTTAGTTTTCAGGCACTTTTAACCCTTAACTGGTAGAGTGCTACATTTTTCTTGGCCACAGATTTCCTTTCACCAAATATTGCTCTGTAACATTTCATTGGATAGTGCCTATTGGCACTATCCAATCAAATGTAACAGAGCAAAGTGTCATTAACAAAATTAGATTCTTTCCAGGTTCATTATGAAACCATCTCTAACAGAGTGTAGATGCTATAGTCACAGCCTGTGATATTCTGTAAAGCCCAGATATGGGCTTCCAGCACTCTACCAGTTAAGGGCCCAATTTCAGCTGTGATAACTTTTTAATGCTAACGAACAGGTGCCCCAACATGCATTGTTTGGGTCAACTCAATTGCTGTTTGTTGGTGGTTAACGTCACATATTTATGCACCATGGCTAATCGTGACACAACATGGAGATGAAGTCAAGTGTAGTCAATCGTTGATCAACATGTTGCCCATTTTAGAGGACTTTCACCCCAAGCATTGGTGACTGGGTCCTATTTTACTAGTAAAGCGGAACTGGTTTACCACAGTAAACAAGTGCTGCTCACTTCCCGGGGTTCCCACGGGGAAGGGTCAACTCAAAACTTGTTTTCTAAGTACCTTGTCAGTGGTTTCTAGACAAGTCTTGGCTGACTCTGTAGGCAGCCAAAACTTGTCTAGAAACAACTGCAAAGCCACTGGAAGTAGACTTTCAAAGTATAGCAAAAACGTATAAAAATCTCCATGCCCTTCGGGTTAACCTCCTGCATACAAAAACTTCAAATAGCAATTTTTTCCAATTTAATTTTTCCCTTTTAACCTACTCAATCTTGTCTGACAGAGCTCAATGACTAGGTAGGTGAAATTCCTAGTTTGGGGGATAATTTTCAGGTTCAAATTTTCATTCAACGACATCATTATTTACAAATTACCTGAAGTGATGAAAGTTAAAAAATGTATAGTAATTTCTATATTTTTTATACTTACCAATGACCCAGACATAGCTGGTGCTAACTCTTAAAATATAGGGCCAAACACAAATTTTGCACCCCAATCCCCAAAATTTGCATCTAAAACCAAAGAAAACATGTCCTGAAAGGCCCTCCACACTTCGCCTCTACTGCACATGCGCAGTGTCAAGGACGTTCCGAAAATGGCACCATTAATCATTCTAATAACCAGTGCCTGGTAAGCGCTATGTACTCAGCGGGGAGGCAAGAGTTCCCAACTCCTGGGAGGGCCATCCCCGTCTGGGTCATTGGTAAGTATAAAAAATATAGAAATTACTATAAATTTTTTAACATTTTTATACTGTACCAATGACCCAGACATAGCTGAATAGTAAAAAGGCTGGAGGGCCAAGGACATAGAGCAAAATGGAATACGCTCAATTATATAAAATAGAGTCATCCCCTCTAGGGAAAAAGAAGTATTAGGCCTTACATGTATCTTTCTTATTTATGATAAATTAGAAAGATACAACACCTTCCAAAATTGAGCATCATACATCCATGTACTCTATTAATATCTAGTATAATCCTTATACTAATAATTTTTAAAGTAAGCCAATAAATAAAGAAAGTCTAGAGAATAGAGACTCTTTATACTCCTTAAAAGTGTCTGAGGAATGTATAATAACGTCCGTATGACACGTTCTATATTCAAAAGCTATACTTTAAAAACTAAGACCTGAATGAATTTTTAAAACATAAACTTCTCACTAAAAAGCAATCCCAGTAACAGCTCAGAATTACTAACTCCGGAGGAGGTATCCCCATGTTTTCATAGTAAAACAGGTGACCCAAGGGAACACCCTCCCCCCCCCCCCCCCCCTTTTTCTTGCTCTGGGTCAAATAGCCCAGAGCGAAGAGGGCAGCAGAACGGAGTCACTGCCGAAACAGAAAGCCTACCTAGCTATAGTAGCAACTGTTAAGTGAATGACATTCTGAGCAGTAGATAATAGACCTAACAATAGAGGCCTCCAGAAATGGACTCGATATTTCTGAGATAAAAATTCATGAATGTGGATGGCTGAGCGCAATGAGCAGCCTTCAAAAATCTATAATAGCGACACTATTAATGTAAGCCCAAGATGTAGAAAAAACTCTTACTTCATGAGCCGAAATCTCAAGCACAACTGCTGAGTCAATGATATACCATAAGCAGTACCGACAGTTAATTGAATCCATTAGCAATAGAATGGAGCGTAACGTCCTTCTATTAGGCATCAAAGACAGAAGAAGCTTACGTCCGTAGTAATAAACAGATATCTGTTTATAAATACGTAAACTCTAACAGGACAGAGTAAAGGCCTATGCCCGTACGAAGACGGAAGGACCTTAATAACAATAGGTTCCGGATATTTATTAGGAGCCTGACTCTTAACCAAAAATCCAACCTAAATAGTAAAGGAAGTAGTGATTCCGAAACTACGAAAGTGAGAATCATCCACCGATAGTGCATGAAGCTCACTGACTCTTCAGTAAAAGAGAAGCCAACAGAATTACTGTCTAAAAGGTCAGAATTTGAAAACTACTGTTTCCAGAGGCTCAAATGATTACTTAGCTAAAAAAGAACCGAAGTTAAATTCCATATAGAAATTTAATCTAATGATTCTAAGTCTATTTATCGAAAAGTTACTAACTGACTTAGATAAAGAGACATAAGACTCAACTGTAAACTATCATAGAGTGCATAGGTATGAGATAACATAGACCTATAACCTTAATAGTAACAGGCTGCAGTAGATCTTGTCAAACAAGTATACTAGAAAGTTGCAATGACTAGTATGGAGGGATCAACAATATCAACATAGTGATCCCGACACCAACGACGGAAGAGCCTCCACTTTGGCCGCATAGTATAGCGAAGAAGAGGTTCTCCTACAGTAAAAAATCGCATCCAAAGCTCGTCCAGTACAATACTTACAATGCAATAAGGACCACACAACGGAATACGTGAAGGTTGAGACCTTGCGGGTTGTGATGAAGATGACACGATTTTCCCCAGCGAAAGAAGATCCTCTCATAGAGGAAGTTTTCGCGTTAAGTCCCACAGTAGACATCTGAGTAAATTTACCCACGATCTCTGTGAAGACAGAGATGCTATCAACAGAAATGTATTGTGGTTGTTTATCTTAGCAATACTTGCTGAAACAACAGCGCAGGAGGATACGCATATCCTATCATTCCGTCCTATTAGATCAATAGAGCGTTAACAACATAAGCTCAGAGATCCGGACATGCAAACACATACGTCTGCAATTGATTAGCAAGTTGTGTCGAAAAAAATTATCATTGGGTGCTCCCATTGATAGCAAATCTGATTGAATACTTGTTTGTTGAGAGTCCATTCTGACAGCAACAAGCGACCCATACGTGAAAGGGAGTCCGTTAATACAATCAGACGACCCGGAATATGACGGCCCGAAGCAGAACTTGGTGTACTATAACAAATGGAAGGATTCTTTCCGTTAAACTGAATAACGGAATCGAATGAGTGCCTCCCTGGTTCCGGAGATACGCAACCACTGTCGTATTATCGGACAGGATTTGGACATGCGTTTCTGAATAATGTTCATCCAATGACATAAAGCAAGCCTCAATAACATTATTCCGTGGAAGATAAGGGCTTGCCTAGAGACTGCAGAATCCAAAGACCCTGGCACTTCGAATCCGTTGGGATCAATATTGTACCCCAACCCGTTTGACTGGCAACCATCATAATTATAAAACTCGGATCCGGCAACTGCAGTGGCACTCTCTGAGTCAACCACCGAAGCGACTCTGAGAGAGTTCTTCACCTTACTATCCACGCGCGTGGATGCAGCTAGGGCTGCGTCACGTCTAACCAACTCCAGGTTGCCACTGAAGGGCGGAGTTATACGTGGAAAAACTACTGCCCTTGAAAGAAATCACATTGAGGATCATATCCCGGAATTCTTTCTCTTGAAGACGTAATGATAACGCCTCAGTAAGGTGGACTACGTATGATAAAGCGTCTAAGTTAAGTCTATTAGACATCATTGTCGTTTCCAACATAGTGGTTGGAAAAGACATAGACGGCGAAAAAGATAAATTCCAGTCTTTAACCCCGCCGTCTAGACGCATATGAACTCTCGGTATGCCCTGTTCTGCCAAAATAAATTATTCCTAGGAATGATAAAAGGCAGAATAGAGCATTGCGGACAAGAAACTAAACTATCATGCTTGGTAGCAGGCTTATATATATATAGCGTCGATAAATAATACAAATGTTCTGATGACATTATTGGACTGTGTCGGTAAGTCAGGGACAATGTCCCTGAACCGATCCAAAATTCCGTGTCCAATGACGCTATAAGTCTCTTATCCAACATCGCAGCAATGTAGTCCGAAGGAACAACCTCTGTAAGATAATGCCGGAAGAAATGTATGGCAGCTTCCATTGTTCCGAAAGGGAAAGCTCGAAATCGTCCGAATCCCTTTCGCCATCCTGTCGGACCCTATAAAGCGTTCGGTCGTCCGAACCTGATGCAACAGCGGAGCGCACCGACCCAGCGCCGTCGGATAATTCCTGATCCGACCGTGAATCTGTCAATTGCTGGGATGCTGCGATAAACTGTGCTAACTTGGATAGCACGTCCGTCACTGAGGCCTGTGGAGAAGCGGTCTTACGATGCATTGCCGCTGGAAGCTCCGTGATCGTTACCCTGTGCATACTTCTATTATGCGAGCGAACGGAGTGTATAGGCCTTGTGTCCCTTGGCTACCGGATGGCATGACCTGTTCGCCGTGGAATCACTGAATGACGAAATTGGTCGGATACTCGAGGTCACGTAGCCAATGTGTGGTCGTGTGCGCTGCTGTGAGGATGAGGAAGCATTATCGACAGTCTCTCGGACTGTCAATATAACGGAGCGCCCCGAGCGACGGACATATGCTCCGAATGCGAAATATCTGAACCACAACATGCGGTCCCCTATGTTGTTGTACGAGAGAGGGACCTCTCTCGCTCACAGCCCGGACGGACTTGGACGAGCCAGGAACCGGACTAACAGGCTTCCTCCGATCTGTCCTCAGTCCGTCGTCACTGGGTGAGTACTAAAGTTATTATAGTGCTCGCATCACCCAAATCTCCTTCCTAGACCACAACGGACGAACCCGGTTGCCGAACCATTCGATGAATGGACGCTACACCGGGTGAGCTAGTGAATGTCACTCTGTCGATCCTACAAGGGACCTCTTAGGCGATAGACATATTCCATGAGCACTTATTGCCGCTAGCTCTTCATTAACTATGACGACAGAGGCACACTTTGAAAGACATCTCCGTAACTTTGCGAACAAGAAACCAGAAATGCTTGGTAATAGCAAGCATATAATAATATATATAGCGTCGTTCAATAATTCGAAAGATTGTGTGACATTATTGGACTATATCGGAACTGAGGGACGATGTCCCTGAACCGAACCAAAAATTTCTAAGTCCACCGACGCTATCAGTTTCTTATCCGGCATCGCAGCATTCTGGTCCGACGAAAGAACCTGTAGAAGATAAAGTCAGATGACATACACAACAGCATATGTTGTTCCGAAAGGGAAAGCTCGAAATCCTCCGAATCCCTTTCGGCATCCCGTCGGACCGGATGAAATTTTCGGACGTCCGTACCTGCTTGCGCGGAGCGTCCCGACCCAGCATCGTCGGATAATAATGATGCGACAGACTCAGTCGTTGCTGGGATGCTGCGATAAGCTGTGCTATTTGGGATAGCACGTCCATCACCGAGGCCTGTGCAGTAGCGGTCTAATGATGCATTGCCGCCGGAAGCTCCGTGTACGTTGACTCCCGCACACTTTCTTATGCGAACGTCCGGAGTCTGCAGGCCTCATGTCCCTGGCTACCGGATGGTGTGACCTGGTCGCCAATGATTCTCTGATTGGCGAAGCTGACTGGATATCCGAGGTCACGTAGCCAAGAGCGGTCGTGTGCGCTACCATGAGAATGAGGAAGCCTTATTGACAGTCTCTCCAGACTGACTATATGTCGGAGCGTCCCGAGCGGCGGACGTATGCTCCGAATGCGAAACATTTTGTACCACAACATCTGGGGCCAGATGTTGTTGTACGAGAGAGGGGCCTCTCTCGCTCACCGTCCGGATGGACCTGGACGAGCTAGGAACCGGACTAAAAGGCTTCCTCTGTTCTCCCTCTAATCTGCCGTCACTGGGTGTGCATTTGGTTGATTTATAGTGCTCGCATCAACCCAAAACTCCTTCTAGAACTCAACGGACGAACCCAGCTGCCGAACCATTCGATGAATGGACGCTACACCGGGCGAGCTAGCGGACGTCAAAGGCCGTCGAACCTACTAGGGTCCTCTTAGGCAATTGGCGTATTTACATGAGCATTTTTCCGCTAGCTCTTCATTAATTGTGACGACAGAGGCACACTTTTGGAAGACATCATGGATACATCACCCTAATCTTGATCGTCTGAAATAGAAATTGATAAAGTAGAGTGACCCTGCGGGGAAAGGACCGGAATGTCCAATTCCCCACTAACATACCGTGACACACGCTTCCCATGTTATCATCGAAATTATCACATACAGAACAGGAGTTAGTGCGAGTACACTGACTACATATACAATGATTATAAAAGTCAGAGGAAGATTTCCTCTTATTACAATTGACCAAAATCCTTTCAATGTGAAAAGAAAACAAAGTCCTAGTACTCGCACCAACCCCTGACAATCAAAATACATAATAATATGATCCATTAACATAGAAAAAATAATTGAAATCAAAAAATTTTGAAAAAATATTTTTTCAGAACAGCCCAAGTTTCTGAAAAGTAACGTTGAGCCCCAATGGATCCCAAGCCTAAGTGTGGACAAAAATTTTAAAAATATTTTAAACAATTTATGCAACACTTACGAACAATAATAATGTATCTAGTTATGATTAAATTAACATCAAGATATTATTTTCAAGAAATCCCCCCTCACACAGAGGGCTGTTGTAAATGTAAACAATAAGTGTAAAAACAGTAGAATAAGACTCCAGGCACCCTGGCCCGAAATCAGTTACCAATAATACACTATATGATGCAAAACAGAGACTTCCAGGGAAGAAAACTGTAGAACATCAGATGGTAGATGCAGAACACTACGCCTAACCACCCGTAGATGAAGACGTGAACATGGGGAAAAGAACAGAATTCATTCTGTTATTCAGCTAAAACTCCCAAGAAATTTTAGTAATAAAATTACAGAAAATATGCCAAAAGCATGGGAGAATAGCAAGAGGGGACCTAAAGGAAAGGGAGAGAAGAAAACACTGAACAAACAGTGTAACTTGATAACAAGAATGACAACAAAATGGCTGTTGCCTCGAAAATAGGTAACTTAACATAATTTCATTAAAAAATTTTAAGTTACAGCCCTGATAATTTTCTGTCACACATTTTTCCTCTCCTCCTTCTATATCCTCCTTAGAATCACCATTTCTCTAATATTTATGTGTCTGGCATCATTTAAACTGAGATTTACAAGCACAAAGATCAGTCAGATGTTAACTGATGAAGGGACAAACTAAGAATGATTAATGGCGCCAATTTCGGAACGTCCTTGACACTGCGCATGCGCAGTAGAGGTGAAGTGTGGAGGGCCATTCAGGACATGTTTTCTTTGGTTTTAGATGCAAATTTTGGGGATTGGGGGGCAAAATTTGTGTTTGGCCCTATATTTTAAGAGTTAGCACCAGCTATGTCTGGGTCATTGGTACAGTATAAAAATATCGATAGCTCCCATCTAGAGGTCACCCCAAACAAGCATACCAGGTTTCAAAGTAATCTGATCATAAATGTGCCCTGTAGGGTGTGCCAAAGGGAAATATTGAGGTCTGACTAAACTAAGTTCTACGAACGTTGGCCGTGGCAACATTTTTTGGCAGAAATTGAAGAAAATCGATAGCTCCCATCTAGAGGTCACCCTAAATAAACATACCAGGTTTCAAAGCAATCAAATCATAAATGTGCCCTGTAGGGTGTGCCAAAGGGAAATATTGTGGTTTGACTAAACTGAGTTCTAAGAACGTTGGCCACGGCAACATTTTTTGACGGAAATTGAAGAAAATCGATAGCTCCCATCTAGAGGTCACCCCAAACAAGCATACCAAGTTTCAAAGTAATCTGATCATAAATGCGACCTGTGAGGTGTGCCAAAGGAAATTGTGGACGTACGTACGCCGACGGTCGAGAAGTGATGGCAATAGCTCAGCTTGACTTTGTCAAGTTGAGCTAAAAATGTATATACAATTAACAGGAGTTTACTCTACAACCCATATGCAATTAACAGATCAAATTTGTACTGAAGGTATGGTAAATGGTTTTGTGTTTGAAAATTATATTCAATTAAGAGGGATATACAATTAAGGGATATCCAATTAAGTGGGCTCCACTGTATTAAAATTGCTAGTGACAATGGCACACAAAGAGAGATGCACATCCTGATAAATCAATCCCTGTTATGTAATATTTTGGAAGCTGAGCGTAAAATTCTCAAAACAAAAATTATGTTTAGATGATCTGTTACATTGTGCTTTCAGGTACAGTGGCGCCCACTTAATTGGATATCTCTTAACTGAATAACCCTGTTAATTGAATATAATTTCCCAACACAAATCCATTTACAATTTACCTCCAGTACAAATTTCACCTGTTAATAGAGTATAGGTAATTGAATAAAATATCTTGTAACATGTCGAGAAATTACCTTGACTCTCTCCAGTTTTCCTTTGTTTATAGACCTATTTGGCCTTGGTACATCCAATACAGACATTTAATCTATTATATCTTGTTTGACAGAGCTCATGCAGCTCTGTCAAACAAAATATAATTGAATACATACTAAGTTTTTCTCTAGAATATAGGGATGTGACACAATCCTTGTTAATTGAATATTCATGTTAACTGAATAATTTTCATTGGTAAAACGGCTATCCAATTAACAGGGTTCCACTGTACTTTGTATAATTATGCACTTTCTATATATTTTGGGTGTGAAAAGACAGCAGAAAGTCTCTCAATCCATGCTCATATGCAAGAAAAAATTAACAAGAGGCTCCAAAGAGGTTGTAATCACTCACCTGGAAGAACTACATGTCCCCCAGGTATTCTAATCAAAATCAAAGAATGCAGCTGGCTGCCATGCTCCTTCATCTGAGTGAAACAGAATGATGATTGTTTTCAGAGAACTTTCCATACATTATTTATGTCGAGTTTGGTTCACACTGGTCAAGTACTTTCAGATAAGAAGATGAAAATTTCCCATTGGGTTTCCATGATAATTATGAACCAAAATTGTGGCCATGTTTGCAACCCGATCAACATTAAATAAGGATCGTTGGTAGAGGGTGTCCCAGTCATTTTTTTTTATTAGGGTTTACGACACATTAACAGCCAGGGTCATATCATGTCGGTGACAGTTTTACGGGTGGAGGAAGCCGGAATACCTGGAGAGAACCACCGAGCAACGACAAGCAGCTGTCGTCCCAGTCATCAAGCATGTGAAGTTTCAAAACATTTGGCCTTTTAGTTTCAGAGAAGGTTTTTGAAAATCGACCAATCAGAATCACAGAATGTCTCTGGTGGTCATGTTTTCCATCCAACAGGAAAAGTTGTAGAGAACCTCCCATAGATCATTCCTACCAAGTTTAGTTCACATCGGCTCAGCAGTTCCAGAGAAGACGATAAAAATGTAAAAAGTTTACAGAGGCAGCTGATGCCAAGTGATAGCAATAGCTCATATGGCCCTTTGGTCCAGATGAGCTAATATCAGATAATAAACTGTTAATTACAACCACAATTATAAACAATTAATTAGAACAATAATAAACAGTTATTTATAACAAGAAGAAAACTGACATGCAAAGTAAATGGACAACAGATGCCAAGTGATAGCAATAGCACACACTGACTTTACTTTCAGTTAGGCGGGCTTAACCCTTTACCTAACATGAAAAGCAGACGACACTTGCCAAAAAAATCCTTGAACAACTAATTGTTTTCATTTTTTGTCTCAAAAACATACATTATGACCCCTCATTGGAACGAGCTCATTCCAATGAGGGGTCAAAACCTATGTTTTTGAGACAAAAAATGAAAAAATAATGAAAATTAACCGACGATTTTTGAGAATAGCGCTGGCCGGTTTTGACCGTTACGTTGGGTAAAGGGTTAAAAAAAAAACTTTTGTCAGGAACTTCAATACAATTCGGATAGAGTACATGGGAAAGGAATCAATGACATGTGGCAGAGTTTTTTAGGTATTTAATGTTGGCCATTGACACTCATAAATTGCAGAAACAGGAATAACTCCACCTCTTGTCATTGATTCCAGTCCTCCCTACTCTATCCTTGTTGTATTTTGTCTCATTAGTTGTTTGGTGGTTCTTTATTACACGAGTTCATAAAATCAACAGTGCAAAAAGTCTCTCAACAAAAACACCAACACCAGCACCGCAGCACCAGCATCACACAACTTAGTTTTCGGGCACTTTTAACCCTTAACCCTTTTCCCAACAAATCGCCTGCATTCGCCCGCTTAATATGCAAATTCAGTAGTTGAAAAAATATTATTTTTCCAAAAATTTCAACAAAACCATATCATGTGACCCCTCGTTGGAACGAGCTCGTTCCAACAAGGGGTCACATGATATGGTTTTGTTGAAATTTTAGGAAAAATTTGAAAAAATGATATTTAAAAAAGTTAAAAAATTTATAGTAATTTATATATTTTTTATACTTACCAATGACCCAGACATAGCTGGTGCTAACTCTTAAAATATAGGGCCAAACACAAATTTTGCCCCCCAATCCCCAAAATTTGCATCTAAAACTAAAGAAAACATGTCCTGAAAGGCCCTCCACACTTCGCCCCTACTGCGCATGCGCAGTGTCAAGGACGTTCCGAAATTGGCGCCATTAATCATTCTAATAACCAGTGCCTGGTAAGCGCTATGAACTCAGCGGGGAGGCAAGAGTTCCCAACTCCTGGGAGGGCCATCCCCGTCTGGGTCATTGGTAAGTATAAAAAATATATAAATTACTATAAATTTTTTAACATTTTTATACTGTACCAATGACCCAGACATAGCTGAATAGTAAAAAGGCTGGAGGGCCAAGGACATAGAGCAAAATGGAATACGCTCAATAAAATAAAATAGAGTCATCCCCTGTAGGGAAAAGAAGTAATAGGCCTTACATGTATCTTTCTTATTTTATGTTAAATTAGAAAGATACAACACCTTCCAAAATTGAGCTTCATACATCCATGTACTCTATTAATATCCAATATAATCCTTATACTAATAATTTTTAAAGTAAGCCAATAAATAAAGAAAGTCTAGAGAATAGAGACTCTTATACTCCTAAAAGTGTCTGAGGATTGCATAATCATGTCCATTGACATATGTAATATTCAAAAGCTATACTTTAAAAACTAAGACTTGAATGAATTTTAAAAACCTAAACTTCTCACTAAACAACCATCCCAATAACAGCTCAGAATTACTAACTCCGGAGGAGGTATCCCCTTGTTTTCATAGTAAAACAGGTGACCCAAGGGAACACCCTCCCCCCCCCCCCCCCCTTTTCTTGCCCTGGGTCAAATAGCCCAGAGCGAAGAGGGCAGCCGAACGGAGACACTGCCGAAACAGACAGCCTACCTAGCTATAGTAGCAACTGTTAAGTGAATGACATTCTGAGCAGTAGATAATAGACCTAACAATAGAGGCCTCCAGAAATGGACTCGATATTTCTGAGATAAAATTCATGAATGTGGATGGCTGAGCGCAATGAGCGGCCTTCAAAAATCTATAATAGCGACACTATTAATGTAAGCCCAAGAAGTAGAAGAACTCTTACTTCATGAGCCGAAATCTTAAGCACAACTGCTAAGTCAATGATATACTATAAGCAGTACCGATAGTTAATAGAATCCATTAACAATAAAATGGAGCGTAACGTCCTTCTACTAGACATCAAAGACAGAAGAAGCTTACGCCCATAGTAATAAACAGAAATCTGTTTATAAATACATAAACTGTACCCGGAAAGAGTAAAGGCCTATGCCCATACGAAGACGGAAGGACCTTAAAATAATAGGTTCCGGATAATAGGAGCCTAACTCTTATGCAACAATCCAACCTAAATAGTAACGGAAGTATTGATTCCGAAACTATGAAAGTGAAAATCATCCATCGATAGTGCATGAAACTCACTGACTCTACAGTAAAAGAGAAACCAACAGAATTACTGTCTAAAAGGTCAGAATTTGAAAACTACTGTTTCCAGAGGCTCAAATGATTACTTAGCTAAATAAGAACCGAAGTTAAAATCCGTATAGGAATTTAATCTAAAGATTCTAAGTCTATTTATCAAAAAGTTACTAACTGACTTAGATAAAGAGACAAAAGACTCAATTGTAAACTATCGTAGAGTGCATAGGTATGAGGTAACATAAACCTATAACCTAAATAATAACAGGCTGCAGTAGATCTTGTGAAACAAGTATACTAAAAAATAGCAATGAGTAGTATGGAGGGATCAACAATATGAACATAATGATCCCTACACCACGACGGAAGAGCCTCCACTTTAGCCGCATAGAATAGCGAAGAAGAGGATCTCCTATAGTAAGAAATCGCGTCCAAAGCTCGTCCAGTACAGTGCTTACAATGCAATACGGACCACACAACGGAATACATGAAGGTTGCGACCTTGCAGGTTGTGAAAAAGATGACACGATTTACCCAGTGAAAAAGATCCTCACATAGAGGAAGATTTCACGTTAAAACCCACAGTAGACAAGAGAGAAAATTACTCATGATCTCTGTGAAGATAGAGATGCTATCAACAGAAATGTATTGTGGTTGTTTATCTTAGCAATACCTGCTGAAACAACAGCGCCGGAGGATACGCGTATCCTATCATTCCGTCCTATAGATCAATAGAGCGTTAAGAATATTAGCTCAGAGATCTGAACAAGCCAACACATACGTCTGCAATTGATTAGCAAGCTGTGTCATAAATAAATCATCATTGGGCGCTCCCATAGATAGCAAATCTGATTGAATACTTGTTTGTTGAGAGTCCATTCTGACAGCAACAAGCGACCCGTAAGAGAACGGGAGTCCGATAAAACAATCAGACGACCCGGAATATGACGGACCAAAACTGAACTTGGTGTACTATAACCAACAGACGGATTCTTTCCATTAAATTGAATAACGGAAACGAAAAAGTGCCTCCCTGGTTCCGGAGATACGCCACTACTGTCGAATTAAAGGACAGGAATTTGGGCATGCGTTTCTGAATAATGTTCATGCAATGACATAAAGCAAGCCTAAAAAACATTATTCCGCGGAAGAAAACTGATTGCTAAAAGACTGCGGAACCCAAAGACCCTGGCACTTCGAATCCGTAGGGATCAGTTTTATATCCCAATCTGTATGACTGGCAACCGTCATAACAGCCACACTCGGGTCCGGCAACTGCGGCGGCACTCTCTGAGTCAACCACCGAATGTTTGCCCCAGTCTGAATCTCTTGTAACACTAGATAGACAAGAGAACGTGTAAATCGAGCAATTCATGGATTACCAAAAAGTTGCCGTCGAAGAGAAGCTCCTCCGAGAACGAAGCGACTCTGAGAGAGTTCTTAACCTTACTATCCACGCGAGTGGATGTAGCTAGGGCTGCGTCACGTCTAACTAACTCCAATCAGCCACTGAAGGGCGGAGTTATACGTGAACAAACTACTGCCCTCAAAAGAAATTACATTGAGAATAATATCCCGTAAATCTTTTCTTGAAGACGTAATGATAACGCCTCAGTAAGGCGGATTACGTATAATAAAGCGTCTAAGTTAAGTCTACTATACATAATGTCGTTCCCAACATTGAAATTGGAAAAGACATAAACGGCGAAAAAGAATATATGCAGTTTTTAATCACACCGTCTAGACGCATATGAACTATCGGTATGCCCTGCTCTGCCAAAATAAACTATTTGTATAAATGATAAAATGGCAGAAATGAGCAACGCGGACAAGAAACTAAACTATCATGCTTAGTAGCAGGCTTGTATATATATATATAGCGTCGAAAAATAAAACACATGTTGTAATGACAATATTGGACTACGTCGGTAAGTCAGGGACAATGTCCCCGAACCGATCGAAAAATCCGAGTCCAATGACGCTATAAGTCTCTTATCCAAGATCGCAGCAATGAAGTCCGAAATAATAATCACTGGAAGATAATGCCAAAAGATATGAAAGGCATCTTCCGATACTACTAAAGGGAAAACTCGAAATCTTTCGAATCCCTTTCGCCATCCTGTCGGACCCTATAAAGCGTTCGGTCGTCCGTACCTGATGCAACCGCGGACCGCACCGACCCAGCGCCGTCGGATAATTCCTGATTCGACCGAGAAACTGTCAATTGCTGGGATGCTGCGAAACAACTGTGCTAACTCGGATAGCACGTCCGTCACTGAGGCCTGTGGAGAAGCGGTCTTACGATGCATTGCCGCTGGAAGCTCCGTGATCGCTACCCCGTGCATACTACCAATATGCGAGCGAACGGAGTGTATAGGCCTCGTGTCCCTTGGCTACCGGATGGCGCGACCTATTCGCCGTGGAATCACTGAATGCCGAAACTGATCGGATACTCGAGGTCACGTAGCCAATGTGCGGTCGTGTGCCCTGGTGTGAGGATGAGGAAGCATTAAAGACAGTCTCTCGGACTGTCAATATAACGGAGCGTCCCGACCAACAGACATATGCTCCGAATGTAAAATATCTGAACCACAACATGCGGTCCCCTATGTTGTTGGGCGAGAGAGGGACCTCTCTCGTTCACAGCCCGGACGGACCTGGACCAGCCAGGAACCGGACTAACAGGCTTCCTCCGATCTGTCCTCAATCTGCCGTCAGTGGGTGAGTACTAAAGTCATTAAAGTGCTCGCATCACCCAAATCTCCTTCCTAGACCGCAACGGACGAACCCGGCAGCCGAACCATTCGATGAATGTACGCTACACCGGGTGAGCTAGCGAATGTCACTCCGTAGGCGATAGACATATTCCATGAGCACTTATTGCCGCTAACTCTTCATTAACTGTGACAACAGAGGCACACTTTTGAAAGACATCTCCATAACTCTTCGAACAAGAAACCAGAAATGCTTGGTTAGCAAGCATAAAATAATAATATATATAGCGTCGTTCAATAATTCAAAAGTTTGTGTGACATTATTGGACTATGTCGGAACTGAGGGACGATGTCCCTGAACCGAACCAAAAATTTCTAAGTCCACCGACGCTATCAGTTTCTTATCCGGCATCGCAGCATTCTGGTCCGACGAAAGAAGCTGGAGAAGACCAAGTCAGATGACATACACAACAGCATATGTTGTTCCGAAAGGGAAAGCTCGAAATCCTCCGAATCCCTTTCGGTATCCCGTCGGACCGGATGAAACTTTCGGACGTCCGTACCCGCTTCCGCGGAGCGTCCCAACCCAGCATCGTCGGATAAAATATATGCGACAGATTCAGTTGATGCTGGGATGCTGCGATAAACTGTGCTATTAAGGAAAGCACGTCCGTTCCCGAGGCCTGTGCAGTAGCGGTCTTACGATGCATTGCCGCCGGAAGCTCCGTGTACGTTGACTCCCGCACACTTCCTATGCGAACGTCCGGAGTCTGCAGGCCTCGTGTCCCTGGCTACCGGATGGTGTGACCTGGTCGCCGAAGAATCCTTGATCGGCGAAGCTGGTAATATATCGGCGGTCACGCAGCCAAGGTGCGGTCGTGTGCGCTGACGAGAAGAGGAAGCCTTAGCAGTCTCAGCGGACTGCCTATACAACGGAGCGTCCCGAGCGACGGACGTATGCTCCGCTTACGACACATTTTGTACCACAACATCTGGGGCCAGATGTTGTTGAACGAGAGAGGGGCCTCTCTCGCTTGCCGTCCGGATGGACCGGAACGAGCTATGAACCGGACTAAAAGGCTTCCTGCGTTCTCCCTCCGATCCGCCGTCACTGGGTGTGCATTAGGTTAGTTTATAGTGCTCGCATCACCCCAAAATTCCTTCTAGACCGCAACGGACGAACCCGGCTGCCGAACCATTCGGTGAATGGACGCTACACCGGGCGAGCTAGCGGACGTCAAAGGCCGTCGAACCTACTAGGGTCCTCTTAGGCAATTGGCGTATTTACATGAGCACTTTTCCGCTAGCCCTTCATTAATTGTGATGACGGAGGCACACTGTTGGAAGACATCACAGATACATCACCCTAATCTTGATCGTCTGAAATAGAAATTGATAAAGTAGAGTGACCCTGCGGGGAAAGGACCGGAGTGTCCAAATCCCCAACAACATACCGTGACATACGCTTCCCATATTGTCATCGAAATCATACGATACAGAACAGGAGTTAATGCGAGTACACTGACCACATATAGAATGATAATAAAGTCAGAGGAAGACTTCCTCTTAAAACAATTGATCAATATCCTTTCAATGTGAAAAGAAAACAAGTCCTGGTACTCGCACTAACCCCTGGCAATCAAAATACATAATAATAATATGATCCATTGATATAGAAAAAATAATTGAAATCAAAATATTTTGAAAAAATATTTTTTCAGAACAGCCCAAGTTTCTGAAAAGTAACGTTGAGCCCCAATGGATCCCAAGCCTAAGTGTGGACAAAAATTTTAAAAATATTTTAAACAATTTATTCAACACTTACGAACAATAATAAGGTATCTAGTTATGATTAAAATAACATCAAGATATTATTTTTTAGAAATCCCCCCCTCACACAGAGGGCTGTTGAAAATGTAAACAATGAGTGTAAAAACACTAAAATAAGACTCCAGGCACCCAGGCCCGAAATCAGTTACCAAAATACACTATCTGATGCAAAACAGAGACTTCCAGGGAAGAAACTGCAGAACATCAGATGGTAGATGCAGAACACAACGCCTAACCACCCCTAGGTGAAGACGTAAACATGGGGAAAGAACAGAATTCATTCTGTTATTCAGCTAAAACTCCCAAGAAAATTTAGTAATAATAATTACAAAAACTATGCCAAAAGCATGGGAGAATAGCAAGGGGGAACTTAAAGGACAGGGAGAGAGGAAAACACTTAAAAAAAAACAGTGTAACTAAATAATCAGAATGACAACAAAATGGCTGCTGCCTTGAAAATAGGTAATTTAACATAATTTCATTAAAAAATTTTAAGTTACAGCCCTGATAATATTCTGTCACACATTCTTTTCCTCTCCTCCTTCTCTATCCTCCTTAGAATCACCATTTCACTAATATTTATGTGTCTGGCATCATTTAAACTGAGATTTATAAGCACAAAGATCAGTCAGATGTTAACTGATGAAGGGCCAAACTTAGAATGATTAATGGCGCCAATTTCGGAACGTCCTTGACACTGCGCATGCGCAGTAGGGGCGAAGTGTGGAGGGCCTTTCAGGACATGTTTTCTTTAGTTTTAGATGCAAATTTTGGGGATTGGGGGGCAAAATTTGTGTTTGGCCCTATATTTTAAGAGTTAGCACCAGCTATGTCTGGGTCATTGGTACAGTATAAAAATATAAATTTTGATATTGTCTGCGTTGGGTAAAGGGTTAACTGGTAGAGTGCTATATTTTTCTTGGCCACAGATTTCATTTCACCAAATATTGCCTATTGGCACTATCCAATCAAATGTAACAGAGCAAAGTGGCATTAACAAAATTAGATTCTTTCCAGGTTCATTATGAAACCATCTCTAACAGTGTGTAGATGCTATAGTCACAGCCTGTGATATTCTGTAAAGCCCAGATATGGGCTTCCAGCACTCTACCAGTTAAGGGCCCAATTTCAGCTGGGATAACTTTTTAATGCTAACGAACAGGTGCCCAAACATGCATTGTTTGGGTGAACTCAAAACTTGTTTTCTAAGTACCTTGTCAGTGGTTTCTAGGCAAGTCTTGGCTGACTCTGTAGGCAGCCAAAACTTGTCTAGAAACAACTGCAAAGCCACTGGAAGTAGACTTTCGAAGTATAGCAAAAATGTATAAAAATCTCCATGCCCTTAGGGTTAACCTCCTGCATACAAAAACGTCAAATAGCAATTTTTTCCAATTTAATTTTTCCCTTTTAACCTCTTCAACCTTGTCTGACAGAGCTCAATGACTCGGTAGGTGAAATTCCTAGTTGCATTGTGGGGGATAATTTTCAGGTTCAAATTTTCAATCAACGACATCATTATTTACAAATTACCTGAAGTGATGAAAGCCCATATTTGGAGTTTATTCTGAAGTGCAGGTACCGCAGCTTAAAGGCTTCATAAAATGTGAATGTGCTTTACCTTTGAAGTGAACTTATTTTGTCTATGAATTTGCCTTGTTACAATTTATGAGGTTGGGCTGCACGGTATTCAAATTTCAATAGCGGTATTGAAAACAATACCGTGATATACCGGTATATCGTGGACTAGTTCAGAGGGAGAAAAACTTGGGGCGATGTTCTGGGGAAATGAGTTCATACAGTAAAACCTGTCTTGAGAGACCACTGTCTTGAGAGACCACCTGCCTTGAGAGACCACATCTGCCAGGCACCGGTCGGTTTTACTCTATAATGGACCTGCTATGGGAGACCACCTGTCTTGAGAGACCACCTGTCTTGAGAGACCACTGTGACCTGGTAGCAACTTGTATTTTTATGCCATAATGGACCTGTTTTGAGAGACCGCCCCTTTGAAGACTGAAACCGTGACAAAAACTTTTTACCTGTTCTGGAATTGAAAAATCCATTGTGGTTATACTAACGTAATTACAAGAGGCCCCAAGGGGCCTGAGGGCGCTCACCTGACATGGTAGCCTAAATTTATATCAACCCAGAGAATTGATTTCAACAAGTTGCATCTGCTCCTCCTAAGAAAAGCTTATACCAAATATCCAAAGATTCTGACCAGTGGATCTAAAAAAAAAAGAAGATTTTTAAAGAATATTCCTCATATTGAACTAAGTTATAATTCAGGCTCCCACAGGGAGCCCATATATGAACCCAGGGACTTGGCTTTAACAAACTTGAATCTCACCCCCCTAAGGATGCTGCACACCAAATATCAAAACATTCCGACTGCTGGATCTGAAGAAGAAAATTTTTAAAGAAAAGTCCTCATTTTGAACTAAGTTACAATTCGAGCTCCCACAGTGAGTCCAAATATGGACCTAGGGACATGGCTGAAGAAGAAGATTTTTAAAGATAAGTCCTCATTTTGAACTAAGTTACAATTCGAGCTCCCACAGTGAGTCCAAATATGGACCTAGGGACATGGCTTGAACAAACTTGAATCTCACCCCCTAAGGATGTTGCATACCAAATATCAAAACATTCCGACTGCTGGATCTGAAGAAGATTTTTAAAGAAAATTCCTCATTTTGAACTAAGTTATAATTCGGGCTACCACAGTGCGCCCAAATATGAACCCAGGGACCTGGCTTGAACAAACTTGAATCTCACCCCCCTAAGCATGGTGCATACCCAATATCAGAAGATTCTGCCTGCTGGATCTTGAGAAGAAGATTTTCAAAGAAATTTGCCTGAAATGCACTAAGTTCAAATTTGGGCTCCTATTCTGAGCCCAAATATAAACCCAGGGGGCCGATTTGAACAAACTTGAATCAGATCCACCCCACAATGTTGCATACCAAATATCAAAAGATTCTGCCTGCTGGATCTGGAGAAGAAGATTTTTTAAGAAATATGCCTGAAATGCACTAAGTTAAAATTTGGGCTCCTATACGGAGCCCAAATATAAACCCAGGGGGCCGATTTGAACAAACTTGAATCAGATCCACCCCACAATGTTGCTTACCAAATATGAAAAGATTCTGAAGCTGGATCTGGAGAAGAAGATTTTTTAAGAAATTTGCCTGAAATGCACTAAGTTCGAATTCGAGCTTCTATATTAAGCCCAAATATGAATCCAGGGGGCCGATTTGAACAAACTTGAATCAGATCCACCCCACAATGTTGCATAGCAAATATCAAAAGATTCTGCCTGCTGGATCTGGAGAAGAAGATTTTTGAAGAAATTTGCCCGAAATGCACTAAGTTTGAATTCGAGCTTCTATAGTGAGCCCAAATATGAATCCAGGGGGGCCGATTTGAACAAACTTGAATCAGATCCACCCCACAATGTTGCATACCAAATATCAAAAGATTGTGCCTGCTGGATCTGGAGAAGATGATTTTTTAAGAAATTTGCCTGAAATGCACTAAGTTCGAATTCGAGCTTCTATAGTAAGCCCAAATATGAATCTAGGGAGCCGATTTGAACAAATTTGCATCAGATCCATCCCACAATGTTGCATACCAAATATCAAAAGATTCCACCTGCTTGATCTGGAGAAGAAGATTTTTTAATAAATTTGCTTGAAATGCACTAAGTTCGAATTCGAGCTTCTATAGTGAGCCCAAATATGTATCTAGGAAGCCAATTTGAACAAACTTGAATCAGATCCACCCCACAATGTTGCATACCAAATATCAAAAGATTCTGCCTGCTGGATCTGGAGAAGAAGATTTTTTAAGAAATTTGCCTAAATGCACTAAGTTCGAAATTGGGCTCCTATACTGAGCCCAAATATGAACCCAGGGGGCCGCTTTGAACAAACTTGAATCAGATCCACCCCACAATGTTGCATACCAAATATCAAAAGATTCTGCCTGCTGGATCTGGAGAAGAAGATTTTTTAATAAATTTGCTTGAAATGCACTAAGTTCAAATTTGGGCTCCTATACTGAGCCCAAATATAAACCCAGGGGGCCAATTTGAACAAACTTGAATCAGATCCACCCCAGAATGTTGCTTACCAAATATGAAAAGATTCTGCCTGCTGGATCTGGAGAAGAAGATTTTTTAAGAAATTTGCATGAAATGCACTAAGTTCAAATTCGAGCTTCTATAGTGAGCCCAAATATGAATCTAGGAAGCCGATTTGAACAAACTTGAATCAGATCCACCCCACAATGTTGCATACCAAATATCAAAAGATTCTGCCTGCTGGATCTGGAGAAGAAGATTTTTTAAGAAATTTGCCTAAATGCACTAAGTTCGAAATTGGGCTCCTATACTGAGCCCAAATATGAACCCAGGGGGCCGATTTGAACAAACTTGAATCAGATCCACCCTACAATGTTGCATACCAAATATCAAAAGATTCTGCCTGCTGGATCTGGAGAAGAAGATTTTTTAAGAAATTTGCCTGAAATGCACTAAGTTCGAAATCGGGCTCCTATACTGAGCCCAAATATTAACCCAGGGGGCCGATTTGAACAATCTTGAATCAGATCCACCCCACAATGTTGCTTACCAAATATGAAAAGATTCTGCCTGCTGGATCTGGAGAAGAAGATTTTTTAAGAAATTTGCCTGAAATGCACTAAGTTCGAATTCGGGCTTCTATAGTAAGCCCAAATATGAATCCAGGGAGCCGATTTGAACAAACTTGAATCAGATCTACCCTACAATGTTGCATACCAAATATCAAAAGATTCTGCCTGCTGGATCTGGAGAAGAAGATTTTCAAAGAAATTTGCCTGAAATGCAGTAAGTTCAAATTTGGGCTCCTATACTGAGCCCAAATATAAACCCAGGGGGCCGATTTGAACAAACTTGAATCAGATCCACCCCACAATGTTGCATACCAAATATCAAAAGATTCTGCCTGCTGGATCTGGAGAAGAAGATTTTTTAAGAAATTTGCCTGAAATGCACTAAGTTCGAAATCGGGCTCCTATACTGAGCCCAAATATGAACCCAGGGGGCCGATTTGAACAAACTTGAATCAGATCCACCCTACAATGTTGCATACCAAATATCAAAAGATTCTGCCTGCTGGATCTGGAGAAGAAGATTTTTTAATGTTTTTCCCATTGCCTACAGTGTTAAAAAGTGCTGACTCAGCACTTTTTCAAAGTCCCGAAACTGTACCCTATGATAAAACCGATGGCAATTTTTTTTTACCAATCCTTTCTGTTGGTCCTAAGGAAGCTGCACACCAAATAAAAATTCTCAGTGCCGTGCAGTTTTGGAGATATGGGCGTTTTAAACAGGGCTGCGGGAAAATTTTTTTTTGCATAAATCAAGTACTCATGACCCAATAAGCCCTCACATAAAATTTGGTTCAAATCACTCTCGGTTTGGAAAGTAGAAATTTTGGGTGGGGCAAAATATTTTGCCCCTCCCATAACGACGCCAAGTATAGCCCCACAAACTTCTCTTGAACAAATCTGAGTCTACACCTCAAAAGGAAGCTGCACACCAAATATCAAGTCTCTGCTACTGCTGGTTCTTGAGAAGAAGATTTACAAAGATTTTGGTGCCCCTTGGGGGCGTGGCACCACCCAGGAGGAGGGGCAACTTCATTTGAACAAATCTGAATTGGCATTAGGTAATAAACATTTAGCCAACATTTGAATAAAATTGGGCTAGTGGTTTAGGAGGAGAAGTCGATAATGTAAAGTTAACGCCGGACGGACGACGACGGACAGAAAGTGATTAGTAAAGCTCCCCTTGAGCTTCGATCAGGTGAGCTAAAAAGTATAAAAAGCTCTTAATTGGGTTTCAATTACTAACTCATTACAGATTGAGATGTTTTTATAAGACCCCTGTGAAAAGATTAGGATTATTGCTGAATAAACAATTTCATACATACCTGAAATGTGACAGATAGGAATAAAAATAAATTTATGTTGAAAATCTTTTTGTAACAAATTGAAATGGACTGTTATAAAAATTATAAAAATAAATTAGTGTTGAAAATCTTCAAGGATCATAATTTTTATAACAGTCCATTTCAATTTGTTAAAAAACTTCATAAAAAAGAACAACAACAAAGTAATTACAAAATCTATTCTTCTCCATTTCTGAATTTTTGTGGTTGGTTATTTACTGACTTGAGAAAACCTGAAACCTGTTATGAGAGACCACCTGTCTTGAGAGACCACTTTTGTGTGGCCCAAAGGGCGGTCTCTCAAGACAGGTTCTACTGTACCAGTATAACGTGGACTAGTTCAGAGGGAGAAAAACTTGGGGGCGATGTTCTGGGGAAATGAGTTTGTAACACTAAACAGTTGACAACACAGTTATATTTTGGGCAGTTAACAATGGAATAAAATGTACTGTACTCGGTGTCTTATGTTCAGCTAAACCCAATATCTTTAAGAAAGCATTTTTTTTACAAACGTGCACAGCATTATTTCATTTTGATTTAAAATCACATCGCAGAGACAGCTCAGACATAGGGAAAACAATAAAGTGCCATGACTTTTCTGTTCGAAAAAGAACACAATTCATCACTGAAGCTGACTTTGTTCATGAATATTAATTAATACAGCTGTTTTATGGAGTGTGTGCATTTCGCACCCTGCATTTTTCTCTCCATTGTTTGGTTCTTTTTATGACCTATTGTATTTTAAGTGTTGATGAAAGATATGGTCAGTGGTGTGTTTGTGTCAGTAATTAATATTCATGTGAGTGGTAATTATTAATGTCTGAATGGATTATTATTGGGCGGGCTTCCCTTTCCCTTTGTTTTTGTTTCTGTACCGTGTATGTTCGTACCCCCAAAGCTTCACCTGATGTGATGCGTGGTTAGCACAGTTCTTAAAGGGTTAAGATATAAATACTAGGTTTATTTGAATTCATTATTAATTTCTGGGATAATAACTGTAAAAAAAATGCCGATAGGATCACTGATTCAATGTCGAGTTGTGACAGCACAAAAGTGGGTTTAATCAGTATCAACTTATCGTCCGGAAACCAATTGTTTGCAATTTACTATGTGAAGGGTCACTGTGACCTTGACCTTTTACCTAGTGATTCTGAAATAAATAGGGTTCTTCCACTCACTGATGCCAACCCACCTATGAAGTTTCATGAACGTGGGTCGAAACATTATCAAGTTATCATCCGGAAACCAACTGTTTACTATTTACTATGTTGAAGGTCACTGTGACCTTGACCTTTCACCTAGCGAGTCCAAAATAAATAGGGTTCTTCCTCTCACTGATGCCAACCTACCTATGAAGTTTCATGAATGTAGGTGAAAACATTATCAAGTTATTATCCGGAAACCAACTGTTTACTATTTACTATGTTGAAGGTCACTGTGACCTTGACCTTTCACCTAGCGAGTCCAAAATAAATAGGGTTCTTCCTCTCACTGATGCCAACCTGTCTACGAAGTTTCATGAACGTTGGTCGAAACATTATCAAGTTATCATCCGGAAACCAACTGTTTACTATTTTGAAGGTCACTGTGACCTTGACCTTTCACCTAGCGAGTCCAAAATAAATAGGGTTCTTCCTCTCACTGATGCCAACCTACCTATGAAGTTTCATGAATGTAGGTGAAAACATTATCAAGTTATTATCCGGAAACCAACTGTTTATGATTTACTATGTTGAAGGTCACTGTGACCTTGACCTTTCATAGAAACTGCCGATTGAATGCTAAAGTAAATTATTTCTCAATATATACAACGCAGCTTCGACGTGTAATCTATCAGAAATGAGAAGCGGCAGATTTACTACGTTTTAAAAGTGTAATGACAATCACTATCGATATTTCGGATAACAGGTTGACAGTTTTTCTAATCGGTTAGGTAGCTAACTGGCTGCAAACCAATTATCCAGTTAACCATTTCAGTACTAGTTAACAGTAACTGCATATGTTTATAAGTTATTATGTGTAAAATATTTTAATGTGACAATCATATTTTTACCATAAAGTATACTTACTTTGGGAGACTTTAAAAGCACCCTAGCTTTGCCACATGCTAAAGACTGCAGTGTCCTCCTTAATTCACTGTCCTCTGAAAAAGTATCAATTTGATAAAAAGAATTGAGTGTTACTGAAATCTGTTGTATCCTTAACCCTTTACCCAACGAATCGCCTGCATCCGTCCATGTAATATGCAAATTCAGTAGTTGAAAAAATATTATTTTTCAAAACATTTCGACAAAACCATATCATGTGACCCCTCGTTGGAACGAACTCGTTCCAACGAGGGGTCACATGATATGGTTTTGTTGAAATTTTTTGAAAAATTTAAAAAAATGATATTTAAAATAATAAATTTTGATATCGTCTGCGTTCGGTAAAGGGTTAACCCAACATTATCAATCATTATAGTAGACATGTCTGCAGTGAAATCATGTACTGCTCAGTTCCCAAATGCATTTTTATGTAGTTTTTTCAACTTTTTGCCAAGTTTTTGGTAATTTTTAACCAAGAAGAGATGCGGAAGAGTCCAAAACAACTTGTCCAAAAAAAAAAAATGGATAAGGAGATAGTCTTTACCTGTAGAGAAAAACTTCCATTGCTATTTGCCAAGTCAAGAAGTTTTACAGTATTTATTTACAGGTGTTTACATCATGACTGCAAGTCAAGTATAAAGTCAAGTTTAGTTAATTATTTTTTATCTATTCTGCACTCTTCAGCAAGCCCGGAAATAAGCAGACTCTCATCTGCAAAATGAGGTGCCCTGAGGGTGAATTTGGTGATGCTACCCTGCACATAAATGCTAACCTCTGTGAACCTTAATCTGAATCAAGGTCTCGGGCCTAAACAGAGAGGTTAAATTGGGGGATTCTAGCCCACTGTACTGAACTCCCGACATAATCCACTGAACATCCTTCCAGGGAAGAAGGTGACGATGAAGAGATGCTGGTAACTGAAGCAACGGATCAGACGATCGACATTCGGCCTCCAACAACTGAGCAGAAAGTGTTGGAGAGGTCCGACATGCAGCCGAACTAGAGGAATGAGATCCATCACCAAACAGCAGAGACCAAGCAGCCAGAGAATACTCAGAGCTGTCGCGGACATGGACTGGGTCAGAGTCAGGGCAAAAGCAGAGAGAATCACAGCCTTCACCAGGGAAACCACCACCGTATTCAGCTGAGTATGGAAGTCCATGCCCAGGTGACAAAACGACTGAGAAGGGACCAGGTTCGACTTCTTGTCACCTCTGAACCCTAGTGACGTGAGCAGGCTCAACAGTGTGTCGACATCTGACTCCAGAAGAGCAGCATTGGAGTACCTCTGGAGGATATCGTCCAGATATGCAGAAATAGTCGTCCTGGACTGTGTGTGATGGAAGGCTATCACATGCGACATCAGTCAGGTGAAGGCCCAAGGAGACAGGTTGAGGCCAAAAGGCATGGCCTTGAACTGGTAAATTCGCCCCAGAAAAGCGAACCTGTGATACTTTTGCGATGTCCGATGAAAGTAAGCATCTCACAGGTCAATGCTGGAAGCAAAATCTCCCTGGTGAATGGAGTGGCGAACCGACCTGAAAGTCTCCATGATGAACTTGGGAGCAATGATAGACTGGTTCAGGATACTCAGACCGATAATCGATCGGAGTTGGCCGTCCTTCTTCGGCACCAAGAACAGACGGGAATAAAATCCCACTGAATGAATGTTCTTGATGACCTCAATCACCCCCTTTGACTTCAGAATGTCTATCTCTGTGACCAAAAGTTTCCGACATGAAATGTCTGAAGGAACTTGGATTGGAAGAGGCACTCTTGACAAGAGTGGGGTGTCTCCGAAATGATATCCACAGACCGGACCGAACAACATCGGAAGGATCGGATGTGATTGTGACCCAACAGTCTGCAAACTCTGATATCCTTCCTCCAACCTGGGAGGAATCGGGGTGAGGACCTTCATTTCGAGCCCAGTGAGGCCCATGAGAGGAGAAACCACCTCTGCTAGATGAAGGATCCTGAGACCTCCCTCTGGTCTGTCGACGCTTACCCTTAACACGTGAGTAAGAAGAAGAGGTGGCAGGAGGATCAGCCCTTGACTTCACAGAGGAAGCAGAAGGGCATTTGTTTGGCTTAGAATGACCCCGGCCTACGACAGAAGGCTGATCAAGCTGGCGAAGCAGCAGCTGATCTTTGGAATGATGTCATCCGGGATCGTTGCCAAGGAACCATGGAATAGTTGTGGACCCACCAAAGAAGCAGATTGAAGCGCAGCGCACTGCCCTTCAAAAAGGAACGACTTGTGTCCAACAACATCCCAGCAAACTAATTCCAAGTTAGGCCTATTACAGACATGCGTGTAAGATGCATGAGTGCCTTGGAGATCACACACATTTCTATGCTTAGCACAACATAACCATTATGGCACTCCCGTGGTTGCTTCCGACTGGCCAGTGGTGCCTGCCTTCCCCCCACCTACATGACCTCACAGTTAATATATGTGGCCCTCACAGTTAACGTATGTCAATGGAAGTTACCAAGTTACAGTTAAATTATTCCAAAATGAGTCATCGTATCAAGTTACATTGAAATCCCTTCATAAAAATGGCCTGTAGACTATGCTAAAGGTTATCGGGCTTCAGGCCTGTGTAGCCATCACGGTTGATCGATTACTACTAAAAGGGGACGTCCTCATCTCGACATTATACCGAGTCATTCTACTAAGTTACAATGAAATCCCTTCACAAATACGACCTGCAGTCTGTACTAAAGTTTTTCGGGTTTTGGGCTCGGGAAGCCATCATGGTTGAATGATCGTGACCAAATGGGGACATTGTCATCACGCATCATCTGGTGTGATCCTACGAAGTTACAATGAAATCCCTTTATAAATATGACCTGTAAACTGAGCTAAAGGCTTTCGGGCTTTGGGCACCTGAAGACGTCACAGCTGACCAATCATGACCAAAAGGGGATGTCATCATCTACGCATTATATGGAGTCAACCTAACAAGTTACAATGAAATCCTTCCATAAATACGACCTATAGACTATGCTAAAGGTTTTGGGGTTTTGGGCTCGGGCAGCCATCAAGGCTGAATGATTGCGACTAAAAGGGGACGTTCTCATCTAGACATTATTTGGAGTCATCCTACCAAGCTACAATGAAATCCCTTGATAAATATGACCTGTAGACTGTGCTAAAAGTTTTCGGGCTTCTGGCCCTTATAGCCATCACAGTTGCCCAATCGTGTCCAAAAGGGGACGTTCTCATCTAGACATTATATGAAGTCAACCTACCAAGTTACAATGAAATCCCTTCATAAATATGACCTGTAGGCTGTGCTAAAGGTTTTCAGGCTTCAGGCTCGGGCAGCCATCATGGTTGAATGATCGCAACCAAAAGGGGAATTCTCATCTGGGCATCATCTGGAGCAACCCTACCAAGTCACAATGAAATCCCTTCATAAATATGACCCGTAGACTGTGCTCAAGTTTTTCGGGCTCGGGCACCTGTAGCCGTCACAATTGATCAATCATGACCAAAAGGAGTCATCGTATCAAGTTACATTGAAATCCCTTCATAAAAATGGCCTGCAGACTATGCTAAAGGTTATTGGGCTTCAGGCCTGTGTAACATCACGGTTGACCAATTACTACTAAAAGGGGACTTCCTCATCTCGACATTATACCGAGTCATTCTACTAAGTTACAATGAAATCCCTTCACAAATACGACCTGTAGTCTGTACTAAATTTTTTCGGGTTTTGGGCTCTGGAAGCCATCATGGTTGAATGATCGCGACCAAAAGGGGACATTGTCATCTGGGCATCATCTGGTGTGATCCTACGAAGTTACAATGAAATCTCTTTATAAATATGACCTGTAGACTGTGCTAAAGGTTTTCGGGCTTCGGGCACCTGAAGACGTCACAGTTGACCAATCACGACCAAAAGGGGATGTCATCATCTAGGCATTATATGGAGTCAACCTAACAGGTTACAATGAAATCCTTACATAAATACGACCTATAGACTATGATAAAGGTTTTTGGGCTTGGCCAGCCATAAAGGCTGAATGATCACGACCAAAAGGGAACGTTCTCATCCAGACATTATTTGGAGTCACCCTACCAAGTTACAATGAAATCCCTTCATAAATATGACCTGTAGACTGTGCTAAAGGTTTTCAGGCTTCGGCCCCTGTAGCCATAACAGTTGCCCAATCACGTCCAAAAGGGGACATTCTCATCTAGATATCATATGAAGACAACCTACCAAGTTACAATGAAATCCCTCCATAAATATGACCTGTAGACTGTGCTAAAGGTTTTCAGGTTTTGGGCTTGGGCAGCCATCACGACTGACAGATCGCAACCAAATGGGGAAGTTCTCATCTAGACATCATCCGGAGTCATCCTACCAAGTTACAATGAAATCCCTCCATATTAAATATGACCTGCAGACTGTGCTAAAAGTTCTTGGGTTTTGGGCTTGGGCAGCCATCACGATTGACAGATCATGACCAAAAGGGGACGTTCTCATCTAGGCATTATACAGAGGCATCCTACCAAGTTACAATGAAATCCCTTCATAAATACGACCTGAAAGTGTGATAATGGTTTTCGGGGTTTTGGGCTTGGACAGCCATACCGATTGACCGATCATGACCAAAAGGGGATGTTCTCATCTTGACATAACCCCAAACCTGCATATGAAATTTCGTGACAATCAGACAAGAACTACAGGGTGTAGCCTGTGCTAAAGGAAAATGTGAACAGACTCACAGACTACCAGACTTTGAAATTGTATGAAATGTAATCAACATTGTTAGAAGATATGAAACTAACCAAGATATTATGTTAACAAATATCTCATCAACCCTTTACCCAATGAAATAATCATACTGCGCCGTTGCCATTCCCCAAAATTGCTGTTCCAATACTATTATTTTTTTTCCTCATATATAGAGCTGTCACAACTTTCAATTTTAAAGTAAAGATGACTGCTGGTGGCCATGTTTTTGAATGAAATTACATCACACAAAAGCTACACATGAAAACGGAAAAAAAAGTGTGAGATATGTAGCCTGTAGCAGGCCTGGCATTCTGAAAAATGCAGGAGGGCAAAAAATCGCTCTCCTCAATCAGCTTAGGAGAGCAATTAGCTTTACACAGCATTTTAAGTATCCAGTTGAACGAACTCATTGAAACTGAAACCAACAGACTACATCAGTGATTTTATTAACTTTACTAAGGTAAAGCGAAATCTCTTAGACATCTAGATGCCTCACTCAACAACCGAACACACACTTGACAAGACCTGTGTGTGTACCCAGACCTGTTGTCCAAGAAAGTCATACGCCTACCACTACCATCTTCAACCCCCCAAGGGGGGTTGAAGGTGGTAGTGGTAGGCGTATGACTTTCTTGGACAACAGGTCTGCTTGAATCTACAGTCACATCCTGGTGCAAGTGCTTCAAGTGACAGGATAGTAGTAATGGTAGTATATTATAGTGTCAATATTCCTTGAATAATTACCCCTCAAACTGTGATGTCAGTTGTTGAACTTGAAACTGACAGAAAAACAAAATATTGCTGTGACCCATTTTGCTTCAAATGATTGCAACTGTGTTTGGGTATGGTTGCAGCCATTACCTTTTACCACTAAACCACTTTCAAAATGAAATTACGTGATGTTATGTGACTTCGAAGTTAAATTACATTTTTGCTTTACAACAAAAATTTAATGTGAGCATAATACATGTAATCTCAATCATCCCAGACCAAAATATTTAGGAGGGCAATTTTTCGCTCTCCTTAATTCTTTCAGGAGGGCAGTAAGGAGAGCTAAAAAATCGCTCGCCTGAAATTGCCAAGCCTGCTGTAGGGTGTTCTAATGGAATTGCTGACAATTTATATGCCAAATCCAAGATGCCTGCTGGCAGCCATGCTTTTCAACAAAATTCAGAAAAATTTGATAGCTCCCATCTAGATATGACACTGAAGATACATATGAAATTTGAAAAAGATCAGGTGAGAAATGTGGCCTGAATTGTTGACAATGTATGTGCCAAATCCAAGATGGCTGCTGTCGGCTATGTTTTTTAGCAAAATTCAAAAAAATCTGATACCTCCCATCTTTATATCACACCAAAGCTACAGATGAAATTTGAAAAAGGGCACCCTACAGATGCAGCCTGTAGGGTGTGCCAATGGAATTGTTGACAATTGATATGCCAGCTCCAAGATGGCTGCTAGTGGCTATGTTTTTCAACAAAATTCAAAACAATTCACTAGCTCCGATCTAGACATTGCCCCAAAGCCACTATGAAATTTGGAACTGATGAGGCGAGAGATGCAGCCTGTACGGAGGGCCAATGGAATCGTTAACAATTTATGTGCCAAATCCAAGATGGCTGCTGGGAACTGATCAACATTCTCATCTAGGCACATAAATTGTTGCAGTCTGTTGGGTGTAATAAAGGAAGTGTGGACAGACAGAGGAATGTATGAATGTACAGATGTACGTACGGATGACGGATCGCAATCCATCCCAACAGCTTATACTTGACGTTGTCAAGTTCAGCTAAAAATCAAGTATAACCAATCATTTCAACCAATGCTATCCACTTCAGTGGACTTCAATCCTAATTGTTGATTACAGATACATATTTTACCACAGGAACTGCTGAACTTTCTGGGATTTCCTCAGTGAAGAAGGTTAAAACAAGAGGCTCCAAGGGGCCTGACACCAACAACTATCAACCGAGGGTCCTGATTTGAACAAACTTGAATCTGCCCCATGAAGAAAACCATGTACTAAATATCAAACCATTTTGACTGGTGGATCTGAAAAGAAAAAGATTTTCAAAAAATATTCCTCATATTGAACTAAATTATAATTGGGGCTCTCACAGAGAGATGAAATATGAACCCAGGGACTTGGCTTGAACAAACTTGAATCTCACCTCCCCAAGGATGCTGTATACCAAATACCAAAAGATTCTGACTGCTCAATCTAAAGAAAAATATTTTTAACCCTTGGCCAAGTGTCTTGAATTCCCACCATTCCACAGTCTCTCTAAGTCTAATGGCTTAGCAGTGTCTAATCAGTGTTAAGGCAGCCAAGACTTGACTAGAGACCACTGCCTATGTAATTTATTTATTGTCAGCAGGACCTACTCCTGATAGCATGTTAAGGGCACCTGTTCTGCGGTTGTCTAAGTCGAAAATAGGCCTTTGAGGGTTAAAGAATATTCCTCATATTGAATTAAGCTATAATTTGAGCTCCAAAGGAAACAAGCCCTGCTGAACTTTCTGGGATTCAGTCGGGGAAAAAGGTTAAAACAATTAACTCACCAATAGCAGTGGCTTGTTTTATGTCTTCAAATGAAAACTGGTTCCCATCATTAAATAACAACAAACATATACTCTGGAAAAGTGATACTTGAATTTCTTTCCTTCCCTGCAAACAAAAGTGATATGAATTCTATTGCGATTTCCCAATAGTAAAGAAAGAAAAGAAGCTCAACATGATATAGTGGAACCCTGTTAACTGAATATCCTCTTTGCCAATGAATATTATTCAATTAACAAGAGTATTCAATTAACAGGGAATGTCATTTTCCTGTATTCTAGAGATAAACTTAGCATTTATTTTATTATATCTTGTTTGACCGAGCTATGAGATCTGTCAAACAATATATAATAGATTAAATGCCTGTATTGGGTATACTGAGGCCAAATAGATCTATAAACAAAGAAAAATTGGGGAGAGTCAGGGTAATTTTTCGACTGGTTACAAGATTTTTTATTCAATTAACAGGAGTTTACTCTATAACCTACATTCAATTAACAGGTCAAATTTGTACTGGAGGTATGGTAAATGGTTTTGTGTTGGGAAATTATATTCAATTAACAGGGATATACAATTATGAGATATCCAATTAAGTGGGCTCCACTGTATTAACTTTTTATCACTTTTCACTCTTTAGTTATTGCTTTTTGCATGTGTTTATTTCTTTTTTTTTCTTTTTTGTCACTTAAAATCAGATTATCTTTTAAATGTTGCAGTGCGAGGTCTAGTACTTTTATGTGCACTCCAATGCGCATGTCAATAATAGAATGATAAACCCAATAACTCTGCTCTCAAGGAGGTTTAGATGGTTTAATGCAGAATGATAAACCAGAATATAAACTGCTTAATGAAACGATCTGGGTATTTTTTCGTATGCCTATGCATGCTCACAATAAAACAAGTAAACCAGAACAGCTCACTGAAACGTACTAATAAGCTATGTTTTGGATGCAAACAATGAAAAATACTTCAGTTATTTATGAAAAATGTTGGTTCTGTCATTTCGGAGTCATGTCGGGCTACTTTTAAGTTTACCAACAAATTAACATAGAGCCTGAAGGTTTAGGCATAAGTTTTGAAGTAGAAAAACAGACCTAAGTTGGAATTAAACTCTGAAAGGTTAAAGTTTACTACCGTTTCATGAATATTTTATTTACAGGCATGAGAACAGCTGAGAATAAAAAAAGCTGAAACCCTTGTATGATCAACACATCAAGTGCCGAAGGCACTTGTCGAGTGCCAAAGGCACGAGATGGGGAGAGCACGAGAGGGGTGAGAACCCCTCTCGTTGATGGGGGTTGGGGGGCCTCCCCCTAGAAAATTTTTGAAAATTTGAAGCTCTGTGAGCCATTCTGAGCCATTTTCAGAGCTTATAAATAAGTAATTTTAGGTGCTGATCCAGGGTCCCTGCACCTTTTCCAAAAGTAAATCCCATGACTTTCCATGACCTTTTCCATACATGTACCTTTGTGCATAAATGTTCAACTCGCACTTCTCCATCAATATAATACGATGCCAGAATGGACAACATCCTTTTTAAATTATTGCCGGTACTTTCGTCAATATTCAGTGAAAATGGGTGGCTCTGTAGGTTCTCAACAGTCTCATCTACAAAACTTTTCCCCGAGCCATAAGTCATTTTGTATGAAGCACCAGTTCGGTCCATGGACATCATAGAGAGAGCTGGCTGCAGCCCGACAAAGCTTCACCAATGTTGGTGCCATTGTCAATGGTAACGAGTTTTCAGCAATTATCCCAAGAATAAGTGCCTCTTGTGTTGCTATCCGGTCACACATGGGGACACAAGTGGAATCAATTTTGGGGTTGACAGTCTTCTTGATAACGGTTGCACCAAACATCGCATCCAATGAATAATTTGTTTTCCTCTGCGATAAGGCATTGATGTGGGACGATGTCTCGCAATGACTCTCCAAAGCTTTGCATCCCCGCGACCCGTACTGCGTCAACTTGTTGCAAACAATGCAAATGCATTTTCCATGAATGTTCACTTTTTTGAAGAAATCTCCAAGTTTGTATTCCTTAAAGTCTCCGTTTTTTATTTTAATTTTAACAGTTTTTTGCATTCCTGTGAAAGAGAACTTATTTTTAACACTGTTGTCATCAAACCGGTCTCCCTCTTTCACAATAGAATTCATTTCAATTGTTCAATATACTTCCTAAACATTTTGAAAAAGATCACGAAGCGTAAAATTTTCTTTGTTGAAAACAAAGCGCATTTATCCACATGGATAGGGGCATTCGATTCGAGGCGAGGAGTATAAGCCGGTGCTTTTAAAATGATTTCCGGAAGTGCTCTTAAAATGATCCCCGAAAGACTTGCACTGTCCGGATACGATCAATACAGGCCCACATTTACGTCGACCTTACCCCCCTCCCTAAAGTTTCTCAATGGATTTGCACGTATCTCAAAAACGGTCCTACTAAACATAAAAAAAGCGGAAATACGCCGAAAAGCGGAAAATTCTCATGCCTGTATTTATTAAGGCAGTTTTCATTTGCATACAATATCAATATTTTAAGATAAATGAAAGTGTCAATGACACTGCAGCTCAATTTGTCCAAGAAGGGACTGAACTAAATAGAAAGATCCAGTAATTACTGATGAACCTATTATCGGCATCGGCCGATAATGGGGTAATCAGTGAATCATCGGCATCAGCAAAAAGGGCATCATTTGCCAATAGGGGTGCGCCGATTGTTACAAGGTAAAAATAAATGGTCAGTTTTTTTTTTTTTACTCACGGCCATATCGTCGAAAGTTAAAAAATTTATAGTAATTTATATATTTTTTATACTTACCAATGACCCAGACATAGCTGGTGCTAACTCTTAAAAATCTAGGGCCAAACTTTTTGCCCCCCAATCCCCAAAATTTGCATCTAAAACCAAAGAAATCATGTCCTGAATGGCCCTCCATACTTCGCCTCTACTGCGCATGCGCAGTTTCAAGGACGTCCCGAAATTGGCGCCATTTATCATTCTTACAATCAGTGCCTGGTCAGCGGGGAGGTATGAGTTCCCAACTTCTGGGAGGGCCATCCCCGTCTGGGTCATTGGTAAGTATAAAAAATATATAAATTACTATAAATGTTTTAACATTTTTATACTGTACCAATGACCCAGACATAGCTGAATAGTAAAAAGGCTGGAGGGCCTAGGACATAGAGGAAAATCCAATAAGCTCAACTATACAAAATAGAGTCATCCCCTCGAGGAGAAAAGGAGTATTAGGCTTTATATGTATCTTTCTTATTTATGATAAATTAGAAAGACACAACACCCTCCATAATTGAGCATCATAACATTAACATCCAGTATAATCCTTATACTAATTATTTTTAAAGTAAGCCAATAAATAAAGTTAGTCCAGAGAATTGAGACTCTTTATACTCTTTTAAAAGTGTCCGAGGATTGTATATTAACGCCCGTTTGACACGTGAGATATTCAAATGCTATACTTTAAAACTATGACATGAATGAATTTTAAAACATAAACTTTTCACTTAAAAACCATCCCAGTAACAGCTCAGAATTACGGACTCCGGAGGAAGTATCCCCTTGTTTTCATTATAAAACAGGTGACCCAAGGGAACACCCTCCCTCCCCCCCCCTTCCCCTTGCCCTGGGTCAAATAGCCCAGAGCGAAGAGGGCAACAGGACGGAGTCACTGCCGGAACAGAAAGCCTACATAACTATAGCTGCAACTGTTAAGTGAACGACATTCTGAGCAGCAGATAATGGACCTAAACAATGCAGGCCTCCAGAAATGGACTCAATATTTCTGAGATAAAAATTCGTGAATGTGGATGGCTGAGACCAATATGCAGCCTTCATTAAATCTGTAATAGCAACAATATTAGTAGAAGCCCAAGATGTAGAAAGAGCTATTACTTCATGAGCCGAAATCTTAAGCACAGACTGCTGAGTTAAAGATAGATTATCATAAGCAGTACCGATAGTTAATTGAATCCATCTAGCAATAGAATGGACCGTAATGTCCTTTCTATTAGGCATCAAAGACAGAAGAAGCTTTACGTCCTTACTGATAAACTGAGATCTGTTTATAAATACATAAAGCTCTAACCGGACAGAGTAAAGGCCTATGCCCGTTCGAAGACGGAAGGGCCTTAATAACAATAGGTTCCGGATATAATTAGGAGCCTAATTCTTGACCAAAAATCCAACATTAGTAGTCAAGGTAATCGTGTTCCCGATACTACGAAAGTGAGAATAGTCCACCGATAGTGCATGAAGCTCACTGACTCTTCAGCAGAAGAGAAAGCTAAGAGAATTGCTGTCTTAAAAGGCCAGAATTTGAAATCTACTGTCTCAAGAGGCTCAAATGGTTTTCTTTTAGTTTAATAAGAACCCAAGCTAAATTCCATTTAGGAATTAATCTAAGGATTCTAGGTCTATTTATCGAAAAGTTTCTAACTAAACTTAGATAAAGAGACATTATTAGACTCAATTGTAAACTATCATGGTGTGCATAGGTATCAGATAACATAGACCTATAACCTTAAATAGTAACAGACTGCAGTTGATCTCGTCAAACAAGTATACTATAAAGTTTGCAATGTCTGGTATGGAGGGATCAAAAATATCAACATAATGATCCCTACACCAACGACGGAAGACCTTCCACTTTAGCCGCATAGTATAGCGAAGAGGAGGTCCTCCTACAGTTAGAAATCGCGTCCACTGCTCGTCCTGTACAATGCTTGCCGTGCAAGAAGGAGCGCACAACAGAATACGTGAAGGTTGAGACCTTGCGGGTTGTGATGAAGTTGACACGATTTCCCCAGCGAAAGAAGATCCTCTCGTGGAGGAAGTTTTCGCGGTAAGTCCCACACCAGACACCTGAGTAAATTTATCCACGGTCGCTGTGGAGACAGAGATGCTACCAACAGAATTGTATTGTGAATGTTTTATCTTAGCAATATTTGCTGAATCAACAGCGCTGGAGGATACGCATTTCCTATCATTCCGTCCTACGAGATCGATAGAGCGTTAACTATATATGCTCGGGGATCCAGACATGGTGACACATACGTCTGCAACTGATTGTTGAGTTGTGTCGCAAATAAGTCTATCACTGACCGCTCCCATTGGTAGCAAATCTGATTGAATACCTGTTTGTTGAGAGTCCATTCTGACGGCAACAAGCGACCCTTCCGTGAAATGGAGTCTGCTAATACAATCAGACGACCCGGAATATGACGGACCGAAGTAGAACTTGGTGTTCTAGAACAAACAGAAGGATCCGTCATAATCGTAAAACTTGGATCCGGCAACTGCATTGGAACTCTCTGAGTCAACCACCGAATGTTTGCCCAATGGAGGATTAGTGTCGTTTCGTTCGCAGGCATTTCGTAGGGAATGGGACAACCCACCCGAAACCAGCTGGGACAACCCGCCCTGGGACAACTTGCCCCAAGTTTTTCATGCGCCACAGTTATGAGCTATTTACTTATGGTATTGGACTATGATTGGATTATAAGTAATAACAAATGAACTATTCAGCTTATAATACGATCATTATTAATTAGCAGACAATAGATATGTTTATTGGACTTAATTATGATGATATTAAAAGTAATATCAGGAATAATTCCAAATGAATTATTATTATCAGAAGTATCTGTGGTAATGGTATCTGTGGGAGTCTCATTGATGGATGTTTCAGTGGCTTGACTGTTTGTTGTCTTGGACGTGTCCATGGCTTCATCTAAGTCAATGATTGTTGACAGCTTAAAAAGCACATTTATTGTCTAATAAGTTTTAGATAAAGGAAAAGCGATCAACGCTGTGATGAATCCATATCACGCTGAAACAACATGTCTGTTCATTTGATTTTTTCTCATCAAACAAATATCATTCCCCTTAGAGGGTACCCGACTGAAACAACATGACTAAAACAACACACCACTTCTGACTGGTCTCTACATGCAACAAATTCCGTATAGAACTATTACATGTATTAGTTTAATTCAGTCATTCTGGGATGTTTTAATAGGATCACTGTGGATAATATTCGACAAAATTGGATAATTTTTCGATAAAAAAGTGAGTAAAAATTTGTTTTATATATTACTACATGTATCCCCAAAAACTTTTTCTTCAAAAATCAGAAAAAAACAGGGACAACCCGCCCCAAAAAGTGGGACAACCTGCCCCAAAAATAGGCCTCAGGCAGTTTGTCCCTGGGGCGGGTTGTCCCTGGGGCGGGTTGTCCCTGATCCCATTTCGTATACTGACTTTCGTATACAAAAGAAGACATTTCATACATATATCATCACTAGTACACAGGCAAATTTTGGGGGTTTTTAAGTATTTTTTATATGAAATAATAGACTGTAAGGTATTATAATCCAGTATAAATTATTTTTACATATGGGGTTGTTATCTTTACTTGGCTCAAGGCAGTCATAACCCCATGTACGAAATGTCGTAGCTTGTGCACGAAACGTCCTACAAGTGTACGAAACGTCCAGCCCCATTCCATGGTGGGGCAGAATCACGTGATTTTCAAAATGGAGAGATCTATTCTGAACGTACATATTGAATATTGGGCTTATGACTGGCATGAGAAGAAAGGAATAAGTTGGATTTATCCAGAGTCAGGACAGTGTCTGTCGGTCTGTGTACGAGTTCCCACAGGATTGCTATGAGTTTTAAATACATGTGTATAGGATTTAATCTTATTGGGAGAATATGTAGTATTCCATGCAGGGAGAGTCAATCTGACACAGGTGATTCCCACTGAGGAATGGACTGCACAAAACGATCAGATAAATTGTCTGGGGAGTTGGTTTGGTGGCGAGTTGACCAAGATCCAAGAAACACAACCCCGCATTGACATTCTAATTGCAACTTTGCAGGGTTCGATCACGCATTTTCCCATTTTCATGGAATTTAAAACATCGGAATCGGCATCGGTATCGGCTGATTATTAAATTTTTAACATCGGTATCGGCCGATGGTTTGTTTACCATATCGTTTCATCACTACCAGTAATGCCATGTCACTCAGAATCTACAGAAACGACATCACACCAAAGCTACACATGAAATCTGCAAACAATCGGGTGAGGGATGATGCCTGTTGTGTGTACTAATGGAACTGTTGACAATTTATATGTCAAATCCAAGATGGCCGGTGGCGGTTATCTTTTTTAACGGAATACAGAAAAATTTGATAACTCCCATCTGCACATTATACCAAAGTTACATATAAATTTTGAAAAAGATCGGGTGAGAGATGCGGCCTGTAGGATCGGCTAATGGAATTGTTCACAATTTATAAGACAAATCCAAGATGGGCACTGCCGGCCATGTTTTTCAACAAAATTCAGAAACATATGATAGCTCCATCAAGACATCAAGCCAAAGCTACATATGAAATTTGAAAAAGACTGGGTAAGAGATTCAGCCTGAATGGTGTGGTAATAGAATTGTTGACAAGTTATATGATAAATCTAAGATGGCAGCTGGCAGCCATGTTTTTGAAACGGAAATTTGCAAAATTCGATAGCTCTTATCTGGACGTTGCCCCAAACCCACATATGAAATTTGGCACAGATCGGTTGAGAGCCAAGGCCTGTAGGGTTTGCTAAAGGAACTGTTGGACAATTTATATCCAAATCCAAGATGACTGATGGCAGCCATGTTTTTTTCAAATTTCATATGTAGCTTTGGTGTGATGTGTACATGGGAGCTATCAAATCCAAGATGGCCACTTATGGACATGTTTTTCAACGAAATTAAAAAAAAATGCCGATAGGATCACCCATCCAATGTGGAGTTGTGACAGCACAAAAATGGGTTTAATCATTATCAACTTATCAGCCGGAAACCAATTGTTTACAATTTACTATGTGAAGGGTCACTGTGACCTTGACCTTTGACCTAGTGATTCTAAAATAAATAGGGCTCTTTCTTGCACCAATGCCAACCTACCTATGAAGTTTCATGAACGTAGGTGGAACCATTGACAAATTATCATCAGGAAACCAATTGTTTACGATTTATTATGTTCAAGGTCACTGTGACCTTGGCCTTTGGCCTAGTGAGTCCAAAATAAATAGGAGTCTTCCACACACCTAGGCCAACCTACCTATGAAGTTTCATGAATGTGGGTCAAACCATTATCAAGTTATCGTCCAGAAACCAATTGTTTACGATTTACTAGGTCATTGTGACCTTGACCTTTCACCTAGCAAGTCCAAAATAAATAGGGTTCTTCCTCTCACTGATGCCAACCTACCTATGAAGTATCATGAACGTGGGTTGAAACATTATCAAGTTATCATACTGAAACCAATTGTTTACGATTTACTATGTTGAAGGTCATGGTGACCTTGATCTTTCACCTAGTGAGTCCAAAATAAACAGGGTTCTTCCTCTCACAGATGCCAACCTACCTATGAAGTTTTATGAACGTAGGTGGAACCATTGACAAATTATCATCTGGAAACCAATTGTTTACGATTATTATGTTCAAGGTCACTGTGACCTTGGCCTAGTGAGTCCAAAATAAATGGGGGTCTTCCACTCACCTAGGCCAACCTACGTATGAAGTTTCATGAATGTGGGTCAAACCATTATCAAGTTATCGTCCGGAAACCAATTGTTTACGATTTACTATGTTGAAGGTCATTATGACCTTGACCTTTCACCTAGCAAGTCCAAAATAAATAGGGTTCTTCCTCTCACTGATGCCATCCTACCTATGAAGTTTCATGAACGTGGGTCAAAAAATTATCAAGTTATCATACAGAAACCAATTGTTTACGATTTACTATGTTGAAGGTCACGGTGACTTTGACCTTTCACCTAGCAAGTCCAAAATAAAGAGGGTTCTTCCTCTCACAGATGCCAACCTAACTATGAAGTTTCATGAACATGAGTCGAACCATTATCAAGCTATCATCTGGAAACCAATTGTTTTGATTTACTATGTTCAGGGTCACTGTGACCTTTGACCTAGGGAGTCCCAAATAAATAGGGTTCTTCCTCTCACGAAAGCCAACCTACATATGAAGTTTCATGAATGTGGGTTGAACCATAGTCAAGTTACCATCCGGAAACCAATTGTTTACAATTTACTATGTTCAAGGTCACTGTGACCTTGACCTTTGACCAAGCAAGTCCAAAATTAATAGGGTTCTTCCTCTCACTGATACCAACCTACCTATGAAGTTTAATGAACATGGGTTGAACCATTAGTTATCATCTGGAAACCAATTGTTTACGCCTGCCAGACCGCACGCCATTCATCAAACTTATTAAAAGTCGAGTTTGACTTCGTCACAACTCCACTAAAAATTCATAGCTCCCATGTAAACATTGCCCCAAAACCACATATGAAATTTGAAACTGATTGGGTGAGAGCTGTGGCCTGTAGGGTGTGTTAAAAGAATTGTGGATGGACAGACGTACATACGGACAGACAACGGATCACAAACAATCCCAATAGCTCATACCTGACATTGTCAAGTTGGGCTAAAAATGCTTCAATTAGGTAATTATTTGAAGCAGGCAGACAGGTAAGACTTATTTCCCCATAAATTTCAAGAAATTTGATGAATACTCACTGTTGCAAAAGTGGTCTTCAGGACACAATGTCCTAGTGTGGGTTGCCATTGTAATTTTCTGCCACTGTGCTTTCCTAAATAAAATTTCTTAAATATTTCTTGATACTGTACCATCTAGAAATTAACAAGATAAATTTTGTGTTACAAACTAACAATGTATGTTTTAGAAAGAAAATAGCCATATGGTTCCGCAAAAGTAAGCAGAATTTTGTTGATTTCCTGTATTCTGATGAACAAATTAATTTATTTATATCCATTTATTGGGGTTTAACAACACTTTAAAAAGCCAGGGTCATATCATATTGGATGATGTTATGGATGAAGCCAAGTACCCTGAGAGAATCACTGTGCAGTGGCGAAGAACTATCAGACTCCAACTTACTAACCTGGCACAAGAGGGTTTGACACTTTTGTGCCATCGACCTGCAATGTACCTTACCATGTGGCACCACCAAGCTGCTACATGAGCAATTTATATTAAGTGTGTTGTCCAACACAGATGATGTGAGTCAACCTCAACCCATTGACCTTTCAATCTGAAGACCTTATCAATGGTTTACTATGTGCCTGATGAACATATTAACCCTTTACCCATTGAATCTGCCACATCCACCTGCGTAATATGCTTAATTTAGCAGTTGAAAAAATATTATTTTTCAGAAAATTACAACAAAACTATATCATGTGGCCCCTCATGGAACACACTTGTGGAGCTCATTCCAATGAGGGATCACATGATATGGTTTTGTTGAAATTTTTTCTTAAATATTTGAAAAAGATATAATTAAAATAACAAATCTTGGTACAGTGGAACCCACTTAATTGGATATCTCTTAATTGTATATCCCTGTTAATTGAATATAATTTTCAAACACAAAACCATTTACCATATCTTCAGTACAAATTTGATCTGTTAATTGCATATGGGTTGTAGAGTAAACTCCTGTTAATTGTATATAAATTTTTGTAATATGTCGAAAAATTACTGTGACACACACCATATTCCCCTTATTTATCAACCTTGCCTCACTACATCCAATACAGACATTTATTTTATTATATCTTGTTTGACAGAGCTCTATGAGCTCTGTCAAACAAGATATAATAGAATAAATGCTCAGTTTACCTCCAGAACACAGGAAACTGACCAATTCCCTGTTAATTGTATACTCCTGTTAATTGAATATTTTTCACTGGCAAAATGGATATTCAATTAAGAGGATTCTACTGTATCATGTGCATTGGGTAAGAGATTCTTTTTCATTGTAACAATGTACATGTACCAGCATAGCCGTCATCGATGTTGTCATTACAAAGTCTGGAACTGAGCTTATTTACAAGGAACAGGTTTGAAAAAATTTGACAAAATAATATTTAAAATAAAAAATTTTGATATCGTCTGTGTTGGGTAAAGGTTTAAAGAAGCAAGTATCTCTGTATAACAAAATACGACGAACTGTTTAACCCTTGACCCAACTCACACAATATCAAAATTAGATATTTTAGTTATTTTTTTTTGGGGGGGGGGAATCCATCAAAAACCATATGTGACCCCCAATGACCCCCCCCCCCCCCCCCCCCATTCCCACCTGATTAAAACAAGCTTTTTCTAATGAGGTCACATGATATGGTTTCGTAGAAAAAAATTTTCTCCCTATTATTTGTAAATTATGCAGGCAGACATGGTCATATTATTAGGTGATGGATTAATTCATTTTTCACCTATAATGTTTTAGCCAAGAAAAAAAAATGTTGTAGTTTCAGTTATCTGCACTTGCAAATTTTGCCCACGGTCAGACATGTGAACTCTCCTGGAATACCCGGGAAAATCCAAAAATTTCAGTGTAGTTCCTGGCCTCCCGGACGAGAATCAGTTTTGGACCAGAAATCCTGGAAAACAAACAGTTGAATATTTCTTTCCCGTTGTAACTTATGTAAAACGTTCGGAGTCAAATCACATGCATTTCCAACTCTGGTAAAAACTCAGGAAGCAGTAAAATATTGATTTAAGTTAAATTTATTTAAGAAAAGGGTCAAATCAGCAATTATTTGACGTTTATTTCTGGTTTTTTTTTTCGTAATGGGAGATTTATGATCAATGTGCAAGTGTTGAAGTGAAAATAGGTGACTTACTTTCAAAAAAATGAAAACTCCACCTTCAATGCAGTTATTTGGTAAATAAAATATATGAAAAGGAATTAAATAATATATATTTATTTATCCATAGAATAGCTTTAATCCTCATCCCTTTTCCAAATCAAAATGTAAAGAACACCTTGACCTCAACTATTTAACACAGTTTAAAAACAGGTTAAAGTCGCTTAGGATGTTGAAAAATTATGACTGCATATTTATACACAATGGACTTATTTTCTAACACTACATTTATTCCATTGAGCTGACTACAGAACTGTTAACTGTTGGCCGTCTGTACCCAGAAAATTTCGAATGGAATTAAAAATAAAATTTAAAAAAAAATGCTTCAATGATGAAAGGAAAAGTTTTGTGCAGGGCGCAAGCATCCACACATGCAAGAAGGATTTTGATAAAGATACTTTCCAAGTACTAATCTTCTTGCAGTAACTGAACATTAGGACATCTCATCCTGATAACATTTTCAGACTTGGGGAAATTATTAGCTTAGTAGAATTTGATAAAAGCAAACCACAGGTGGAGTTGCTCCATGGGTGGGTGGGTGGGTGTGTGTGTGTGTGTGTGTGTGGGGGGGGGGGGGGGGGGGGGTCATGAAGAGGAGGATGGCGGTGGTGGGGTGGAGGGGGGGGGCTTTCAAATCAACAATCATTTTATGATTTTTTAACATAGCATAAATTCATCAGTATAATTGACAACTAGATCTGGATATAACCTGGTGTTAATGGTGGCCCATGAGCTGAAAGTTAAAAAATTTATAGTAATTTATATATTTTTTATACTTACCAATGACCCAGACTTAGCTGGTGCTAACTCTAACAAAACCAGGGCCAAACACAAATTTTGCCCCCCAATCCCCAAAATTTGCATCCAAAACAAAAAGAAATCATGTCCTAAAGGACCTCCATACTACGCCTCTACTGCGCATGCGCAGTGACGCAGACGTCCCGAAATTGGCGCCAATTATCATTCTTACTGGCAGTGCCTGGTCAGCGCTATGTACTCAGCGGGGAGGCAAGAGTTCCCAACTCCAGGGAGGGCCATTCCCGTCTGGGTCATTGGTAAGTATAAAAAATATATAAATTACTATAAATTTTTTAACATTTTTATACTGTACCAATGACCCAGACTTAGCTGAATAGTAAACAGGCTGGAGGGCCTAGGACATAGAGGAAAATCCAATAAGCTCAACTATATAGTAAAGAGGTAACCCCTTAAGGAGAAAAGGAGTATTAGGCTTTACATGTATCTTTCTTATTTAATATTAAATTAGAAAGATACACTACCCTTAATAATTGAGCACAATAACATTCATGTTCTCTATTAACATCCAGTATAACCCTTATACTAATTATTTTTAAAGCAAGCCAATAAATAAAGTAGTCCAGAGAATTGAGACTCTTTATAGTCATTTAAAAGTGTCCGAGTATTGTATATTAAAGCCCGTTTGACACTTGACATATACAAATGCTTCACACCGAGCTACACTTTAAAAGTAAGACATGAATGAATTTTAACATTAATATTACACTTTAAAACCATCCCGGAAGCGACTCAGAAATACTGACTTGGAGGAGGCATTCCCTTGCTTTTCACTATAAAGCAGGTGACCTAAGGGAACACCCGCCCCCCCCCCCCCCCCCCCTTCCCCTTGCCCTGGGTCAAATAGCCCAGAGCGAAGAGGGCAGCCAGACGGAGTCACTGCTGGAACAGAAAGCCTGCATAACTATAGTTGCAACTGTTTAGTGGACGACATTCTGAGCAACAGATAACGGACCTAAACAATGCAGGTCTCCAGAAATGGACTCAATATTTCTGAGATAAAAATTCGTAAATGTGGATGGCTGAGACCAATAAGCAGCCTTCATTAAATCTGTAATAGCAACACCATTAGCATAAGCCCAGGAAGTAGAAAGAGCTCTTACTTCATGAGCAGAAATCTTAAGCACAGACTGCTGAGAAGAAGATAAATCTTCATAAGCAGTACGGATAGTTAATTGAATCCATCTAGCAATAGAATGGACTGAAATGTCCTTTCTATTAGGCATCAAAGACAGAAAGAAACGTTTCCGTCCCTTTCTGATAAACTGAGATCTCTGTTTATAGATACGTAATGCTCTAACAGGACAGAGTAAAGGCCTACGCCCGTCTGAAGACGGAAGAGCCTTAATAACAATAGGTTCCGGATATTTATTAGGAGCCTGATTCTTAGCTAAAAAACCCACATTAGTAGTGAAGGTGATAGTGTTCCCAACACTACGATAATGAGAATCATCCACCGATAGTGCATGAAGCTCACTGACTCTTCTAGCAGAAGAGAAAGCTAAGAGAAAAGCTGTCTTATAAGATAAGAATTTGAAATCTACTGTCCCAAGAGGTTCAAATGGCTTTTCCTTCAATTTAAGAAGAACCCAAGCTAAATTCCACTTAGGAATTAATCTAAGAGTTCTGGGTCTATTTATCGAAAAGTTTCTAACCAACTTAGATAAAGAAACATTAGATCCAATCTGTAAACTATCATGATGTGCATAGGTATCAGATAACATAGATCTATAACCCTTTATAGTAACAGGCTGCAGTTTGATTTCGTCAAACAAGTATACTAGAAAGTTTGCAATGTCTGGTATAGAGGGATCGAATATATCTACAGAATGATCCCTACACCAACGACGAAAAACCTTCCACTTAGCCGCATAGTTTAGCGAAGAGGAGGTCCTCCTACAGTTAGAAATCGCGTCCACTGCTCGTCCTGTAAAGTGCTTGCCATGCAAGAAGGACCGCACAACGGAAAAACGTGAAGGTTGAGACCTTGCGGGTTGTGATGGAGTTGGCGCGATTTCCCCTGCGAAAGAAGATCCTCCCGTGGAGGAAGCTTCCGCGGTAGGTCCCACAACAGACACCTGAGTAGATTTATCCATGGTCTCTGTGGCGACAGAGATGCTACCAACAGAATCTTGCATTGTATTATTCATTTATTTATTGGTGTTTAAGGTCACATACTTATGCACAATGGCTAATCGTGACCGTGACAGTTTTACGGGTGGAGGAAGCCGGAGTACCCGGAGAGAACCACCGAGCAACGACGAGCAGCTGTCAGCTCTCCAACATCGTAACTCTGAACTCTGCACCACAGCACAGGCAGGGTTAGATTGGTTGAAGACATGCGCACCATCGACGTGCAGTACGCCTCAGTACACAGCGTCATCGTGCCCCCACGTAGGCAATCGGGGTGAAGTGTCTTGCCTAAGGACACAACGGAATCTTGCATTGAGATTGTTTTATCTTTAGCAATACTTGTTGAATTAACAGCGCTGGAGGATACGCATATCCTATCATTCCGTCCCAAGGGATCGACAGAGCGTCTACTGCAAATGCTCTTGGATCCGGACACGGAGACACATACGTCTGCAACTGATTGTTGAGATGTGTCGCAAATAAGTCTATCATTGGCCGTTCCCATTGGTAGCAAATCTGATTGAATACTTGTTTGTTGAGAGTCCACTCCGACGGCAACAAGCGACCCTTTCGTGAAAGGGAGTCTGCTAGCACATTCAGACGACCCGGTATGTGACGGGCCGAAAGAAGAACGTGATGTTCTAGCGCAAACAGAAGGATTCTTTCCGTTAGATTGAACAACGGAACTGAATGAGTGCCTCCCTGATTCCGTATATACGCCACTACTGTCGTATTGTCGGATAGGATTTGGACATGAGCATCGTGAATAATGTCCATCCAGTGACGTAACGCAAGCCAAATTGACATCATTTCCTTGATGTTTATGTGCTTGCACAGGAATTGCGGATCCCAAAGACCCTGGCATCTCGAATCCGTTGGGATTAATGATGCACCCCAACCTGTTTGACTGGCATCCATCATAACGGTAAAACTCGGATCTGGCAACTGCAGCGGAACTCCCTGAGATAACCACTGAATGTTTGCCCAAGTCTGAATCTCTTGTTTCACTTGATCTGACAAGAGAACGTCTACATCGAGCGAATGAATTTTCACACTCCAATTCTGAGTCAAGAAAATTTGAAGAGGACGTGTGCGTAACCGCCCCATCGGAATGAGATCCGCGGTGGCTCCGCACAGACTTATCAGTCTCATAAATTCTCTCGCCGTGACTTTGTCTGCGTGCAGACAATAGCAAGCGTAACAACTGACTAATTTCGCTCTGGTTAACGGCAGACGAACGAGATTGTTGTGCGTCTCGAAGCTCATTCCCAGATGAGTGAATGACTTGGACGGCACCAGATCCGACTTCTCTTCGTTTACTATAAAACCGAGACGTCGGAGCAATAGAAGAAGATTCTGAACATCGTTCTGAAGCGTTAACTCGTTGCCGTACCTCTGAAGAATGTCGTCCAGGTAGGCCGACGTTACCGCAGACGAATGAGCTCGGAAGTAGATCATTACCGAGTTCATTACCCGAGTGAAAGGCCAGGGTGCTAGATTCAATCCGAAGCACATCGCCCGGAATTGATACACCACTCCTAGGACTGCGAAGCGTAGATACTTTCGGAATGTCGGATGTACCATGACGTGAAAGTACGCATCCTTGAGATCTATGCTCGTTGCATAGTCGTTCACCCGAATACTCGCTCTGACCGATCGAATCGTCTCCATATAAAACTTCGGAGCGACGATCAGCTTGTTTATCCAGCTCAAATCTATGACTGGACGGAACGAGCCGTCTGGTTTCGGAACCAGAAACAGATGGCTGTAGAATCCCGGAGATTCCTGGTTTTCTACGACCTCTACCGCGTTCTTCATTAAAAGAGACTGCACCTCTGATAACAGAGCGTCTCTTTTCTGCGGATTTGACGGAAGATGAGTCCACTTTGGACTTCGAGTTAATGGAGGCTTTCGTTTGAAGGATATCTTTAGACCTTCCGAAGTCACTCCTCTCACCCAAGGGTCGTCCGTAATCGACGCCCATTCTTGTGAAAAGCTCGACAACCTTCCGCCAACTGGAACGCGATAGAGGTTTAAGCCATCACCTCCTGGACCTGCGAGGCCTGCGGTAGGAGAAACCACGTCTTCCACAGCCCGCACCTCGCCCCGTCGACCTCGGGGCATCCGACCGATTGTCCCGGCCTGAAGGACGGCCCGAACGAGAGTCGCTATCCTGACGATCTCTCGAATAAGACCAAGAGGACGCACCGGAACCTCTATAGGAACCTCTCTTGGGCGCATTAGACCCAGAAGTGCCTGTCTTATTCGTGTCTGCTGTATCCGACTTCTTAGGAGCAGATTTGAACAAGAGAATCCTTAGCTTTCTTTGTAATTTTATCATAAATAGCGGAAAGCTTGCCGTCAAAGAGAAGTTCTCCGGAGACCGAAGCGACTCTAAGAGAGTTCTTCACCTTAGAATCCACTAGTGTGGATGTAGCTAGGGCTGCGTCACGTCTAACCAACTCCAGATTTGCCACTGAAAGGGCAGAGTTACACGTGGAATAAGCTACTGCCCTTGAAAGAAGTCTTAAAGAGGATTGTATATCCTGAAACTCTTCCCCTTGAAGACGCAGTGATAACACCTTAGTAAGGTGATCTGCGTAAGATAAGGCATCTAAATTGGCTCTGTTAGACGCAATAGCTGTTTCCAACACCGCGGTTGGAATAGAAGCTGACGACGGTAATGATAGCTCTAAGTCTTCCGCCTCGTCGTCCATACGTAGAGGAACTCTCGGTATACCCTGTCCTGCCGTATCGAATTTATTCCTTGCATTAATGAAAGGCAGGTTGAGAGTATTAGCGGACAAGAAACCTGCTTTCCCCGTCCTGGAAGCAAGTTTAAATATAGCGTCGTTCAATAGTTCAAATGTTCTTGCAACATTATTGGACTGCGACGGAAACTCGGGAGCGATGTCCCTGAACCGCTCAAAAAATTCAGAGTCCAATGACGCTATAATTCTCTTGTCCGGAAGCGCAGCAGTCTGGCCCGACGGAACAACTTGAGGGAGAAAGTGCCGAATGAAGTCCACGGCAGCTTTATGTTGTTCCGAAAGGGATAGCTCCAAGTCATCCGTATCCCTTTCACCATCCGGTCGGACCTCATGATGTTCCCGGTCGTCCGCCCCGATGCTTCGGCGGAGCGTACCGACCCAGCGCCGTCGGATAATTCTCGATCCGACACCGTTTCTGTCGGCTGCTGGGATGCTGCGATAAGCTGTGCTATCTGCACAAGAATGTCCAGCGTCGAGACCTGCGGAGGCGCAGTCTTTCGCTGCTTCGCCGAGGGCAGCTCCGCATCAGATGGCTCCCGCATACTTTTCCTATGCGAACGTCCGGAGTCCATCGGTCTCGAATCCCTGGCTGCCGGATGGTGTGACCTGGTCGCCGAAGAATCCTTGATCGGCGAAGCTGGTAATATATCGGCGGTCACGCAGCCAAGGTGCGGTCGTGTGCGCTGACGAGAAGAGGAAGCCTTAACAGTCTCTGCGGACTGCTTATACAACGGAGCGTCCCGAGCGACGGACGTATGCTCCGCTAAAGACACATTCTGTACCACAACATCTGGTCCCAGATGTTGTTGTACGAGAGAGGGGCCTCTCTCGCTCGCGGCCCGGCTGGACCTGGACGAGCTAGGAACCGGACTCAAAGGCTTCCCCCGTTCTCGCTTACTATCCGCCATCACTGGGTGTGCATCTATTATGTTTATAGTGCTCGCATCACCCAAAACTTCCTTTTGGACCGCATCGGACGAACCCGGCTGCCGAATCATTCGGTGAATGGACGCTACACCGGGCGAGCTAGCGGACGACATTTGTCTAATCTCCATGAGCACTTTGCCGCTAGCTCTGAATTCATTTGTGACGACGGACGCACACTTGTAGAAGATAACATGGAAACATCACCCTGTTCTGGTTCCTCTGAAATAGAAACTGAGAGAGTAGAGTGACCTTGCGGAGAAAGAGCCGGCATCGCCCTTTCTCCAGAAACAACATATCGTGACACACGTTTCCAATGTTTCTCATCCCAATATTCACATATAGCACAGGGCTTAATGCGAGAACACTGACTACAATTAATACAATGATCATGAAAGTCAGAGGAAGATTTCTTCCTATTACAATTTGAACAACGTCCCTTCATTGTGAAAGAACAACAATAAGTCCTAGTTACTCGCAAAAACCCCTGACACAAAGATACATAATAACATGATCCATTAATAAATGAAAAAACAATTGCAAATCAAAATAATTTTGAAAAAATATTTTTTCGGCGAAGCCCAAGTTGCTGAAAAGTAACGTTGAGCCCCGATGGATCCGATGGCAAAGTGTGGTCAAAAATTTTAAATTTATATTAAATAATTAAGGAGACACTTACGGATAATATAAATGTATCTTATAGTGAGATAAACTACAGCAAAGGCAAACAGCCCCCCTCAAAAAAGGCTGTTGCCAATGAAAACAAACAGTGTAAAAAACACCAGAAAACATGACTCCAGGCACTGAAAAAACTGGCCCGGAATCAGTCATCAAATTACACTCTATCTGATGCAAAACAGAGACTCCCAGGGGAGAATCTGCAGAACATCAGATGGAAGATGCAGAACACAAACGTTATACACCCATGGGTGAAAACGTAACTATGGGGAAAATAACAGAAAACATTCTGTAACCAAGCAAATCTCCCAGGAAATTTTAGAAATGAAATTTCTCAAAAATATGCCAAAAGCATGGGAGAATTGCAAGGGGGGACTTTAGAAGGCTAAGGGAGAGGAAACACTGAATAAGCAGTGCAACATTAGCAAGAATGACAACAAGAGGCCCATGCCTCGAAAATAGGCAACTTAACATAATTTCATCAAAAAATTTTAAGTACAGCCCTGATTATTTTTTGTCACTTCTTTTTCTTCTCCTCCTTCTATCCTCCTTAGAATCACATTTTCTCCAAAAATTACGTGTCTGGCATCCTTTAAACTGAGATTTACAAGCACAAAGATCAGTGAGATGTTGACTGATGAAGGGCCAAACAGAGAATGATAATTGGCACCAATTTCGGGACGTCTGCGTCACTGCGCATGCGCAGTAGAGGCGTAGTATGGAGGTCCTTTAGGACATGATTTCTTTTTGTTTTGGATGCAAATTTTGGGGATTGGGGGGCAAAATTTGTGTTTGGCCCTGGTTTTTGTGGAGTTAGCACCAGCTAAGTCTGGGTCATTGGTACAGTATAAAAATATTCGCAAGATTTTTCTTTTGTTTTATCCCAGCATGAACTTTTCCCTGAAATCCATCCCATTTCCCAAAAATCACCCTCAGGTTCCCTGAAAAAAAGATTCTGGAGGTTAACATGTCTGCCCAAGGTGTTCATATTTTCTCAGTAAATCAGAAGCTGTATTCTAAAAAAAAAAAGAGAATAACTGCAACACTTCCAAGGAGCAAAAAAGAATTCTTAGTGATGAATATATAATCAATGTGTATACATACCTCTGTTGGTATATGTACATCCATAGGTGTATAGGTTGGCCAATATCCCATTGTTAATATATTTACTGTAAGCTCTATTCCTCCAGGTGGATCCGCATAATTTTGCATATGCTGAAAAGACAGTATTATAAACAATTTAAACTAAATAAAAATCTTGAACAGTTTTCCTCGAATTGTGATGACAAGAAAGCCTTAGACCAACAAGGGCTATAACTCTTAAGAAATATTTGAAGACAGCTCGTTTGCAATCCCATAATGGTTCTCTTCGAAATGTGATGACAAAAAATGGTGAAGGATAGACAGACCCTTTCTATATCCCCTTCCCACTCTGTAGAAGGGAGATAAAAAATGTAAAGATGTACACTGAGATCCTCTATATCTAATTCTTTACCTAACATAACTAGGGTTTATTCCCGGGAGTTCCCAGTTCCGAAAGCCGACCCCATACCCGGAAAATCTACAGCATGGAACCGGGAATGAAGCGTGGCACTATTTGTGTATTGAACTGAAGTTTTCTGAATTGAAACTTTGTAAGATTTCATCAGCTCTTCCACGCCTACAATTTTTACAGTCCCGATTCCTGATGACACATTCCCAACAAATCACTGTAACTCTCAACCAGTTCTGGAGAACTACACCACACCCCCCCCCCCCTCCCACCCTTTCAACAGCAAGATCTTCTTCACCCGCTTCAAAGTTCAAACTCGCCTTCATTTTCACAATCACTAGTATCACTATTCACTACCTCCTCCAACATCAACACCCTCTTCACTACCGTCACCAGTCTCCTCTGCTTTTAGCAGAGGAGACTGGTGACGGCGATGGAGAGGGTGTTGGATAAGGTAGAAGTGATCAAAAAAAATAAAGACGAGATTGAAGCGGGTTCGGGTTTTCAAACTTATCTTAGGAAAAGAACTTTTCCATTGGAAGATTGCCAATGAAATATGCTCATTACCAGTAAAATAAATGCGTCATATTACCCTCATAAATTTGATTGATATTACCAGGAAATTTCCTGGTTCCGGGAGCAATTTCATTCTCGTTCCCGGTTCCTAGAAAACCAGGGAATATATTAAACCCAAAACATAACTAAGGTACATATAAAGTATTGTAACAGCCTGTACATAAATACTGACCGTTGCCTGTAACAAATGTATAGGTAAAGTATTGTAAAGGTGGGTGACAGTCAGATGCTAAACTAGAAAAAAATCTTTTGAGTCCCAGAGTGGGTCTGACTGAACCCCAAAATATTTGTTCTCATAGCACAGTGATAACAAAGGCACCCCAAAACACACTCGTTCCTGTCCCAAGGTGAAAACAAAGGTACCCAAGAAGTTTCGTGAAGATTAGTTCATAAATACGAGCTGTATAGAACTTGTGACAAAAAACTCATTGGACCTAATTTCGATACAAAATGGCCACTGACAGCCATCTTGAATTTTGGCTCTCACCCAGAAACACTCATTCTCGTCCCAAGGTGATAATAACAAAGGTACCCAAGAAGTTTTGTGAAGATCGGTTCATAAATACAGCCTCTACCCTGAGACGTATTGACATGTGTGCTTACATGTTTAAGTAGCACTGAATAAATCAAAGTTCATCTAATTTGCATAAATTCTGCACGAAAATAAAATCCTTACAATATGTGATGTATTCCATTTTACTAAACAGTCATACAAAAATTTATTCAAATCAGAACTTCATACAGAAGTTCTGTACAAAAGACTGACTGCACTAATTTTGGTACAAAATGGCTGCTGGTGGCCATCTTGAATTTTGGACCACACCCAAAAACACTCGCTTTCATCCCACGGTGATAACAAAGGTTCCCAAGAAGTTTCGTAAAGATTGGTTCATAAATATGGCCTCTAGTCTGAGCCGTATAGAAGTTGTGTACAAAAAAACTGATTAGACCTAATTTCGGTACAAAATGGCCACTGGCAGCCATCTTGAATTTTAGACCACACCCAGAAACACTTGTTCTCGTCCCAAGGTGATAACAAGGGTACCCAAGACATTTCGTGAAGATCAGTTCATAAATACAGACTCTAGCCCGAGCTGTATTGACATGTGTACTTACTGTGCGTAAGTCGCACTGAAAAAATCAAAGTTCATGTAATTTGCATAATTTCTGCACGAGAAAAAAACCTGCATTATATGTGATGTATCCCATGGTACTAAATATTCACACAAAAAATTATTCAAATCAGGGCTTTCATATGGAAGTTCTGTGCAAAAATCTGATTGCACCTAATTTTGTACAAAATGGCTGCCATTGGCCATCTTGAATTTTGGACCGGATCCAAAAACACTTGTTCTCGTCCCATGGTGATACCAAAGGTACCCAAGAAGTTTTGTAAAGATTGGTTCATTAATACGGCCTCTAGCCCGAGCCGTATTGGCATTTGCACTTACAGTGCTGAAAGTAACACCAAAAAACATCAAAATTAGTCTAATTTGCACAATTTACGCACGAGAAAAAACCCCGTATTTTATGTGATGTATCCCATGGTACTAAACATTCATACAAAAAATAATTCAAATCAGAGCTTTCATATGGAAGTTCTGTACAAAAAACAGATTTCTCCATCGTCGGTACAAAATGGCGGCTGGCAGCCATCTTGAATTTCTTACCGCACCCAAAAACACTCGTTCTCGACCCACGGTCATAACAAAGGTACCCATGAAGTTTCGTAAAGATAGGTTCATAAATACTGCCTCTAGCCCGAGCCGTATCCAATTGTTGACGTACGGACAGACGGACAGATGGCCAGATGGACGACGGACCATGACAAAAGCTCAAATTTGGCTTCGCCAAAGTTGAGCTAAAAATTAATTTCTTGCTTCCAAAACATATGAACTCTCATTACAAAACGCTCTGTGATTTCCTGGTATTGCAGGGTACATAAGGAGCCCTGTCAATTAGCGTCAAATTCCCACAAATGACAATGCAAAATCATTTTTTGCAAGAAAAAAAAATTCAAAAATGTTAAACATTTTAAACACCAACATCCATGCATCTCGGAGATGCAGGTGGCAACGTATAACAAGAGACCTCAAGGAACCTTAATCGCTCACCTGATAAAATTGTTTAAAGAAAGTATAAGGCCACATTCAGCATCTACATGTTAACCCTTTACGCAAGCAGACAATATAAAAATTTATTATTTTTAATATAATTTTTTCAAATTTTTCAAAAAATGTCAACAAAACCATATCATGTGACCCCTTGTTGGAACCAGCTCATTCCAACGAGGGGTCACATGATATGGTTTTGTTGACATTTTTTGAAAAATAATATTTTTTCAACTACTAAATTTGCATTTTACACTGGATACAGCTGATTTGTTGGGTAAAGGGTTAATATACTTCTATTTTAGCTAGGGTCTGTAGAGAGAATTTGTTTTTCCTTTTTTGGCGTAAAACCATTCAAACATCTTTAAAAATAATCTCCCGTGCACCCCCTCCACCCTCTCCTTGGTGAATTTCATAAAATCAGTCGAAAACCCTCCAAATCTTCTTCTCAAGCAAAAACATTATTGTTCAATGGATCCTCTGACCGCCCCACCCCCACCCCAATCATCTTTTCAAGAAAAAATATTATTGTTCAATGGACCCTCTGCCACCTCCCCCCCCCCCTCCCCTTCGGACCTCAAGAGACCTGATAGGCTTCATTTGAGCAAACGTTAATCTTATACACTCACATTCACATCTAAAATTTACCACAATCAGCTCGGTCAGAATCTGACTCATGGTTGTGAAGATTTTTTTAAAGACTAGTCTTTATAGTGCAGTAAGTTAAAGCTTGGGATCCCACAGGGAGCCCAAATATGACCATGGCACTTGATTTGAAGTGGAATTTGAACCTCCTGAGGTTGCTGGTTATCAAATGTCAAAAGATTCTGGATCTGAAGATTTTTAAAGGAATTTCCCCCATATTGCATTAAGTTAAAATTTAGGTTGCCATAGGGAGTCCAAATATAAACCCAGAGACTTCATTTGAACAAACTCTAATTCGACCCCATGAAGGATACTGCAAATCAAATATAAAAAGATTCTGACTGATGAATCTGAAGATTTTCAAAGAATATTCCTCATATAGCAGACTTGATCTAAACAAATTTGAATCTAAACCTTTGAAGGACACTGCATATCAAATATCAAACGATTATGACTGGAAGATCTCAAGGAGATTTTTAAAGAATATTCCTCATATTGCACAAAGTTGAAGTTCAAGTTGCCATAGAGAACCAAAATATGACCCCAGGAACTTAATTTGAACAAACTTGACTCTGACCCACTCAAAGGAGGCTCCATGCTTATTATCAAGAAGATTTTGACAAGTGGATCTGAAGGGACCTGTATCGAACAAACATGAATCTGATCCCTCTAAGGATGTTGCATACCAAATTTTGTGGGGTGCCAACAGAATTATGCCCCTTTTGGTGCACCTTGTGGGTCTGGAAACTTTATTTGAACAAACTTGAACTGACATAACATATATGATAATGCGTATCAAATTTGGTTCACTTCGGCTCAGTCGGTTACGAGAAGTCATTAATGTAAAATTCAAACCAGATGGACACACGACTAGCAGGAAGACAGAAAGTGATCACTTAAGCCCCCCCCCCTGACTTTCAGACAGGTTAGCTAAAAATTATGAGAAAATACCAAAAAAAATTACAACAAAAATGGCTGCCATTCAGCCGTCTTTAATTTTATTTTAACAACATTTGATGTGTTTTATATTTTTATAATGTCTGATTAACCCTTTACCCAACATAATAGCAAAACCGGCCAGTGCTATTCTCAAAAATCGCCAATTAATTTTCATTATATTTTCATTTTTTGTCTCAAAAACATAGGTTATGAGCTCTCTTTGGAACGAGCTCGACAAGCTCGTTCCAAAGAGGGGTCATAACCTATGTTTTTGAGACAAAAAATGAAAATGAAAGTGTCAATGACTCTGTAGCTCAACTTGGATATGACAAGAATTAGTACTTGCTGTGACCAAGACAACTGAATAATGAATATGACAGGAATTAGTATTTGTTTTGGCCCAGTCAACAATAATAAAAGAATTACAAGGTGACTGTAATGGACTACAGATTAAGACCAATCATTGTAGATTATTATTTTTGTGTGGAAATTTTCAGTCCCAAACAAAATATTTTCAGACTAAAATTTTTTCTTCTTCTTCTTAAAATTGACCAAAATGCATCAAAACACAAAAAACTAATTTCCGGATTTTGGTCCAAAATTTTCTAAGTCCCACCCGGACCCCTAATTTGCATAATTTATTCACGAGAAAAACTCTGTATTATATGTAATGTATACCATGGTACTAAACATTCATACAAAAATTTATTCAAATCAGATCTTTCATTTGGAAGTTCTGCGCAAAAATCTGATTGCACTTAATTTTGAACAAAATGGCTGCTAGTGGCCATCTTGAATTTCAGACTGGACCCAAAAACACTCCTTCTCGTCCCACAGTGATAACAAATGTACCCAAGAAGTTTCGTGAAGATCGGTTCATAAATACGGCCTCTAGCCCGAGCCGTATTGGGATTTGCACTCACAGTGCTGAAAGTAACACGAAATAAATCAAAATTAGTCTAATTTGCATAATTTACGCACAAGAAAAAACCTGTGATATATGTAATGTATCCCATGGTACTAAACATTCATACAAAAAATTATTCAAATCAGAGCTTTCATATGGAAGTTCTGTACAAAAAACAGATTTCGACATCGTCGGTATAAAATGGCTGCTGGCAGCCATCTGGAATTTGGGACTGCACCCAAAAACACTCGTTCTCGTCCCACGGTCATAACAAAGGTACCCAAGAAGTTTCGTAAAGATTGGTTCATAAATACGGCCTCTAGCCCGAGCCATAGCAGCTTGGCACTTACAGCTCTGAAAGTAACACTAAATAAATCAAAGTTAGTCTAATTTGCATAATTTACGCACGAGAAAAAAACCCGTATTATATGTGATGTATCCCATTGTACTATACATTTATACAAAACTTTATTCAAATCAGAACTTTCATACAGAAGTTCTGTACAAAAAACTGATTTTTGCATCATCGGTACAAAATGGCCACTGGCAGCCATCTTGAATTTCGGACCACACCCAAAAACACTCGTTCCCATCCCAGGGTCATTACAAAGGTACCCAAGAAGTTTCATAAAGATTGGTTCATAAATACGGCCTCTAGCCCGAGCCATAGCAGCTTGGCACTTACAGCTCTGAAAGTAACACTAAATAAATCAAAGTCAGTCTAATTTGCATAATTTACGCACGAGAAAAAAACCTGTATTATATGTGATGTATCCCATGGTACTAAACATTTATACAAAACTTTATTCAAATCAGAACTTTCATACAGAAGTTCTGTACAAAAAACTGATTTTTGCATCATCGGTACAAAATGGCTGCTGGCAGCCATCTTGAATTTCGGACCACACCCAAAAACACTCGTTCCCGTCCCAGGGTCATAACAAAGGTACACAAGAAGTTTCGTAAAGATCGGTTCATAAATACGACCTCTAGCCCGAGCCATAGCCAATTGTTGACGTACGGACAGACGGACAGACGGACGGACAGACAGACGATGGACGATGGGCCATGACAATAGCTCAAATTTGACTTCGTCAAAGTTGAGCTAAAAATTAGTTATTCAAGAATTTTGTTTGCAGGTGCCGTCTGCTTTTCAGATTAGGGAAAGGGTTAATGTTAAAAAATGGAAACACCAACATACAACAATCTTGGAGAAACAGGTGGTAACAGGACAGGCAGACAGATTGTAATCCATAAGTCCCCTCATGGTAACCCATGGGGGACTAAAAATGGTAACATAAACAATCTTCTTGGCATTTGCAGTTCAATTTTTCCTCATAGCAGGTTGAACTCAAGCGTACATAGACTTTCAAAGGCTATATATATTTCAGTTCCACACTAGTACACTTGTTAATTATAAAGAAGTGGTAACCCAAGAATTTTTATGTAACCGAACATTCAATCAGTTTGGGTCATTTCTGAAATTTTACACATTGAGGGAAAACAAAAATTTTCCTGTTCATAGATTTTTTGTCTAATTTATAATAAACAAATGTACTGTGGAACCCTGTTTATTGAAGATCCACTTTGTCAGTGAAAATTATTCAATTAACCAGAGTATTTAATTAACAGGGATTTTGTCACTTTCCTGTATTTTAGAGATAAAGTGAGCATTTGTCTACCATACAAAAGGGAAGCTTTTGAAATTCAAGCTCTGATTATCTCCCTTGATATGCTATGTAATACAATTTTCCATCGCATAAATGAGTTTTTCATTCTGGGACAGGTGGGACTGCTAGTTCTATTATATCTTGTTTGACAGAGCTCATAGAGCTCTGTCAAACAAGATGTAATAGATAAATAACTGTATTGGACAAAATGAAGCCAAATCCCTTTATTAACAGGGCATTTTTGGGGATTGTTGCAAGATTTTTGATTCAATTAACAGGAGTTTGCTCTTTAATTTGCTCTTTAACCTATCTACAATTAACAGGTCAACATTGTCCTGGAGGTATGGTAAATGGTTTTGAATTTGGAATTTAAATTCAATTAACAGGATTATTCAAGTAACAGATATCCTATTGAGTGGGTTCCACTGTATTTTAAAATATATTCAACTTCTTTGCATCACTGTTTTCACACAGTGCACAGTTTTTAACCGTTTACCTAACATAACGTTCAAAACCGGCCAGCACCATTCACAAAAATGGCCAAATAATTTTTATTATTTTTTCATTTTTTGTCAAAAAAAACATAGGTTATGACCCCTCTTTGGAACGAGCTCATCGAGGTTATTCCAATGAGGGGTCATAACCTATGTTTTTGAGACCAAAAAATTTAAAAAATTAGTTATTCAAGAATTTGTTTGGCAAGTGTCGTCTGCTTTTCATGTTAGGCAAAGGGGTAAATAATTTATACCAACCAAATCAGTTTTAATTTTCAGTTCCAAGAAAACAGATGCTTTATATATTTTTGTTCCAGGAACCACACAATCAAAATTTTATTAAATTAAATAGTGATAAACTGTATACTTAAGTTATGAAAGTTATGAATATTCTCGGATGGACTCACACACGGACGGATGCATGTATAATCCAGTGTACCCCCCATTTTCTTCTAAAGTGGGGGGATAATTAAATAGTGATAAACTGTATACATACCTGTTTAAAAGCTAACATAATATCTTTAGATAACTCCATATCTTTGAACATTCCTTCTAATTTACTAGTAAATGCAGCACCACATTCTGAATATGAAAAATACAAGAATCTGTAAACAAACTAGTGGTGCATAAAGGAACAATTAACTATAGGCTCTATTGATAAATAGATTATCTCCACCTGATTCCATGAACTCTTCTATGCTGTGGAGACTAATATGACTTACTTCCGGTTGGTATGCGAAATTCTTTATTTCAGAGTGTTCGTTTGTGTACATTGTGATTCAATTAAATAATGTTAAAACTGCGATTATATTAATGGAAAAAGTCTACCGCCTAATTGTGTGTCATAATTACAGTGCAGTCATCATGCACTGGTAGTAATCCACGCGTGGGCAGTGATGTACTAGGCACAATCAATCCAAGTCATAAAGTTTACAATACCGCATAATACCAACCTGTAGTAGCTAGTCCAAGAACGACAATTCACTTTCCGATAGACGCTATATCTCACTATCACTCAGTTAACCCTTTATCTAACACAAAAAGCAGATGACACATTCATTTTTTTTGCATCAAAAATAGAGACTATGACCCCTTATTGCAATGAGTTAAAGGAGCTTGTTCCAATGAGGGGTCATGAACTATGTTTTGTGACAAAAAATGAAAAATAATGAAAATTGATTGGTGAGTTTTGTGAATAACACATGCCAGTTTTGACCATTATGTTGAGTAAAGGGTTAAAGGACAAAAGATTCTGGGCCTTAAAATTAACACGAGAATCAGAATCAATTCGCACAAATGATTCTTGTAAGGAAAACAATGAGAATAAACTTTGCTTCATGTAAAATGATAATTTGATTCTTGTAATAGATTGTGAAAGTGGCCTGAAAGGTCTGGAAAATTCTTATTGTTTGCTTTCATAAACAAGAGGGGCAATACAAAGCGTGTGCCAATGCCCCTGACCCATCCAAAATTTTCTAAGTCGAAACAATGAAAAAGGGTCATAACTCTGGAAAAACTGTGTGGAAGAAACTCACGCTATACAGGTATTGTTCCCCCATGATGCCCTATCAAAACACAAATACCATTCAAATCGGAGTAGCAGATACAGGGAAAATGTTGGTACGGAGGGACAAATGGATGAGCAAACAGATGGTGAGACAGAGGTCTCCACTAGATACCCTTCAACTTTTCAAGTCAGGGGCATAATAAGGTAAGACTCTGACCTGACAATGGAGTCAAGTGAAGTCTTGACTGCTTAAGGAGGCAGCTAAGACTTCACTAGAAACCACGGCCAAGGTACTGTAACTTTTTTCAGCATGACCACTAAAAGCATGTGTTCTACATGTACATGTTTGGCAACAAAATCACCAAAACTCTAACTCGCCTCGGCGGGTTAAACTCCAGTAAATATATAAATATTTTAAAAGGAAGAGAGTTAAATTATTTTTCAAAGTTGATTTGAATTGCGAGTATTTTGTTCAAAGATATCATGCTACCAGCAAAGGGGACATTAGTTTACCAAGATTTTGTTCACAAACAATTGTAAAAAGAGGGCCACGCAAAGCGTGTGCCAATGCCCGCGACGTGCAAAATTTTTTTCTAAGTCGCAAAAATAAACAAGAGGCCCCAGGGGGCCTGAGGTTGCTCACCTGACATGGTAACCTGAATACAAAAACCCAGGGAATTGATTTCAACAAGTTGCATCTGCCCCTCCTTAGAAAAGCTTATACCAAATATCCAAACATTCAGACCAGTGGATCTAAAAAAAAAATATTTTTAAAGAATATTCCTCACATTGAACCAAGTTATAATTCGGGCTCCCATAGGAAGCCCAAATATGAACCCAGGGACTTTGCTTGAACAAACTTGAATCTCACCTCCAGTGGGATGTCGTTTTCCAAATATCAAAAGATTCTGACTGATGGATGTGAAGAAAACTTTTGAAGAATATTCCTCATATTGAACTAAGTTATAATTCGGGCTCCCACAGGGAGCCCAAATACCAACCCAGGGACTTGGCTTGAAAAAACTTGAATCCCACCTCCCCCCACCCCCCAAGGATGCTGCATGCCAAATATCAAAGCATTCCGACATCTGAATCTGAAGAAGATTTTTAAAGAAAAATTCCTCATGCTGAACTAAGTTATAATAAGGGCTCCCACAGGGAGCCCAAATGTGAACCCAGGGACTTGGCTTCAACAAACTTGAATCTCATATCCCTAAGGATGCTGCATACCAAATATCAAAATATTCCGTCTGCTGGATCTGAAGAAGATTTTTAAAGAAAATTCCTCATTTTGAACTAAGTTACAATTCGAGATCCCAGTGAGCCCATATATGAACCTAGGGACATGGCTTGTACAAACTTGAATCTTACCCCACTAAGGATGCTGCATGCCAAATCTCAAAACATTCCGACTGCTGAATCTGAAGAAGATTTTTGAAAAATTCCTTATATTGAACTAAGTTATAATTCGGGCTCCCACAGGGAGCTCAAATATGAACCCAGGGACTTGGATTTAACAAACTTGAATCACACCCCCCTAAGGATGCTGCACATCAAATATCAAAACATTCCGACTGCTGATCTGAAGAAGATTTTGAAAGAAAATTCCTCATTCTGAACTAAGTTACAATTCCGAGTTGCCACACTGAGCCCAAATATGAACCCAGGGACTTGGCTTGAACAAACTTGAATCTCCCCCTCCCCCCCCCCCCCCCACCCCAAGGATGCTACATACCAAATATCAAAACATTCCGACTGCTGGATCTGAAGAAGATTTTTAAAGAAAATTCCTCATTTTGAACTAAGTTATAATTCGGGCTGCCACAGTGAGCCCAAATATGAACCTGGGTACTTGGCTTGAACAAACTTGAATCTCACCTCCCTAAGCATGCTGCATACCAAATATCAGAAGATTCTTATGGGTAGATCTGAAGAAGATTTTTAAAGAATATTCCTCATACTGCACTAATTTAAACATTTGGGCTCCCATAGGGAGCCCAAATATGGACCAAGAAATTGATTTAAATAAACATGTGAAACAATCTTCCAAAGATGTTATATGTGAAATTTGAAAGCTTTTGGAGCAGTGGTTTGGTAGAATAGTGTTAAATGTTTTTCCCATTGCCCAGTGTTAAAAAATGCTGACTCTGCAATTTTTCAAAGTCCCCAAAAAGTACCCCATGATAAAACCGATAGCAATTTGTTTTTACCATTCCATTCTGTTGGTCCAAAGGAAGCTTCACACCAAATAAGAATTCTCAGTGCCATGTTTTTTTGGAGATATGGGCATTTTAATATTTTTTCTATTTTTAGCTCCTGCGGTTCCCATGGGGCGACAGTATAAAAAAGTTTTGCATAAATTAAGTACTTATGACCCAATAAGCCCTCATATCAAATTTGGTTCAAATCTGCCTCTCGGTTTGGAAAACAGAAATTTTGGGCAGGGCGAAAATTCTTGCCCCTCCCATAACGAAGGCAAATATATAGCTCCTCGAACTTCTCTTGGACAAATCTGAGTCTACACCTCAAAAGGAAGCTGCACACCTAATATCAAGTCTCTGCTACTGCTGGTTCATGAGAAGAAGATTTTTTAAGATTTAAGCACACTTTTTGGACGTGGCCGTACAGGTCAACTTGATTTGAACAAACTTGAATTGACATATGATAGGGAACATGCACAGCAAATTTTGTTGAATTTGGTCAAGCAGTTCGTGAGAAGAAGTCAATAATGTAAAGTTAACGATGGTCGACGGACGAAGGACAGACGACAGACGGAAAGTGATCAGTAAAGCTCCCCTTGAGCTTCGCTTAGGTGAGCTAAAAAGGGCCATAACTCTGAAAAAATTGTGTGGAAAAAACTCACGCTACACAGGAATTGTTCTCCAATGATGCTCTATCACAACACCAAATATCATTTAAATCAAAGGAGCAGTGGCTGAGATACAAGGGAAAATGTTGGTACAGATGGATGAACGGACAGACAGGCGGACGGATGAACTGGTGGACAGAGGTCTCCATTAGATACCCCTTCAACTTTTCAAGTCGGGGGCATAATAAAGCTATTTTATATAAATATTTTTTCCCACTGTTGAACAAATAGCAAGCTCATACATAAGGTGTAAAGCCACTAAAGCGACTTTCAGCACTTCAATGGAGCCATGATAGTGGCTTTTAGCACTCAACGAGTTATTTGTACTGGTTACATCGAATTCTAAATCAATTGAGAACTGAAACGTGCACTTTTACCCTGGATGTTGCATGCTCTCATTTCCCTTGGATGTTGGGTGCATCCTTTGCCATGGCTATTTATCCAAGGCATTCTGACCAATCAAAAGACCGAATTTATTGGGATATAGGGACAAGTTGCATTAATAACTCAGAAGATGAAGCTGCTCAAACAGGTCAAGGATAATTCTTTACTTGAACTCACCAGGGCCTATTTCTGACTTTAAAAATTAAAAAAATTTTTTTTAGCTCAAAACAGATTCCATTCACATACAATCATAAGAAAGTCAAACAGATGGTACTCAAATTTAACCAGACCGAGACCTCTAGTCAAGTCTTGGCTACCTCTACTAGGGTTGGGCAGTTTTTTGGTTTCCGATTCGGTTCCAGTATTTGTGGCAAACTGGAAAATCAAATCGAACAGCGAATACCAGAGGGGTGGTTTTACTGTGTTTGTACTGATCAAACTATCTTCTTGGGAGGGAACTGGATTAGTGACCACTATGGTTTCTTGTAACTTGGTCTATCCAGCGAAAGGGCAAATAAGTTATGTTCTTATTGTCACATTTTCTCCCTTATTGATTCGTCCACTGGAAAAAATGTGACACTGAGAACACAGCTTAGATTAGATGAACTTTATTCATTTGTTACCCTGATTTATGTGTTTTTACTAACTGAATTTACTATGTGAAGGGTCACTGTAACCTTGACCTTTGACCTAGTGATTCCAAAATAAATAGGGCTCTTTCTAGCACCAATGCCAACCTACCTATGACGTTTGATGAACGTGGGTGGAACCACTGTCAATTTATCATCTGGAAACCAATTGTTTATGATTTATGTTCAAGGTCGCTGTGACCTTGACCTTTTACCTAGCGAATCCAAAATAAATAGGGGTCTTCCACTCGCCTAGGCCAACCTACCTATGAAGTTTCATGAATGTGGGTCAAACCATTATCAAGTTATCATCCAGAAACCAATTGATTTACTATTTTGAAGGTCACTGTGACCTTGACCTTTCACCTAGCAAGTACAAAATAAATAGGGTTCTTCCTCTCTCTGATGCCAACCTACCTAAGAAGTTTCATGAAAGTTGGTTGAACCTTATAAAGTTATCATCCGGAAACCAATTGTTTTGATTTACTATGTTCAGGGTCGCTGTGACCTTGACATCTGACCTAGTGACTCCAAAATAAATAGAGTTCTTCCCCTCAAGAACGCCAACCTACCTATGAAGTTTCATGCATGTGGGTTGAACCATAGTCAAGTTATCATACAGAAACAATTCTTTATGATTTACTATGTTCAAGGTCACTGTGACCTTGACCTTTGTCCTAGCGAGTCCAAAATATATAGGGTTCTTTCTATCACCGATGTCAACCTACCTACGAAGTGTCATGAACATGGGTCGCACCATTATCAAGTTATCGTCCGGAAACCAATCGTTTATGGATTTACAAAGTTGAAGGCCACTGTGACCTTGACCTTTCATGTAGCGAGTCCAAAATATATAGGGTTCTTCCTATCACCGATACCAAACCACCTACAAGGCATCATGAATGTGGGTCGAACCATTATCAAGTTATCATCCGGAAACCAATTGTTTTGATTTACTATGTTGAGGGTCACTGTAACTGTGACCTAGCGAGTCCAAAATAAATAGGTTTCTTCCTCTCAAGAAGGCCAACCTACATATGAAGTTTCATGAATATGGGTTCAACGATAGTCAAGTTATCATCCGGAAACCAATTGTTTATGATTTAGTATGTTCATGGTCACTGTGACCTTCACCATTGACCTAGTGAGTCCAAATTAAATAGGGTTCTTCCTCTCACCGAGGCCAACCTACCTATGAAGTTTCATGAATTTGGGTCGAACCATTATCAAGTTATCGTCCAGAAACGCTTGTCTGCCCAACCATCCTCCCGCCATTCACCAAATTATAAGTCGAGTTTCACTTCATCACAACTCAACTAAAAATTAAAACCTCCCAGCTCTAACCTCTATAGTAAATTATTATATGCTAGCCTGTGAATTATGGCAAATTATTTAAGATATTTCTCGACTCGATGGATATCAAGAAATATCCCTCAGTAGCTTCCTAAATGATACCACGCTTCAGCACATGACATTGCCTTGAATGAACGATCAGCAGATCTTTGTTATTGTATTGAAACTGTTTGCAGTCAATTTGGGCTGTAAAATGTCATGAAGCATATAATAACAAGAGGCCCCACGGGGCCTGAAGCGCTCATCTTGTACCGAACACAATTTAAACAGAGTCCAAGAATAAGTCTACATTAAGCAAGCCATCTCCATAGGCTGCACTGTCAATCCTTGAGTCCCTCAGGAGTGACAAAAATAATCTGGCAATTATGCCTTTTCTTCAGTTGATCATAAGTAAAATGTAGAGCTCCCCTATGAAGCCCCTTGATACAACCTATGTGGATTAATCTTAGTACCTCTGGAGGGTATTGAATACAAAATTTTTAATTCTTCAGCAAAATGGCCAATTCCGCCGGCTCCCATAGAGAGCCCAAATATTAACCCAGGCTCTTGATTTGAACACAGTTAAATCTGACTTCCCTAGAGATGTTGTGTACCAAATATGAAAGCATTCTGACTGTTGGATCTGAAGAAGAGAAATTGTAAAGAAATTTCTTCGAATTGCACCAAGTTCAAATTTGGGCTACCATAGCGAGCCCAAGTATTAACCTATGGATCCAATTTGAACAAACTTGAATCTGACTCCCCTAGAGATGTTGTATACCAAATGTGAAAGCATTCTGAAAAGTGAATCTGAAGAAGAAGATTTTTGAAGAAATTCCCTCATATTGTACTAAGTTAAATTTCATGTTCCCATATGGAGCCCAAATATTACCCTAGGCACTCAAATTGAACAATCTGGAATCTCACCCCCCTAGAGATGTTGTATACCAAATATAAAAGCATTCCGATTGGTGGATCTGAAGAAGATTTTTAAAGAAATTTCCTCATATTGCACTAAGTAAAAATTTGGGCTACCATAGTGAGCCCAAATATATACCTAGGGATCTGATTTGAACAAACTTGAATCTGACCCCCATAGAGATGTTGCATACCAAATATCAAAGCATTCTGACTGATGGATCTGAAGAAGAAGATTTTTTTAAATTACCCTCCATATTGAACAAAGATAAAATTTAGGAAGCCCAAATATTAACCTAGGGGCTTGGTTTGAACAATCTAGAATCTGACCCTCATAACAATGATGTATACCAAATATTAAAAGATTCTGACTGGTGGTTCTGAAGAAGAAGATTTTTAAAGAATATTCCCCATATTACCCTATGTTAAAACTTCGGGCTTCTGTAGAGAGCCCAAATATGAACCAATGAGCTTTATTTCAACAAACTTTTATCTGACCCCCTATGAATGCTGTATACCAAATATCAAAAGATTCTGATGATTGGTTCTGGAGAAAAGATTTTTTTAAATTTTTGCAAATATGCTGACTCAGCACTTTTTCGATGCCCATTACAGAACACCCTAACATAACCGATGGCAATTTTTTTTTACCATTCAATTCTACTGGTCATAAGGATACTTCATACCAAATAAAAGCTCTCTGTTCCATGGGGTTTGGGAAATATGGGCGTTTGAAAATATTTCTATTTTTAGCTCCCAGGGTTCCCATGGGGATGCGGGAATTTTTTTTTTGCATGGGTCAAGTACTTATGACCCAATACTACCACAAACCAAATTTGGTTCATACCTGACGATCGGTTCAGAAAATAAGAAATTTTGGGCGGGGCCAAAAATCTTACCCCTCCTATTAGAAAAGCCAAATATTACTTCACGAACTTCGTTTGAACAAACTTGACTCTACACCTCATATGGAAGCTACATAGCAAATATCAAGTCATTGTACACACTGGTTCTTGAGAAGAAGATTTTAAAAATATTTTGGAGCATTTTCCCCCACTCCCTCCCTATGGGGCTGGGCATGCCGAGTTGAACAAAAATGAAATGCCCCTTTGGGACCATCACTCACACAAACTTTCACTTGAATTGGCCCAGTGGCTTTGGAGGAGAAGAGCAAAACATGGTGTTGACGGACGACAGACGACGGACGGAGAGCGATGAGATTAGCTCAGCTTGACTTTGTCAAGATGAGCTAAAAAGAAAATCTACACTATTTTAGTGAATATCAGGAATTATCTCATTCATGTGGACCTGATTACTTTTCACTAAAACAGAGCAGATATCCTCTGTATATTTTCAGGGCTTATTTATGAGATAAACGTCCATAGTCAAATTTCCCGAAGGTCAAACGATACAAGCGATGTTTATCTCCATTGCAATTCCGGTCATTGTCAGAATCAAAAAAATTTCTCCAAACCTGTTTTATTTGAAGAAAAACAATAAAACAAGAGGCCCCAAGGAGCCTTAATCGCTCACTGGCAAAAGTGGTGGTTCGTCAACACTACAAAGGAATGAAGTCATGAGACAAATTTTATGGAACTAGGGCCATGGCTTGAATAAACTTGAATCTTACCCACCTAAGGATGTTGCATACCAAATATCAAAAGCATTCATCTGCTGGATCTGAAGAAGAAGACTTTTAAAGAAAATTCCTCATTTTGAACTATGTTATCATTCGGGCTCCCACAGTGAGTCCAAATATGTACCCAGGAACTTGGCTTTAACAAAGTCGAATCCCCCCCCTCCCCCCCCCCCCCACCCCAAGGATGCTACACACCACATATCAAAACATTCTGACTGCTGGATCTGAAGAAGATTTTTTAAGAAAATTCCTAATTTCGAACTAAATTACAATTCAAGCTCCCACAGTGAGCCCAAATATGGACCTAGGGACATGGCTTGAACAAACTTGAATCTCACCCCCCTAAGGATGCTGCTTACCAAATATCAAAACATTCCGACTGCTGGATCTGAAGAAGAAGATTTTTAAAGAAAATTCCTCATTTTGAACCAAATTATCATTCGGGCTCCCACAGTGAGCCCAAATATGGACCTAAGGACATGGCTTGAACAAAAATGAATCTCACCCCCCTAAGGATGCTGCATACCAAATATCAAAAGATTCTGCCTGCTGGATCTGGAGAGGAAGATTTTTTAAGAAATTTGCCTGAAATGCACTAAGTTCGAATTCGGGCTTCTATAGTGAGCCCAAATATGAATCCAGGGGGATAATTTGAACAAACTTGAATCAGATTCACCCCACAATGTTGCATACCAAATCTCAAAAGATTTTGCCTGCTGGATCTTGAGAAAAAGATTTTTTAAGAAATTTGCCTGAAATGCACAAAGTTCGAATTCGGGCTTCTATACTGAGCCCAAATGTGAATCCAGGGGGCTGATTTGAACAAACTTGAATCAGATCCACCCCACAATGTTGCATACCAAATATCAAAAGATTCTGCCTGCTGGATCTGGAGAAGATTTTTTAAGAAATTTGCCTGAAATGCTCTAAGTTCGAATTTGGGCTTCTATAGTGATCCCAAATATGAATCCAGGGGGCCGATTTGAACAAACTTTAATCAGACCCATACCAAGATGCTGCATACCAAGTATCAAAAGATTCTGCCCACCGTTTCTGGAGAAAAAGATTTTTTAAGAATTTTTCTACAGTTCATGCAAGCTATCAGAGTTATGCCCCATACAGAGCCCCCAAGGGACGTGGCCATTTCATTTGAACAAACGTGAACTGACATATGGTAATGAACATTCATACCAAGTTTCGAGCAAATCAACCAGGCGGTTTCAGAGGAGAAGTCGTTTGAAAAATGTTCACAATGCTGGCCGGACGACAATGGACGATGCCGATGGATGGCAAGTGATAAGTTTAGCTCCCTTCGGTGAGCGAAAAAATGTCATTTTCGACCTCAGTCTATTTACCATGATCGAATTTACAAGGTGAACTTCAAAGCTCGGATGCTAACAACCGTTGCAATAAAAAGAAAATCTGGGCTGTGTTCGATCTGTGATATGAGCGGTTGAGTATCGTTGTTCGCGCCTAGCGTAGATATAGGCATGTTCTAACTGACCCGCTTCTGGCAATTAGAATAGGGTAAGAGTGAAGTTACCTGAGATTAGAGCACGGAGCGGACCGGCTGTTAGCCAATCAAATTACGGATTCAGAAAGAACAACAAAGTCGAATTTAACTGATGAATTACAATTAAGGTTTGTATCCTGTCTGAATATACAGTACACGGAGAGTGGATTGTAACTAAATCACCCGCGGAGTGGAATTATCACCCAAGCTATAACTCTCAAATTTTGTATATATCAACAAAAAACACAATGTTTCAGCCAATGGATCTCCGGGTTTAATCCAGAGGTCCATTGGCTGAAACTTTGCTTGTGCTGGTTATGCTCAGCAATAAATTTGCAATTATTGCTTGGGTGGAAACATAGAAAACAACTCTGGGGTGTGTTCGAAATGTGATTGGAGTGGTTTAGCGATGTTGCTCGTGTGTAGCGTGGCTACAGATATGTTCTAATTGACCCTCTTCCAGCAATTAGAGCATGGATTTACCCGAGATTAGAGCATGGAGCTAACCGGCTCTTAGCCAATCAAATTATGGGTTCAGAAAGAATGAGGTCCAATTTAACTGATGAACTGCATATTTCATTTACATTTGGGAGAATCCATTTGGATTCTCGCAAAAATGGTAACGAAAAACCTGCTGTAAGTGTCCCAGGATCCCATGAGGCCACCATGTTTGAAGCCCTATTGTATACTGATAACACATTTACCCTTTACCCAACAGAGCTTTTTAATTTTTAAAACATAAACTGAATTTTATAATTTTTAAAATGAAAGTGTCAATGACACTGTAGCATAACTTGACTGTGCGTTGTGTTTGATGAAAAGGATAATGTTCAATGTTTATGAAACGATTATGAAATACAACAAGAATTGTGATAATTGAGGATATGTTAATTTCTGTTCCCTGTATGCTATGTTTTTAATCAAAATAATCTGAGGTGTAGACTGCACTAAAGAATTGAGGAGTGGGTTAATATGACCCTCACAGTTAATGTATGTCAACCAAAGTTACCAAGTTACGGAGAAATTATTCCAAAACGAGTCATCCTATCAAGTTACAATGAAATTCCTTCATAAAAACACCCTGTAGACTGTGCTAAAGATTTTTGGGCTTTGGGCCTGTGTAGCCATCACGGATGACCGATCGCAACTAAAAGGGGACGTCCTCATCTAGACATTATACTGAGTCATCCTACCAAGTTACAATGAAACCCCTTCATAACTAGAACTATCACTGAAGGTGATTAATACCCCCGCTTTGAGTTTTTAGAGGAATGCACTTCTGATCATGTAGGCGAAGGCCATAAGGAAATGTATACATAAAGATCATTTTTTGTTGTTGAAATTTGTATTTGCATGTGGCCTTCCACAGAACAGCACTGAATACTTAAAGAGCCCACACATATATGGTTTACATTTGGAAAAACACATTTACAATGTGCAACATGTATTCAAAATCAGTTCATTAATGTAGGAGGAGTTGCACACACAAGAATCCCATTTGAAAACCCATAATAAATCCAAGTTAAAGGGAGATAACCTGGTTAAAATTGTCGCAGATCAAAAATTTGGGAATATGCGTATGTTCACTTAGTTGTGATAATGTTTGAAAGGTTTCGTCAAAATTGATTGATAAATGTAGGAGGAGTTGCACGCACAAGAATTTAATGTAGAAACCAATAATAAATTTAAGTTAAAGGGAGATAACCTAGTTAAAATAGCCACAGCAAAAAAATTTTGGAATATGCGCATGTTCACTTAGTAGTGATGATGTCTGTAAACTTTCGTCCAAATTGATTGATAAATGTAGGAGGAGTTGCGCACCCAAGAATTTCATGCAGAAACCCATATTAAATCAAAGTTCAAGAGAGATAACCTGGTTAAAATTGTCGCAGATCAAAAAGTTTGGAATATGCACATGGTCACTTAGTAGACATGATGTTTGAAAGGTTTCATCAAAATCGGTTCATTAATGTAGGAGGAGTTGCGCACACAAGAATTTGTTCGAACGGAAAGACATAATAAATCTAAGTCAAAGGGAGATAACCTGGTTAAAATTGTCGCAGATCAAAAATCTTGGAATATGCGCATGTTCACTTAGTAGTGATGATGTCTGAAAAGTTTTATCCAAATTGATTGATAAATGTAGGAGGAGTTGCGCACACAAGAATTTCATGTAGAAACCCATATTAAATCAAAGTTCAAGAGAGATAACCTGGTTAAAATTGTCGCAGATTAAAAAGTTTGGAATATGCACATGTTCACTTAGTAGAGATGATGTTTGAAAGGTTTCATCAAAATCGGTTCATTAATGTAGGAGGAGTTGCGCACACAAGAATTTGTTTGGATGGAAAGACAAAATAAATCTAAGTCAAAGGGAGATAACCTGGTTAAAATTGTCGCAGATCAAAAATCTTGGAATATGCGCATGTTCACTTAGTAGTGATGATGTCTGAAAAGTTTTGTCCAAATTGATTGATAAATGTAGGAGGAGTTGCGCACACAAGAATTTCATGTCCGGAAAGACGTACGGACGGACGTACGGACGGACGGAGACAGACGGACGGACGGACGGACGGACGGACGGACGGACGGACGGACGTACAGGGCGATTCCTATATAGCCCCCACTTCTTCGAAGCGGGGGTATAAATATGACCTGTAGTCAGTGCTAAAGGTTTTCGGATTTGGGGCTTGGGCAGCCATCACAGTTAAATGATCGCGACCAAAAGGGGATGTTCTCATCTAGACATTATCTGGAGTCATCCTACCAAGTTACAATGAAATCCCTTCATAAATACAACTTGTAGACTGTGCTAAAGGTTTTTGGGCTTTGGGCCCCTGTAGCCATCACAGTTGACCAATAACGACCAAAATGGGATGTTCTCATCTAGACATGACCTCAAACCTGCATATGAAATTTTGTGACGGTCGGCCAAGAACTACGTTGGGTAGCCAGTGCTAAAGGAAAATGTGAACAGACGAACAGACTTCCACAAACGTGATGGCAATAGCTTATCTTGACTTTGTCAAGTTAAGCTAAAAATAAACAGTATTTACCAGTAAAACCTTATATATATCGATGTCATTGGAACCGGCTCATTGAGCCAGTTCCAATGACACCCATATTTGTACAATTTTATTATAAAGTGGCAAGATATTTCAGGTCATGTTAGCCTTATATTGGTTAAATTGCTGTCATTATGTTACATGTAGGTAAAGGGTTAAATTGACTCAATCATTTTCACATGAATCCTAGCAGAGGTGCAGTGAGAATCTACATGGATTCTTGCTGGTTTTGTTGCGGGAATCTTTTTGTGAATTAATTCTTGGATTCTCATTAAAATATAAGCCCTAAAATTCCAAATTTCTGAAATTCAGAGTGTTTTACAGAATGTTAACACAGATAGATAAGTAGTGTGCATACCTTGTTTAAGTTTTGACAACATGGACTTTTCAGCATCTACAGAGGCACTTTTACCAACGAGTAACCTCTTGGCTAGATCCTTCTTGTAAAAAGCTTCAAAAACATCTTTCCCTGAAACATATAAAGAGAAAATGATAAATTTAAAGTAATTTGTATATTTTTTATACTTACCAATGGCCCAGACTTAGCTGGTGCAAACTCAATATTATCAAGGGCCAAACACAAATTTTGATCCCCCCCCCCCCTCCCCCAAAATTTGCATACAATACCAAAAATTATAAGTCCTATCTGGCCCTCCATACTTTTACTATCTGTGCATGCGCACTAGCCAGGAAGAGACCGGAATCGGCACCAACATCATTCATTGTAGACGAGTCTACTAAAATAATAACACAGCAGGGAGGCATGGGTGCCCACTCATGGGAGGGCCATCCCCATCTGGGCCATTGGAGTATAAAAAATATACAAATTACTTTAAATTTATCATATTTTTATACTAATAACCAATGGCCCAGACTTAGCTGAATCGTAAAAAGGCAGCGGGTCTAGGACTTAGGAATTAACAGACCAGCTCCTAAGCATGCATTCCAAGGTGAAAAGGAAATTAAATTTAAAAGGAATTACATGTATGTCCCTCTATACAATAACAGAGAAGACAAATCATAAATAAGGAGCCATATCCAAGTTATTCTGTATTCTTAGCATGAAAGATTATGCCAATTGGCAACAAGCCCCCAATTTTAAGGCTAGTCCGGACTAAGCCCCTTAAACTAGGATGGCATATTAAAGAGAGAGAGACTAACCCCCACAAACATATGCCATATATTATTCGACGAATCGAACCCCCCCCCCCCCCCCAACCCGCAATACTTGAATCGCTCTTGTGTTAGTTATCAAATAGTATAGGAACTGCAGGGCTCCCTCACATCTGACCGACTCCATAATGCCACTAAGGACGGAGAGGGACGTGATGAACAAATAATACACCATATAGACATAATATCCAATTTCTAGGGTGGAAATATAATCCACAGCAATATCCACAGCAATAGATTGGATAGAAACGAAAAGGGAGACAAAAACAATGTTCCGACAGCTGATCATAATGATGAACTCCTTACGTTCGATCTGATATCAGGAAATATATTCCTGAGGAGTTTAGTATAGGTGTTTGAAGAAACGCTTATTAATCACACTAGGTAAATATGGTGTCATCAATAGGGCTTATCGCCTCATATTACTAACACCAAGCCATACCGGTAGGAAGAGAATAACCTCCTCTAACATAACGGTATCATGTCCGATAGGACAATGAACTCAGCCTAGCTGAAGCAGCTAAAGGTCTTCCTATTCGTGAAGACAATAAAAAGGCTGATAACTGCGGCCTTAGAAGCTCACTAAGGAGACTTACAATGCTAGCCGTAGATTATAAGTCTTCATCTCCGTGATTAAAGCTATATCGGTATAAGTTGCAACCTTGAAAGCTCACTGAACGGAGACTTACAATTATCATCGTGCAAGGTAGGGAATGAAGAGCCGCTATTTTACAGCCCTAAATTCCCAAAAAGACAGTAGTCTCAAGAGATAATTATTTCAGTTATGTCATTGAATAATTACTGAAAAACATCGCTCATGATTCTAGCTAGGCTACTATGGTGTAAACAATAAGACTTAAGTCGATGACACCTAGGAAAACAAACCGAAAAGCATTATTCCTTTAGCGGTTTTATTCCCAAAAGACAGCGGTCAGAGCCCAGCTAACGTAGCTTAGAAGTCTTCATCTCCGTGAAGACAGATATCTCAGTGAAACTTGTGACCTTGAAAGCTCACTAAACAGAGACTTACAACCATTGTCGTGCAAGGTGGGGAATGACAAGCCGCTATTCTAACAGCCGTAATTCCTAAAGAGACAGTAGTTTCAAGGTAGCTAGTAGTTATGTGTCTTCGTCTGCGTGAAGACATATCTGTGTCACTTGCAGCCTTTGAAAGCTCACTATATGGAGACTTACAACACTAGCCGCTAATGTATAAGAAAAGACCGTTGTAACAGTACATAAGGCTACTATGGTGTCCAAAATGGCATTAAATGTCCTGATGCCAAGGAATACAACACCGAGAAGGAAAAGACGTACTTATTCCCTCTAACGGCTCTATTCCAAACAAGACAGCTGTCTCAGCCTAACTATGCACTATGGAACCTCTATTCGTAAAGAATAGGGCATTGCATTTCTTATACTATTGCTGAGGCAAGGAAGGCGTCGTTAATCGGGACAAAAGCCCTCGGCACCTAAGCCAAAAGATCCGGGGATGAAAGATCTTCATCTTTGGATCGCCCGGTATGATAAGCTGTTTTGCCTAGCAAATGCAGACTTATAATCAGATGGAACAAGATTCTAAGAGCTTATGACTAAAATTTCATACTCTAAAAGTGTCCTTCTGCGAGGGATGGAGACTCACTCCATAGCCCTCTCACCATCCAAATGTTCCAACTGAAAATATGGTCAACTCCATCCGATTGAACGGATGACTGGACCAACCCAGCACCGTCCAACACCTCACCATCAGAGCCTGTTAACCCTTTACCCAACAAATCGCCCGCATCCACCCACGTAATATGCAAATACAGCTGCTGAAAAAATATTATTTTTCGAAAAATTTCAACAAAACCATATCATGTGACCCCTCTTTGGAACGAGCTCGTCAAGCTCGTTCCAAAGAGGGATCACATGATATGGTTTTGTGAAAATTTTTTTAAAAAATTTAAAAAAATGATATTTAAAATAATGAATTTTGAAATTGTCTGCAGTGGGTAAAGGGTTATACAGTAGTACCAGTGACTACTGGAATGCTGCGATACGCAGAGCAATCTGCGGCAGCCGGTCTGTGTCCTTGGCTAGCAGAGCAACGATAATCCACTTGTTACCATAAGCTGCTCATGGCCCCAGATCCTCGACACATGTCCCATATAAAAATGCCTCGAACGACGAGCTATCGACCCGAACATGCAAAGTCAGATAGCTAGTCTGCGGTCAACGTGCTTCATTAATGAAGCCGGGGAAGATGCCATAGCTGCAACAGGATCTGGCTGCAGTGCGGAAACCGACAAAAGGCATGCCAAAGGCCCAAGTCAGTAAATAATTAACTGATAGCTGATGCGAGGCTAGATCTTCATGTGAAGAAAAAACAATGCATCCGGTAGGAGATGCAAGACAAAAACGGCCCAACATCCCTAGACCGAGGACGAAATAATGGGGATAAACAGAATAAACATTCTGTACAACACGTTAAACTCCCAAAAAATTTAATAAAAAATTTCAGTAAAAAAACAGCCAGAAAGCTTAGGAGTTTAACCGGAGGGTTCATGGAAGGATAGGGAAGGAACACATAATCAACAGTAGGTAAATGATTAGCAAAATTAATGACGTCAAGGCGTATATCCCAAAAATTGGGTAATATGAAATAATTTTCATATTATTTAAATGTTACAGCCCTGAACGTCTAAAACCAATGTTGTTCACTTCTATCATCCATTTAATGCCTTGAATCCACCATATACTTCATTGATTTGTGTCTGGCATCCACCAAAAGAGAGATTTAAAGCACAGATGTCAGTTGAGATGTTTACTGACTGGGCCAAACAAAGAATGATGTTTGCGCCAATTCCAGTCTCCTTCTGAGTACTGCACATGCGCAGATAGTAAAACTACAGAGGGACAGATAGGACTTTTAATTTTCGGTATTGCATGCAAATTTGGGGGATTGGGGGGGGGGGGGGGGGGGGGGTTCAAAATTTGTGTTTGGCCCTTGATAATATTGATACACACAACTGATGGCCTTTTTTTTAAAAATCCATTCTACTGGTCAAAAGGATGCTTCATACCACATAACAGTTGTCTGTTCGGTGTAGTTTGGGAAAAATGGGCATTTGAATTTTTTTCTATTTTTAGCCCCTGGGGTACCCACGGGGCTACGAAAGTTAAAAAATTTATAGTAATTTATATATTTTTTATACTTACCAATGACCCAGACATAGCTGGTGCTAACTCTTAAAATATAGGGCCAAACACAAATTTTGCCCCCCAATCCCCAAAATTTGCATCTAAAACCAAAGAAAACATGTCCTGAATGGCCCTCCACACTTCACCTCTACTGCGCATGCGCAGTGTCAAGGACGTTCCGAAATTGGCGCCATTAATCATTCTAATAACCAGTGCCTGGTAAGCGCTATGTACTCAGCGGGGAGGTAAGAGTTCCCAACTCCTGGGAGGGCCATCCCCGTCTGGGTCATTGGTAAGTATAAAAAATATATAAATTACTATAAATTTTTCACATTTTTATACTGTACCAATGACCCAGACATAGCTGAATAGTAAAAGGGCTGGAGGGCCAAGGACATAGAGCAAGATAGAATACGCTCAATTATATAAAATAGAGTCATCCCCTCTAGGGAAAAAGAAGTATTAGGCCTTACATGTATCTTTCTTATTTATGATAAATTAGAAAGATACAACACCTTCCAAAATTGAGCATCATACATCCATGTACTCTATTAATATCTAGTATAATCCTTATACTAATAATTTTTAAAGTAAGCCAATAAATAAAGTAAGTCTAGAGAATAGAGACTCTTTATACTCCTAAAAAGTGTCTGAGGATTGTATAATCATGTCCGTTGACACGTGCTATATTCAAAAGCTATACTTTAAAAACTAAGACTTGAATGAATTTTTAAAACATAAACTTCTCACTAAACAACCATCCCAATAACAGCTCAGAATTACTAACTCCGGAGGAGGTATCCCCTTGTTTTCATAGTAAAACAGGTGACCCAAGGGAACACCCTCCCCCCCCCCCCCCCCCCTTTATCTTGCCCTGGGTCAAATAGCCCAGAGCGAAGAGGGCAGCAGAACGGAGTCACTGCCGAAACAGACAGCCTACCTAGCTATAGTAGCAACTGTTAAGTGAATGACATTCTGAGCAGTAGATAATAGACCTAACAATAGAGGCCTCCAGAAATGGACTCAATATTTCTGAGATAAAAATTCATGAATGTGGATGGCTGAGCGCAATGAGCAGCCTTCAAAAATCTATAATAGCGACACTGTTAATGTAAGCCCAAGATGTAGAAGAACTCTTACTTCATGAGCCGAAATCTCAAACACAACTGCTGAGTCAAAGATATACCATAAGCAGTATCGATAGTTAATTGAATCCATTAGCAATAGAATGGAGCGTAACGTCCTTCTATTAGGCATCAAAGACAGAAGAAGCTTACGCCCGTAGTAATAAACAGATATCTGTTTATAAATACATAAACTCTAACCGGACAGAGTAAAGGCCTATGCCCGTACGAAGACGGAAGGACCTTAATAACAATAGGTTCCGGATATTAATTAGGAGCCTAACTCTTATGCAAAAATCCAACCTAAATAGTAAAGGAAGTAGTGATTCCGAAACTACGAAAGTGAAAATCATCCACCGATAGTGCATGAAACTCACTGACTCTTCAGTAAAAGAGAAGCCCACAGAATTACTGTCTAAAAGGTCAGAATTTGAAAACTACTGTTTCCAGAGGCTCAAATGATTACTTAGCTAAATAAGAACCGAAGTTAAATTCCATATAGGAATTTAATCTAATGATTCTAAGTCTATTTATCAAAAAGTTACTAAGTGACTTAGATAAAGAGACATAAGACTCAATTGTAAACTATCATAGAGTGCATAGGTATGAGGTAACATAAACCTATAACCTTAATAATAACAGGCTGCAGTAGATCTTGTCAAACAAGTATACTAAAAAGTTGCAATGACTAGTATGGAGGGATCAACAATATCAACATAGTGAACCCTACACCAACGACGGAAGAGCCTCCACTTTAGCTGCATAGAATAGCGAAGAAGAGGTTCTCCTATAGTAAGAAATCGCGTGCAAAGCTCGTCCAGTACAATGCTTACAATGCAATAAGGACCACACAACGGAATACGAGAAGGTTGCGACCTTGCGGGTTGTGATAAAGATGACACAATTTTACCCAGCGAAAAAAGATCCTCTCATTGAGGAAGATTTCGCGTTAAGTCCCACAGTAGACATCAGAGTAAATTTACCCACGGTCTATGTGAAGACAGAGATGCTATCAACAGAAATGTATTGTGGTTGTTCATCTCAGCAAAACTTGCTGAAACAACAGCGCAGGAGGATACGCATATCCTATCATTCCGTCCTATTAGATCAATAGAGCGTTAACAACATTAGCTCAGAGATCCGGACAAGCCAACACATACGTCTGCAATTGACAAGCAAGTTGTGTCATAAATAAATTATCATTGGGTGCTCCCATTGATAGCAAATCTGATTGAATACTTGTTTGTTGAGAGTCCATTCTGACGGCAACAAGCGACCCATAAGTGAACGGGAGTCCGGTAAAACAATCAGACGACCCGGAATATGACGGACCGAAACAGAACTTGGTGTACTATAACAAACAGAAGGATTCTTTCCATTAAATTGAATAACGGAAACGAATGAGTGCCTCCCTGGTTCCGGAGATACGCCACTACTGTCGAATTAACGGACAGGATTTGGACATGCGTTTCTGAATAATGTTCATCCAATGACATAAAGCAAGCCTAAAAAAAACATTATTCCGCGGAAGATAAGTGCTTACTTAGAGACTGCGGAACCCAAAGACCCTGGCACTTCGAATCCGTTGGGATCAATATTATATCCCAACCTGTTTGACTGGCAACCGTCATAATTATAAAACTCGGATCCGGCAACTGCAGTGGCACTCTCTGAGTCAACCACTGAATGTTTGCCCCAGTCTGAATCTCTTGCAACACTAGAGAGAAAAGAGAACGTGTAAATCGAGCAATTCATGGATTGCTGAAAAGTTGCCGTCGAAGAGAAGCTTCTCCGTGAACGAAGCGACTCTGAGAGAGTTCTTCACCTTACTATCCACGCACGTGGATGTAGCTAGGCCTGCGTCACGTCTAACCAACTCCAATCAGCCACTGAAGGGCGGAGTTATACATGAACAAACTACTGCCCTCAAAAGAAATCACATTGAGGATAATATCCCGTAATTCTTTCTCTTGAAGACGTAATGATAACGCCTCAGTAAGGTGGATTACGTATGATAAAGCGTCTAAGTTGAGTCTATTAGACATCATTGTCGTTTCCAACATTGTGGTTGGAAAAGACATAGACGGCGAAAAAGAATATTTCCAGTCTTTAACTACGCCGTCTAGATGCATATGAACTCTCGGTATGCCCTGTTCTGCCAAAATAAATTATTCGTATAAATGATAAAAAGGCAGAAATGAGCATTGCGGACAAGAAACTAAACTATCATGCTTGGTAGCAGGCTTATATGTATATATAGCGTCGATAAATAATACACATGTTCTAATGACATTATTGGACTGTGTCGGTAAGTCAGGGACAATGTCCCTGAACCGATCCAAAATTCCGTGTCCAATGACACTATAAGTCTCTTATCCAACATCGCAGCAATGTAGTCCGAAATAACAATCACTGGAAGATAATGCCGGAAGATATGAATGGCAGCTTCCGATGCTACGAAAAGGAAAACTCGAAATCTTTCGAATCCCTTGCGCCATCCTGTCGGACCCTATAAAGCATTCGGTCGTCCGTACCTGATGCAACCGCGGACCGCACCGACCCAGCGCCGTCAGATAATTCCTGATTCGACTAAGAAACTGTCGATTGCTTGGATGCTGCGAAAAAACTGTGCTAACTCGGATAGCACGTCCGTCACTGAGGCCTGTGGAGAAGCGGTCCTACAATGCATTGCCGCTGGAAGCTCCGTGATCGTTACCCCGTGCATACTACCAATATGCGAGCGAACGGAGTGTATAGGCCTCGTGTCCCTTGGCTACCGGATGGCGTGACCTGTTCGCCATGGAATCACTGAATGACGAAACTGATCGGATACTCGAGGTCACGTAGCCAATGTGCGGTCGAATGCCCTGCTGTGAGGATGAGGAAGCATTATTGACAGTCTCTCGGACTGTCAATATAACGGAGCGTCCCGACCGACGGACATATGCTCCGAATGTAAAATATCTGAACCACAACATGCGGTCCCCTATGTTGTTGGACGAGAGAGGGACCTCTCTCGCTCACAGCCCGGACGGACCTGGACAAGCCAGGAACCGGACTAACAGGCTTCCTCCGATCTGTCCTCAAACCGCCGTCACTGGGTGAGTACTAAAGTAATTATAGTGCTCGCATCACCCAAATCTCCTTCCTAGACCGCAACGGACGAACCTGGCAGCCGAACCATTCGATGAATGTATGCTACACCGGGTGAGCTATCGAATGTCACTCCGTCGATCCTACAAGGGACCTCTTAGGCGATAGACATATTCCATGAGCACTTATTGCCGCTAGCTCTTCATTAACTATGACGACAGAGGCACACTTTTGAAAGACATCTCCGTAACTTTGCGAACAAGAAACCAGAAATGCTTGGTAAAAGCAAGCATATAATAATAAATATATAGCGTCGTTCAATAATTCGAAAGTTTGTGTGACATTATTGGACTATGTCGGATCTGAGGGACGAAGTCCCTGAACCGAACCAAAAATTTCTAAGTCCACCGACGCTATCAGTTTCTTATCCGGCATCGCAGCATTCTGGTCCGACGAAAGAACCTGTAGAAGATCAAGTCAGATGACATACACAACAGCATATGTTGTTCCGAAAGGGAAAGCTCGAAATCCTCCGAATCCCTTTCGGTATCCCGTCGGACCGGATAAAATTTTCGGACGTCCGTACCCGCTTCCGCGGAGCGTCCCGACCCAGCATCGTCGGATAAAACATATGCGACAGATTCAGTTGTTGCTGGGATGCTGCGATAAGCTGTGCTATTTAGGAAAGCACGTCCGTCCCCGAGGCCTGTGCAGTAGCGGTCTTACGATGCATTGCCGCCGGAAGCTCCGTGTACGTTGACTCCCGCACACTTTCCTATGCGAACGTCCGGAGTCTGCAGGCCTCGTGTCCCTGGCTACCGGATGGTGTGACCTGGTCGCCGATGATTCTCTGACTGGCGAAGCTGACTGGATATCCGAGGTCACGTAGCCAAGAGCGGTCGTGTGCGCTACCATGAGAATGAGGAAGCCTTATTGACAGTCTCTCCGGACTGACTATATGTCGGAGCATTCCGAGCGACGGACGTATGCTCCGAATGCGAAACATTTTGTACCACAACATCTGGAGCCAGATGTTGTTGTACGAGAGAGGGGCCTCTCTCGCTCGCCGTCCGGATGGACCAGAACGAGCTATGAACCGGACTAAAAGGCTTCCTCCGTTCTCCCTCTAATCCGCCGTCACTGGGTGTGCATTTGGTTGATTTATAGTGCTCGCATCACCCCAAAACTCCTTCTAGACCGCAACGGACGAACCCGGCTGCCGAACCATTCGATGAATGGACGCTACACCGGGCGAGCTAGCGGACGTCAAAGGCTGTCGAACCTACTAGGGTCCTCTTAGGCAATTGGCGTATTTACATGAGCACTTTTCCGCTAGCCCTTCATTAATTGTGACGACGGAGGCACACTGTTGGAAGACATCACAGATACATCACCCTAATCTTGATCGTCTGAAATAGAAATTGATAAAGTTGAGTGACCCTGCGGGGAAAGGACCGGAATGTCCAATTCCCCACTAACATACCGTGACATACGCTTCCCATGTTGTCATCGAAATCATACGATACCGAACAGGAGTTAATGCGAGTACACTGACCACATATAGAATGATTAAAAAAGTCAGAGGAAGACGTCCTCTTATTACAATTGATCAAAATCCTTTCAAAGTGAAAAGAAAACAAAGTCCTGGTACTCGCACCAACTCCTGGCAATCAAAATACATAATAATAATATGATCCATTAATATAGAAAAAATAATTGAAATCAAAATATTTTGAAAAAATATTTTTTCAGAACAGCCCAAGTTTCTGAAAAGTAACGTTGAGCCCCAATAGATCCCAAGCCTAAGTGTGGACAAAAATTTTAAAAATATTTTAAACAATTTATTCAACACTTACGAACAATAATAATGTATCTAGTTATGATTAAAATAACATCAAGATATTATTTTCAAGAAATCCCGCCCTCACACAGAGGGCTGTTGTAAATGTAAACAATGAGTGTAAAAACACTAAAATAAGACTCCAGGCACCCAGGCCCAAAATCAGTTACCAAAAATGCACTATCTGATGCAAAACAGAGACTTCCAGGGAAGAAACTGCAGAACATCAGATGGTAGATGCAGAACACAACGCCTAACCACCCGTAGGTGAAGACGTAAACATGGGGAAAAGAACAGAATTCATTCTGTTATTCAGCTAAAACTCCCAAGAAATTTTAGTAATAATAATTACAGAAACTATGCCAAAAGCATGGGAGAATAGCAAGAGGGGACTTAAAGGAAAGGGAGAGAGGAAAACACTGAAAAATCAGTGTAATTAAATAACCAGAATGACAACAAAATGGCTGCTGCCTCGAAAATAGGTAACTTAACATAATTTCATTAAAAAATTTTAAGTTACAGCCCTGATAATATTCTGTCACACATTTTTCCTCTCCTCCTTCTCTATCCTCCTTAGAATCACCATTTCACTAATATTTATGTGTCTGGCATCATTTAAACTGAGATTTACAAGCACAAAGATCAGTCAGATGTTAACTGATGAAGGGCCAAACTTAGAATGAATAATGGCGCCAATTTTGGAACGTCCTTGACACTGCGCATGCGCAGTAGAGGTGAAGTATGGAGGGCCATTCAGGATATGTTTTCTTTGGTTTTAAATGCAAATTTTGGGGATTGGGGGGCAAAATTTGTGTTTGGCCCTATATTTTAAGAGTTAGCACCAGCTATGTCTGGGTCATTGGTACAGTATAAAAATACAAAATTTGGGGGCATCAATCAAGTACTTTAGACCCACTTATACTACATGCCAAATTTGGTTCAAATTAGCCCATCAGTTCTTGAAATAGAAATCTTGGGTGGAGCCCAAAACGGGTATGTGCCCACAGAGCGCCCGAATATTGATCTACCAACTTCTCTTGAACAAACTTTAATCTTCAACACAAAAGAGTGTTCAATACCATATATCAAGGCAATCTGTCTGGTGGTTCATGAGAAGATTTTTAAAGATTTTTAGGCTTTGGCATCATTGACCAGAGCTCGAAGAAGGCAGCCGCTTCATTTGAACAAATAAGAAAGGGTATACTCCAGGGATGGTTTGTGCAATATATGTTTGAATTTGGCTGTGAAGAAGAGGCCAAGTTTGGAAAAGTTAACAGACAACGGATGCCAAGTGATGGCAATAGCTCACAGTGTCAGGTGAATTAAAAATGGACAAGGGAATAGGGTTTACTGAAAAGACTAGAGACTTGGTGCTGAAGCATCTTGTTAACTTCTGGAGTCAGGTTTTTCATAAACAAAACAAAGAAGTCATGAGTTTGTTGAGGGCATGGTGGAGTTTGAAAGTTTCTCACCACTGCTCAGTGGTTCTCTCGGGGAACTCTGTCTTCCTCCACCTGTAAAACTGTCCAACATGATGAGGCCCTGGCTGTTGAAAGTGTCATTTAACCCAATATGAGGCCCCAATGGGCCTTATTTGCTCACCTGATAAAATTGTTTACAGCAGGATTTAAGGTCTGTTTGGTGTATATTGGGTCATTTAACCCAATATGAGGCCCCAATGGGCCTTATTTGCTCACCTGATAAAATTGTTTACAGCAGGATTTAAGGTCTGTTCGGTGTATATTGGGGCATTTAACCCAATATGAGGCCCCAATGGGCCTTATTTGCTCACCTGATAAAATTGTTTACAGCAGGATTTAAGGTCTGTTCGGTGTATATTGGGTCATTTAACCCTATTAATATGAGGCCCCAATGTGCCTTATTTGCTCACCTGATAAAATTGTTTACAGCAGGATTTAAGGTCTGTTCGGTGTATACTGGGTCATTTAACCCAATATGAGGCCCCAATGGGCCTTATTTGCTCACCTGATAAAATTGTTTACAGCAGGATTTAAGGTCTGTTCGGTGTATATTGGGTCATTTAACCCAATATGAGGCCCCAATGTGCCTTATTTGCTCACCTGATAAAATTGTTTACAGCAGGATTTAAGATCATGACCAAAAATCACAAAGTTGATCGCATTGACACCCCCCCCCCCCCCCCCCCACCCTCCCCCCAACAGAGTGAAAGTTTTGGGGATTTTGAAACGTAAAAGCTCTCAAAAATCATCCAAATCTCGTTCTCAAGCAAAAAATACAAACATTTCGACCAACAGATACCCCTCCCAATCCCACCCCCCACGCCTCAAGAAGACTTGTGAAACCCCATTTGAACGAATGCTAATCTTATGCACTCACATTTACTAAAGTTTACCAGCTCTTTTATGCATTTACAGTTCAATTAAACAAGCAGTACATTCTTCAATGGGTTTTGTGTTAAATTTCAAACCCCTCTGGTGTCCACCAAAATTAGTCAAGCAAAACACATTGTACAAACTTTAATCTAGGAGTTATAGTAATACTATATATCAAATATCAAAAGATTCTGCTTTGGTGGATCTGAAGAAGAAGCTCTTTAACCATTTGATACTTTAATTATTCTGAAGTTGAAACGTCACTGGGAATTCAGTTTCTTCAACGTTTTTCAAGATGCGACCTCAAACGTCGGAAAGTACAAATAACAAGATATTTTTCACATTAGTGATTAACTGGTTGAGGGCTAGATTAGTTTTGGTGGTCTGAATTTGTTATTCAAAACTTGTTTTATTACAAATTATTGGAGAGTGCCCACAGGCACTCTCCAATAATTTGTAATAAAACAAATTTATATAAACAAAATATTATTTGTGTTTGACTGAAAGTTAAAAAATTTATAGTAATTTATATATTTTTTATACTTACCAATGACCCAGACTTAGCTGCTGCTAACTCTAACAAAACCAGGGCCAAACACAAATTTTGCCCCCCAATCCCCAAAATTTGCATCCAAAACAAAAAGAAATCATGTCCTATAGGACCTCCATACTATGCCCCCACTGCGCATACGCAGTGTCAAGGACATCCCGAAATTGGCGCCAATTATCATTCTTACTGGCAGTGCCTGGTCAGCGCTATGTACTCAGCGGGGAGGCAAGAGTTCCCAACTCCTGGGAGGGCCATCCCCGTCTGGGTCATTGGTAAGTATAAAAAATATATAAATTACTATAAATTTTTTAACATTTTTATACTGTACCAATGACCCAGACTTAGCTGAATAGTAAAAAGGCTGGAGGGCCTAGGACATAGAGGAAAATCCAATAAGCTCAACTATATCATAAAGAGGTAACCCCTTAAGGAGAAAAGGAGTATTAGGCTTTACATGTATCTTTCTTATTTAATATTAAATTAGAAAGATACAATACCCTTCATAATTGAGCACAATAATATTCATGTTCTCTATTAACATCCAGTATAACCCTTATACTAATTATTTTTAAGTAAGCCAATAAATAAAGTAGTCCAGAGAATTGAGACTCTTTATAGTCATTTAAAAGTGTCCGAGTATTGTATATTAAAGCCCGTTTGACACTTGACATATACAAATGCTTCACACTGAGCTACACTTTAAAAATAAGACATGAATGAATTTTAACATTAATATTACACTTTAAAACCATCCCGGAAGCGACTCAGAAATACTGACTTGGAGGAGGCATTCCCTTGCTTTTCACTATAAAGCAGGTGACCAAAGGGAACACCCGCCCCCCCCCCCCCCCTTCCCCTTGCCCTGGGTCAAATAGCCCAGAGCGAAGAGGACAGCCGGACGGAGTCACTGCCGGAACAGAAAGCCTGCATAACTATAGTTGCAACTGTTTAGTGGACGACATTCTGAGCAACAGATAACGGACCTAAACAATGCAGGTCTCCAGAAATGGACTCAATATTTCTGAGATAAAAATTCGTGAATGTGGATGGCTGAGACCAATAAGCAGCCTTCATTAAATCTGTAATAGCAACACTATTAGCATAAGCCCAAGAAGTAGCAAGAGCTCTTACTTCATGAGCGGAAATCTTAAGCACAGACTGCTGAGAAGAAGATAAACTCTCATAAGCAGTACGGATAGTTAATTGAATCCATCTAGCAATAGAATGGACCGAAATGTCCCTTCTATTAGGCATCAAAGACAGAAACGTTTCCGTCCCTTTCTGATAAACTGAGATCTCTGTTTATAGATACGTAATGCTCTAACAGGACAGAGTAAAGGCCTACGCCCGTCTGAAGACGGAAGAGCCTTAATAACAATAGGTTCCGGATATTTATTAGGAGCCTGATTCTTAGCTAAAAAACCCACATTAGTAGTGAAGGTGATAGTGTTCCCGACACTACGATAGTGAGAATCATCCACCGACAGTGCATGAAGCTCACTGACTCTTCTAGCAGAAGAGAAAGCTAAGAGAAAAGCTGTCTTATAAGATAAGAATTTGAAATCTACTGTCCCAAGAGGTTCAAATGGCTTTTCCTTCAATTTAAGAAGAACCCAAGCTAAATTCCATTTAGGAATTAATCTAAGAGTTCTGGGTCTATTTATCGAGAAGTTTCTAACCAACTTAGATAAAGAGACATTAGATCCAATTTGTAAACTATCATGATGTGCATAGGTATCAGATAACATAGACCAAAAACCCTTAATAGTAACAGGCTGCAGTTTGATTTCGTCAAACAAGTATACTAGAAAGTTTGCAATGTCTGGTATAGAGGGATCAAAAATATCTACAGAATGATCCCTACACCAACGACGAAAAACCTTCCACTTAGCCGCATAGTTTAGCGAAGAGGAGGTCCTCCTACAGTTAGAAATCGCATCCACTGCTCGTCCTGTAAAGTGCTTGCCATGCAAGAAGGACTGCACAACAGAAAAACGTGAAGGTTGAGACCTTGCGGGTTGTGATGGAGTTGACACGATTTCCCCTGCGAAAGAAGATCCTCCCGTGGAGGAAGCTTTCGCGGTAGGTCCCACAACAGACACCTGAGTAGATTTATCCACGGTCTCTGTGGCGACAGAGATGCTACCAACAGAATCTTGCATTGAGATTGTTTTATCTTTAGCAATACTTGTTGAATTAACGGCGCTGGAGGATACGCATATCCTATCATTCCGTCCCAAGGGATCGACAGAGCGTCTACTGCAAATGCTCTCGCATCCGGACACGGAGACACATACGTCTGCAACTGATTGTTGAGATGTGTCGCAAATAAGTCTATCATTGGCCGTTCCCATTGGTAGCAAATCTGATTGAATACTTGTTTGTTGAGAGTCCACTCCGACGGCAACAAGCGACCCTTTCGTGAAAGGGAGTCTGCTAGCACATTCAGATGACCCGGAATGTGACGGACCGAAAGAAGAACCTGATGTTCTAGCGCAAACAAAAGGATTCTTTCCGTTAGATTGAACAACGGAACTGAATGAGTGCCTCCCTGATTCCGTATATACGCCACTACTGTCGTATTGTCGGATAGGATTTGGACATGAGCATTGTGAATAATGTCCATCCAATGACGTAACGCAAGCCAAATTGACATCATTTCTTTGATGTTTATGTGCTTGCACAGGAATTGCGGATCCCAAAGACCCTGGCATCTCGAATCCGTTGGGATCAATGATGCACCCCAACCTGTTTGACTGGCATCCGTCATAATGGTAAAACTCGGATCCGGCAACTGCAGCGGAACTCCCTGAGTTAACCACTGAATGTTTGCCCAAGTCTGAATCTCTTGTTTCACTTGATCTGACAAGAGAACGTCTACGTCGAGCGAATGAATTTTCACACTCCAATTCTGAGTCAAGAAAATTTGGAGAGGACGCGTGCGTAACCGCCCCATCGGAATGAGATCCGCAGCGGCTCCGCACAGACCTATCAGTCTCATAAATTCTCTCGCTGTGACTTTGTCTGCGTGCAGACAATAGCGAGCGTAACAACTAATTTCGCTCTGGTTAACGGCAGACGAACGAGATTGCTGTGCGTCTCGAACCTCATTCCCAGATGAGTGAATGACTTGGACGGCACCAGATCCGACTTCTCCTCGTTTACTATAAAACCGAGACGTCGGAGCAATAGAAGAAGATTCTGAACATCGTTCTGAAGCGTTAACTCGTTGCCGTACCTCTGAAGAATGTCGTCCAGGTAGGCCGACGTTACCGCAGACAAATGAGCTCGGAAATAGATCATTACCGAGTTCATTACTCGAGTGAAAGCCCAGGGTGCTAGATTCAGTCCGAAGCACATCGCCCGGAATTGATACACCACTCCTAGGACTGCGAAGCGTAGATACTTTCTGAATGTCGTATGTACCATGACGTGAAAGTACGCATCTTTGAGATCTATGCTTGTTGCATAATCATTCACCCGAATACTCGCTCTGACCGACCGAATCGTCTCCATATAAAATTTTGGAGCGACGATCAGCTTGTTTATCCAGCTCAAATCTATGACTGGACGGAACGAGCCGTCTGGTTTCGGAACCAGAAACAGATGGCTGTAGAATCCCGGAGTCTCCTGGTTTTCTACGACCTCTACCGCGTTCTTCATTAACTGGTAGAGTGCTAAATTATTTTTGGTCATCAAATCTTGTACACATGTCGTTGCCTTGTTATAATTTATGGGAGAGTGCCTATGGGCACTCTCCCATAAATTGTAACAAGGCAAACCCTCACAGTCTAAATAATATCATTTCAAAGGTAACACAAAACACATCCACTGAATATGAGTCTTCAAGCTGTGGCACCTGCACTTCAGAATAAAGCCCAAATATGGGCTTCCAGCACTCAACCAGTTAAAAGAGACTGCACCTCTGATAACAGAGCGTCTCTTTTCTGCGGATTTGAAGGAAGTTGAGTCCACTTTGGACTTCGAGTTAATGGAGGCTTTCGTTTGAAGGATATCTTTAGGCCTTCCGAAGTCACTCCTCTCACCCAAGGGTCGTCCGTAATCGACGCCCATTCTTGTGAAAAGCTCGACAACCTTCCGCCAACCGGTACGCGATAGAGGTTTAAGCCATCACCTCCTGGACCTGCGAGGCCTGCGGTAGGAGAAACCACGTCCTCCACGACCCGCACCTCGTGCCGTCGACCTCGGGGCGTCCGACCGGTTGTCCCTGCCCGAAGGGCGTCCCGAACGAGAGTCGCTACCCTGACGGTCTCTCGAATAAGACCAAGAGGATGCACCGGAACCTCTATAGGAACCTCTCTTGGGCGCATTAGACCCAGAAGTGCCTGTCTTATTCTTGTCTGCTGTATCCGACTTCTTAGAAGCAGATTTGAACAACAGAGAATCCGAAGCTTTCTTTGTAATTTTATCATAAATAGCAGAAAGCTTGCCGTCAAAGAGAAGTTCTCCGGAGACCGAAGCGACTCTAAGAGAGTTCTTCACCTTAGTATCCACGAGTGTGGATGTAGCTAGGGCTGCGTCACGTCTAACCAACTCCAAGTTTGCCACAGAAAGGGCGGAGTTACACGTGGAATAAGCTACTGCCCTTGAAAGAAGTCTTAAAGAGGATTGTATATCCTGAAATTCTTTCCCTTGAAGGCGCAGTAAAACGCCTTAGTAAGGTGATCTGCATAAGATAAGGCATCTAAATTGGCTCTGTTAGACGAAATAGCTGTTTCCAACACCGCGGTTGGAATAGAAGCCGACGACGGTAATGATAGCTCTAAGTCTTCCGCCTCGTCGTCCATACGCAGAGGAACTCTCGGGATACCCTGTCCTGCCGTGTCGAATTTATTCCTTGCATTAATGAAAGGCAGGTTGAGAGTATTGGCAGACAAGAAACCTGCTTTCCCCGTCTTGGAAGCAAGTTTAAATATAGCGTCGTTCAATAATTCAAATGTTCTTACAACATTATTGGACTGCGACGGAAACTCGGGAGCGATGTCCCTGAACCGCTCAAAAAATTCAGAGTCCAATGACGCTATAATCCTCTTGTCCGGAACCGCAGCAGTCTGGCCCGACGGAACAACGTGAGGGAGAAAGTGCCGGATGAAGTCCACGGCAGCTTTATGTTGTTCCGAAAGGGATAGCTCCAAATCATCCGTATCCCTTTCACCATCCGGTCGGACCTCATGATGCTCCCGGTCGTCCGCCCCCGATGCTTCGGCGGGGCGTACCGACCCAGCGCCGTCGGATAATTCTCGATCCGACACCGTTTCTGTCGGCTGCTGGGATGCTGCGATAAGCTGTGCTATCTGCACAAGAATGTCCGGCGTCGAGACCTGCGGAGGCGCAGTCTTTCGCTGCTTCGCCGAGGGCAGCTCCGCCTCAGATGGCTCCCGCATACTTTTTCTATGCGAACGTCCGGTGTCCATCGACCTTGTGTCCCTGGCTGCCGGATGGTGTGACCTGGTCGCCGAAGAATCCTTGATCGGCGAAGCTGGTAATATATCGGCGGTCACGCAGCCAAGGTGCGGTCGTGTGCGCTGACGAGAAGAAGAAGCCTTAGCAGTCTCCGCGGACTGCCTATACAACGGAGCGTCCCGAGCGACGGACGTATGCTCCGCTTGCGACACATCTTGTACCACAACATCTGGGGCCAGATGTTGTTGAACGAGAGAGGGGCCTCTCTCGCTTGCCGTCCGGATGGACCGGAACGAGCTATGAACCGGACTAAAAGGCTTCCTGCATTCTCCCTCCGATCCGCCGTCACTGGGTGTGCATTTGGTTGATTTATAGTGCTCGCATCACCCCAAAACTCCTTCTAGACCGCAACGGACGAACCCGACTGCCGAACCATTCGATGAATGGAAGCTACACCGGGCGAGCTAGCGGACGTCAAAGGCCGTCGAACCTACTAGTGTCCTCTTAGGCAATTGGCGTATTTACATGAGTACTTTTCTGTTAGCCCTTCATTAATTGTGACGACGGAGGCACACTGTTGGAAGACATCACAGATACATCACCCTAATCTTGATCGTCTGAAATAGAAATTGATAAAGTAGAGTGACCCTGCGGGGAAAGGACCGGAATGTCCAATTCCCCACTAACATACCGTGACATACGCTTCCCAAGTTGTCATCGAAATCATCATATACAGAACAGGAGTTAGTGCGAGTACACTGACTACATATAGAATGATTATAAAAGTCAGAGGAAGACTTCCTCTTATTACAATTGATCAAAATCCTTTCAATGTGAAAAGAAAACAAAGTCCTGGTACTCACACCAACCCCTGACAATCAAAATACATAATAATATGATCCATTAACATAGAAAAAATAATTGAAATCAAAATATTTTGAAAAAATATTTTTTCAGAACAGCCCAAGTTTCTGAAAAGTAACGTTGAGCCCCAATGGATCCCAAGCCTAAGTGTGGACAAAAATTTTAAAAATATTTTAAACAATTTATGCAACACTTACGAACAATAATAATGTATCTAGTTATGATTAAATTAACATCAAGATATTATTTTCAAGAAATCCCCCCTCACACAGAGGGCTGTTTTAAATGCCAACAATAAGTGTAAAAACACTAAAATAAGACTCCAGGCACCCAGGCCCGAAATCAGTTACCAATAATACACTATCTGATGCAAAACAGAGACTTCCAGGGAAGAAACTGCAGAACATCAGATGGTAGATGCAGAACACAACGCCTAACCACCCATAGGTGAAAACATAAACATGGGGAATAGAACAGAATTCATTCTGTTAATCAGCTAAAACTCCCAAGAAATTTTAGTAATAATAATTACAGAAAATATGCCAAAAGCATGGGAGAATAGCAAGAGGGGACTTAAAGGAAAGGGAGAGAGGAAAACACTGAAAAATCAGTGTAACTTGATAACAAGAATGACAACAAAATGGCTGCTGCCTCGAAAATAGGTAACTTAACATAATTTCATTAAAAAATTTTAAGTTACAGCCCTGATAATTTTCTGTCACACATTTTTCCTCTCCTCCTTCTATATCCTCCTTAGAATCACCATTTCACTAATATTTATGTGTCTGGCATCATTTAAACTGAGATTTAGAAGCACAAAGATCAGTCAGATGTTAACTGATGAAGGGCCAGACTAAGAATGATTAATGGCGCCAATTTCGGAACGTCCTTGACACTGCGCATGCGCAGTAGAGGTGAAGTGTGGAGGGCCATTCAGGACATGTTTTCTTTGGTTTTAGATGCAAATTTTGGGGATTGGGGGGCAAAATCTGTGTTTGGCCCTATATTTTAAGAGTTAGCACCAGCTATGTCTGGGTCATTGGTACAGTATAAAAATTCAGCTATTCAAGAATTTTTTTTGCAAGTGTCGTCTGCTTTTCATGTTAGGTAAAAGGTTAAGCTCCCCTCAAATGTGCTAAAAACAAAACAGTGGACATACAGAGCATGCCAGCATGTACAATATTTACAAAATATTCCTGGTGTGGATATCCTGTACATACCGTGAATAAACCTAAAAAGAACCATGATTTTGTCTAATAATCTCTCCAGTTCTTCTTCTGTAGCTTCCTGAAAAATGAAAAATTGAACAAAATGAAAACAAACCCATTCATATTCAGTGCTGTTGATTTGAAAATACGAGGAGAGCTGAAAACACTTCTAAAAATTGCCAGAAGAGTGATTATAGTCAATCTTCTTAATATTTTAAAAGTGAAAATATTTTTCATCAGCTTTCTGATGAGAATTTATCGTCCTGTTGCGTCTAGAAGAAATTCATCAACTTTCTGATTCATGACTTTATAACTAAGTCAAGGCAAAAAATATGCTTTAGAAAATCACGTTTCCCTCGGCAATTGGAATAGCGGCATTTGAGATGTTTAATTATGATAGCCTGCCACCCTTTACTCAGAAATGCAAGATTGGTGAGATTTGTCTCTGAGCTTTCTGAGGGACGTTTGAATAACTGGAACTTCAAACCAGCCCAATGCAGAGCATGTATTATTTCACTTTAGAAAGCTGACCAATTTGTTCTCATAATAAGAAAGGTTTCAACACAAAGGTGCACAAGTTTTGATCTGTTGAGCATTTGAATAAAAGACTTGATGTACTTGATGGAATTGCATATGGCAGCAGTGTTCAAAGGTGTGAACTGACATTAAGGAAGACTATTTATTACACAAATGTTCTATGTAATCCCCATCTACAGAAACACAAAACCATGCGGAAAATGAAAATCTGTTCGGCACATATGTACAGAATGGAAATCGTTGACGGAATATTTTTAAATAGAAGCGAAAGATCACTGGAATTTTCTACAAATTGTGCAACGTAATTACAATTTGAATCCCTAGCGATAGCTGAAAATCGTCCACCGAGTTAGGCACCAGGCAAAGTGGTTCAAACAAGTATTTGGGGTCACATTCAGTTAGACATGGTTCATCAACACTACAAAGGAATGAAGTCATGAGAGACAAATTTTATGGAACTAGGGACATGGCTTGAACAAACTTGAATCTTACCCCCCTAAGGATGCTGCATACCAAATATCAAACGCATTCATCTGCTGGATCTGAAGAAGAAGATTTTTAAAGAAAATTCCTCATTTTGAACTAAGTTATCATTCGGGCTCCCACAGTGAGCCCAAATATGAACCCAGGGACTTGGCTTTAACAAACTTGAATCTCACCCTCCTAAGGATGCTACACACCACATATCAAAACATTCTGACTGCTGGATCTGAAGAAGAAGATTTTTTAAGAAAATTCCTCATTTCGAACTAAGTTACAATTCAAGCTCCCACAGTGAGCCCAAATATGGACCTAGGGATATGGCTTGAACAAACTTGAATCTCATCCCCCTAAGGATCCTGCATACTAAATATCAAAACATTCCAACTGCTGGATCTGAAGAAGATTTTAATGAAAATTCTTCATTTTGAACTAAGTTATCATTTGGGCTCCCACAGTGAGCCCAAATATGGTCCTAGGGGCATGGTTAGAACAAACTTGAATCTCAACCCCGTAAGGATGCTGCATACCAAATATCAAAACATTCCGACTGCTGGATCTGAAAAAGATTTTTAAAGAAAATTCCTCATTTTGAACTAAGTTATAATTCGGGCTACCACAGTGAGCCCAAATATGAATCCAGGAACTTGGCTTGAACACACTTGAATCTCACCCCACTAAGCATGCTGCATACCCAATATCAGAAGATTCTGCCTGCTGGATCTTGAGAAGAAGATTTTTTAAGAAATTTGCCTGAAATGCACTAAGTTCGAATTCGGGATTCTATACTGAGCCCAAATATGAATCCAGGGGGCCGGTTTGAACATACTGGAATCAGATCCACCCCACAATGTTGCATACCAAATATCAAATGATTCTGCCTGCTGGATCTGGAGAAGAAGAAATTTTAAGAAATTTGCCTGAAATGCACTAAGTTTGAATTTGGGCTTCTAGACTGAGCCCAAATGTGAATCCAGGGGGCTGATTTGAACAAACTTGAATCAGATCCACTCCACAATGTTGCATACCAAATATTAAAAGATTCTGCCTGCTGGATCTGTAGAAGAAGATTTTTTAAGAAATTTTCCTGAAATGCACTAAGTTCGAATTTGGGCTTCTATAGTGAGCCCAAAAATGAATCCAGGGGGCCGATTTGAACAAACTTGAATCAGCCCCATACCAAGATGCTGCATACCAAATATCGAAAGATTCTGCCCACTGGTTCTGGAGAAGATTTTTTAATAATTTTTCTATAATTCATACAGTGCTATCAGAGTTATGCCCCATACAGAGCCCCCAAGGGACATGGCCATTTCATTTGAACAAACATGAATTGCCAGATGGTAATAAACATCCACATGAAGTTTCGTGAAAATCGGACCAGAGGTTTCGGAGGAGAAGTCGTTTGAAAAATGTTCATGACGATGGACAATGGACGGCCAGTGATAAGTTTAGCTCCCTTCGGTGAGCTAAAAAAAAGTCATCAAATGAGCCAGTTTATCAAGGTTTAAGTGGATAGCATGCATGTTACTTTTACATTAACAGTATTTTGGCTATTAAAAAAAATTCTTGTTTCTCAGGCACCTCCCTCGTCAAAGAAAACTTGCCTCATCGACTCATTTTCTTTTTATCTGGAAATCTCTTCGATAATAGTATTTTGCACTTATAGGATGAAAAATTTAACCAACTAGATCTTGTTTGACAGAGCTCAGTGACATGGTTGGTTAAATTTGCAACTGCATTATGGGAAATTTCTACAACTGAAAACATTGCTTTTTTTCCACATAATAGTGCAATTCGGAATATTTAAAACCCTGCTTCTCCATGACTGTTTTGCATTAACCCTTTACCCAACGAAACGGTCAAAACCGGTCAGCGCTATTCTCAAAAATCACCAATTAATTTTCATTATTTTTGCATTTTTTGGCTCAAAAACATAGGTTATGACCCCTCATTGGAACGAGCTCATCAAGCTCGTTCCAATGAGGGGTCATAACCTATGTTTTTGAGACAAAAAATGAAAAAAATTAGTAATTCAAGAATTTTTTTTGGCAAGTGTCGTCTGATTTTCATGTTAGGTAAAGGGTTAACAAATAATAATAAAAAAAAAGATAATAAAAAAATCTCCATTCTCATCATAAAACTGAAGCAAAATTGCCTGAGAAATAAGAAAAAAATTTTTCATAGGCTTTATTGCTACTCAGAACAGAATACCTTTCCACATTCTTCAGATATCTATGTGACTTCAGAATGATAAAATCAAAACTATGAGCATGCCATGTTTTTTACGACAAGGTGATGACAAGGAAAATGACAAAATGAATGTTACCTTATTTCCAGCCCTGAGTTTTGTATCGACATATTTAGCTGAAAAATAAATAAATTCAGTTAAAAAACATTCTGTGAAAAAAAATGCACAAAAGATTATAGAAAATCAGTGTAATGTCTCAGAAAAAAGCTATGCACACAACTAAGCTCCCTATGGAAGCTCAAATATTAACCAAGGTTCTTCATCTGAACAAACTTGAATCCGACCTCCGTAAAGATGTTTTATCCCAAATAACAAATGCTTCTAACAAGTAGTTCTGTGCTCCCTATTTAATCAATTAAGCATTTTTCAGGCATAGCCAAATATCTTGCCTCTCCCATTACAAAGGCAACTATTGCCCAATGAACTTCGTTTGAACAATATTCTACACCTCAAAAGGAAGTTCAGCACCAAATATCAAGCCACTGTATCAATCGGTTATTGACAAGAAGATTTTTTTTATAAATTTGGGAGCATTTTCCCCCATCACATCCCTATGGGGCAGGGCAACTTGACTTGAACAAAATCAAAATGCGATGTCACAACAAACAGTCACCTCAAATTCACTGAAATCAATTCAGCAGGTTTGGAGAAGTCGCAAACGCAGTGTTTACAGATGATGGAATGAGAGTGATCACAATAGCTTACCAAGTGAGCTAATAATGCCAGTGCTATCAAGCCAGAAAGTTAAAAAATTTATTGTAATTTATATATTTTTTATACTTACCAATGACCCAGACTTAGCTGGTGCTAACTCTAACAAAACCAGGGCCAAACACAAATTTTGCCCCCAATCCCCAAAATTTGCATCCAAAACCAAAAGAAATCATGTCCTATAGGACCTCCATACCACGCCCCCACTGCGCATGCACAGTGTCAAGGACGTCCCGAAATTGGCGCCAATTATCATTCTTTCTGGCAGTGCCTGGTCAGCGCTATGTACTCAGCGGGGAGGCAAGAGTTCCCAACTCCTGGGAGGGCCATCCCCGTCTGGGTCATTGGTAAGTATAAAAAATATATAAATTACTATAAATTTTTTAACATTTTTATACTGTACCAATGACCCAGACTTAGCTGAGTAGTAAACAGGCTGGAGGGCCTAGGACATAGAGGAAAATCCAATAAGCTCAACTATATAATAAAGAGGTAACCCCTTAAGGAGAAAAGGAGTATTAGGCTTTACATGTATCTTTCTTATTTAATATTAAATTAGAAAGATACAATACCCTTAATAATTGAGCACAATAATATTCATGTTCTCTATTTACATCCAGTATAACCCTTATACTAATTATTTTTAAAGTAAGCCAATAAATAAAGTAGTCCAGAGAATTGAGACTCTTTATAATCTTTTAAAAGTGTCCGAGTATTGTATATTAAAGCCCGTTTGACACTTGACATATACAAATGCTTCACACCGAGCTACACTTTAAAAATAAGACATGAATGAATTTTAACATTAATATTACACTTTAAAACCATACCGGAAACGACTCAGAAATACTGACTTTGGAGGAGGCATTCCCTTGCTTTTCACTATAAAGCAGGTGACCTAAGGGAACACCCACCCGCCCCCCCCCCCCCTCCCCTTGCCCTGGGTCAAATAGCCCAGAGCGAAGAGGGCAGCCGGACGGAGTCACTGCCGGAACAGAAAGCCTGCATAACTATAGTTGTAACTGTTTAGTGGACGACATTCTGAGCAACAGATAACGGACCTAAACAATGCAGGTCTCCAGAAATGGACTCAATATTTCTGAGATAAAAATTCGTGAATGTGGATGGCTGAGACCAATAAGCAGCCTTCATTAAATCTGTAATAGCAACACTATTAGCATAAGCCCAAGAAGTAGCAAGAGCTCTTACTTCATGAGCGGAAATCTTAAGCACAGACTGCTGAGAAGAAGATAAACTCTCATAAGCAGTACGGATAGTTAATTGAATCCATCTAGCAATAGAATGGACCGAAATGTCCCTTCTATTAGGCATCAAAGACAGAAAGAAACGTTTCCGTCCCTTTCTGATAAACTGAGATCTCTGTTTATAGATACGTAACGCTCTAACAGGACAGAGTAAAGGCCTACGCCCGTCTGAAGACGGGAGAGCCTTAATAACAATAGGTTCCGGATATTTATTAGGAGCCTGATTCTTAGCTAAAAAACCCACATTAGTAGTGAAGGTGATAGTGTTCCCGACACTATGATAGTGAGAATCATCCACCGACAGTGCATGAAGCTCACTGACTCTTCTAGCAGAAGAGAAAGCTAAGAGAAAAGCTGTCTTATAAGATAAGAATTTGAAATCTACTGTCCCAAGAGGTTCAAATGGCTTTTCCTTCAATTTAAGAAGAACCCAAGCTAAATTCCATTTAGGAATTAATCTAAGAGTTCTGGGTCTATTTATCGAGAAGTTTCTAACCAACTTAGATAAAGAGACATTAGATCCAATTTGTAAACTATCATGATGTGCATAGGTATCAGATAACATAGACCTATAACCCTTAATAGTAACAGGCTGCAGTTTGATTTCGTCAAACAAGTATACTAGAAAGTTTGCAATGTCTGGTATAGAGGGATCAAAAATATCTACAGAATGATCCCTACACCAACGACGAAAAACCTTCCACTTAGCCGCATAGTTTAGCGAAGAGGAGGTCCTCCTACAGTTAGAAATCGCGTCCACTGCTCGTCCTGTAAAGTGCTTGCCATGCAAGAAGGACCGCACAACGGAAAAATGTGAAGGTTGAGACCTCGCGGGTTGTGATGGAGTTGGCGCGATTTCCCCTGCGAAAGAAGATCCTCCCGTGGAGGAAGCTTTCGCGGTAGGTCCCACAACAGACACCTGAGTAGATTTATCCACGGTCTCTGTGGCGACAGAGATGCTACCAACAGAATCTTGCATTGAGATTGTTTTATCTTTAGCAATACTTGTTGAATTAACGGCGCTGGAGGATACGCATATCCTATCATTCCGTCCCAAGGGATCGACAGAGCGTCTACTGCAAATGCTCTTGGATCCGGACACGGAGACACATACGTCTGCAACTGATTGTTGAGATGTGTCGCAAATAAGTCTATCACTGGCCGTTCCCATTGGTAGCAAATCTGATTGAATACTTGTTTGTTGAGAGTCCACTCCGACGGCAACAAGCGACCCTTTCGTGAAAGGGAGTCTGCTAGCACATTCAGACGACCCGGTATGTGACGGCCCGAAAGAAGAACCTGATGTTCTAGCGCAAACAGAAGGATTCTTTCCGTTAAATTGAACAACGGAATTGAATGAGTGCCTCCCTGATTCCGTATATACGCCACTACTGTCGTATTGTCGGATAGGATTTGGACATGAGCATTGTGAATAATGTCCATCCAATGACGTAACGCAAGCCAAATTGACATCATTTCCTTGATGTTTATGTGCTTGCACAGGAATTGCGGATCCCAAAGACCCTGGCATCTTGAATCCGTTGGGATCAATAATGCACCCCAACCTGTTTGACTGGCATCCGTCATAATGGTAAAACTCAGATCTGGCAACTGCAGCGGAACTCCCTGAGTTAACCACTGAATGTTTGCCCAAGTCTGAATCTCTTGTTTCACTTGATCTGACAAGAGAACGTCTACGTCGAGCGAATGAATTTTCACACTCCAATTCTGAGTCAAGAAAATTTGGAGAGGACGCGTGCGTAACCGCCCCATCGGAATGAGATCCGCAGCGGCTCCGCACAGACCTATCAGTCTCATAAATTCTCTCGCTGTGACTTTGTCTGCGTGCAGACAATAGCGAGCGTAACAACTGACTAATTTCGCTCTGGTTAACGGCAGACGAACGAGATTGTTGTGCGTCTCGAAGCTCATTCCCAGATGAGTGAATGACTTGGACGGCAACAGATCCGACTTCTCCTCGTTTACTATAAAACCGAGACGTCGGAGCAATAGAAGTAGATTCTGAACATGGTTCTGAAGCGTTAACTCGTTGCCGTACCTCTGAAGAATGTCGTCCAGGTAGGCCGACGTTACCGCAGACGAATGAGCTCGGAAATAGATCATTACCGAGTTCATTACCCGAGTGAAAGCCCAGGGTGCTAGATTCAATCCGAAGCACATCGCCCGGAATTGATACACCACTCCTAGGACTGCGAAGCGTAGATACTTTCTGAATGTCGGATGTACCATGACGTGAAAGTACGCATCTTTGAGATCTATGCTTGTTGCATAATCGTTCACCCGAATACTCGCTCTGACCGACCGAATCGTCTCCATATAAAATTTCGGAGCGACGAGCAGCTTGTTTATCCAGCTCAAATCTATGACTGGACGGAACGAGCCGTCTGGTTTCGGAACCAGAAACAGATGGCTGTAGAATCCCGGAGTCTCCTGGTTTTCTACGACCTCTACTGCGTACTTCATTAAAAGAGACTGCACCTCTGATAACAGAGCGTCTCTTTTCTGTGGATTTGACGGAAGTTGAGTCCACTTTGGACTTCGAGTTAATGGAGGCTTTCGTTTGAAGGATATCTTTAGACCTTCCGAAGTCACTCCTCTCACCCAAGGGTCGTCCGTAATCGACGCCCATTCTTGTGAAAAGCTCGACAACCTTCCGCCAACCGGTACGCGATAGAGGTTTAAGCCATCACCTCCTGGAGCTGCGAGGCCTGCGGTAGGAGAAACCACGTCCTCCACGACCCGCACCTCGTCCCGTCGACCTCGGGGCGTCCGACCGGTTGTCCCGGCCCGAAGGACGTCCCGAACGAGAGTCGCTACCCTGACGGTCTCTCGAATAAGACCAAGAGGACGCACCGGAACCTCTATAGGAACCTCTCTTGGGCGCATTAGACCCAGAAGTGCCTGTCTTATTCTTGTCTGCTGTATCCGACTTCTTAGAAGCAGATTTGAACAACAGAGAATCCGAAGCTTTCTTTGTAATTTTATCATAAATAGCAGAAAGCTTGCCGGCAAAGAGAAGTTCTCCGGGAGACCGAAGCGACTCTAAGAGAGTTCTTCACCTTAGTATCCACGAGTGTGGATGTAGCTAGGGCTGCGTCATGTCTAACCAACTCCAGGTTTGCCACAGAAAGGGCGGAGTTACACGTGGAATAAGCTACTGCCCTTGAAAGAAGTCTTAAAGAGGATTGAATATCCTGAAACTCTTTCCCTTGAAGGCGCAGTGATAACGCCTTAGTAAGGTGATCTGCGTAAGATAAGGCATCTAAATTGGCTCTGTTAGACGAAATAGCTGTTTCCAACACCGCGGTTGGAATAGAAGCCGACGACGGTAATGATAGCTCTAAGTCTTCCGCCTCGTCGTCCATACGCAGAGGAACTCTCGGGATACCCTGTCCTGCCGTGTCGAATTTATTCCTTGCATTAATGAAAGGCAGGTTGAGAGTATTGGCGGACAAGAAACCTGCTTTCCCCGTCTTGACAGCAAGTTTAAATATAGCGTCGTTCAATAATTCAAATGTTCTTGCAACATTATTGGACTGCGACGGAAACTCGGGAGCGATGTCCCTGAACCGCTCAAAAAATTCAGAGTCCAATGACGCTATAATCCTCTTGTCCGGAACCGCAGCAGTCTGGCCCGACGGAACAACTTGAGGGAGAAAGTGCCGGATGAAGTCCACGGCAGCTTTATGTTGTTCCGAAAGGGATAGCTCCAAATCATCCGTATCCCTTTCACCATCCGGTCGGACCTCATGATGCTCCCGGTCGTCCGCCCCCGATGCTTCGGCGGAGCGTACCAACCCAGCGCCGTCGGATAATTCTCGATCCGACACCGTTTCTGTCGGCTGCTGGGATGCTGCGATAAGCTGTGCTATCTGCACAAGAATGTCCGGCGTCGAGACCTGCGGAGGCGCAGTCTTTCGCTGCTTCGCCGAGGGCAGCTCCGCATCAGATGGCTCCCGCATACTTTTTCTATGCGAACGTCCGGAGTCCATCGGTCTCGAGTCCCTGGCTGCCGGATGGTGTGACCTGGTCGCCGAAGAATCCTTGATCGGCGAAGCTGGTAAGATATCGGCGGTCACGCAGCCAAGGTGCGGTCGTGTGCGCTGACGAGAAGAAGAAGCCTTAGCAGTCTCCGCGGACTGCCTATACAACGGAGCGTCCCGAGCGACGGACGTATGCTCCGCTTGCGACACATTTTGTACCACAACATCTGGTCCCAGATGTTGTTGTACGAGAGAGGGGCCTCTCTCGCTCGCGGCCCGGCTGGACCTGGACGAGCTAGGAACCGGACTCAAAGGCTTCCTCCGATCTCGCTTACTATCTGACGTCACTGGGTGTGCACATTGAATGTTTATAGTGCTCGCATCACCCAACATTTCCTCCTGGACCGCATCGGACGAACCCGGCTGCCGAACTATTCGGTGAATGGACGCTACACCGGGCGAGCTAGCAGACGACATTTGTCTAATCTCCATGAGCACTTTTGCCGCTAGCTCTGAATTCATTTGTGACGACGGAAGCGCACTTGCAGAAGATAACATGGAAACATCACCCTGTTCTTGTTCCTCTGAAATAGAAACTGAGAGAGTAGAGTGACCTTGTGGAGAAAGAGCCGGCATAGCCCTTTCTCCAGTAACATACCGTGACACACGTTTCCAATGTTTGTCATCCCAATATTGACATATAGAACAGGGATTAGCGCGAGAACACTGACTACAATTAATACAATGATCATGAAAGTCAGAGGAAGATTTCTTCCCATTACAATTTGAACAATATCCTTTCATTGTGAAAAGTCAACAACAAGTCCTAGTTACTCGCACAAACCCCTGACACAAAGATACATAATAACATGATCCATTAATAAATGAAAAAACAATTGCAAATCAAAATAATTTTGAAAAAATATTTTTTCTGCGAAGCCCAAGTTGCTGAAAAGTAACGTTGAGCCCCGATGGATCTGATGGCAAAGTGTGGTCAAAAATTTTAAATTTATATTAAATAATTAATGAGACACTTACGGATAATATAAATGTATCTTATAGTGAGATAAACTACACCAAAGGCAAACAGCCCCCCTCAAAAAAGGCTGTTGCCAATGTAAACAAACAGTGTAAAACACCAGAAAACATGACTCCAGGCACTGAAAAAACTGGCCCGAAATCAGTCATCAAAATTACACTCTATCTGATGCAAGACAGAGACTCCCAGGGGAGAATCTGCAGAACATCAGATGGAAGATGCAGAACACAACGTTTATACACCCATGGGTGAAAACGTAACTATGGGGAAAATAACAGAAAACATTCTGTATCCAAGCAACTCTCCCAGGAAAATTTTAGAAATGAACTTTCTCAAAAATATGCCAAAAGCATGGGAGAATTGCAAGGGGGGACTTAGAAGGCTAGGGGAGAGGAAACACTGAATAAGCAGTGCAACATTTAGCAAGAATGACAACAAGAGGCCCATGCCTCGAAAATAGGCAACTTAACATAATTTCATCAAAAAATTTTAAGTACAGCCCTGATTATTTTTTGTCACTTCTTTTTCCTCTCCTCCTTCTATATCCTCCTTAGAATCACCATTTCTCCAAAAATTACATGTCTGGCATCCTTTAAACTGAGATTTACAAGCACAAAGATCAGTGAGATGTTGACTGATGAAGGGCCAAACAGAGAATGATAATTGGCGCCAATTTCGGGACGTCCTTGACACTGCGCATGCGCAGTGGGGCGTGGTATGGAGGTCCTATAGGACATGATTTCTTTTGGTTTTGGATGCAAATTTTGGGGATTGGGGGGCAAAATTTGTGTTTGGCCCTGGTTTTGTTAGAGTTAGCACCAGCTAAGTCTGGGTCATTGGTACAGTATAAAAATATAATTTTCCTTGCGCTTTCTGACAAAATATCAGGCACCAAATGAATCATGTCTGTCATTTAACCCTTTACCTAACGAATCGCCCGCATCCGCCTGCGTAATATGCAAATTGAGCAGTTGAAAAAATTTAATTTTTCAAGATATTTCAACAAAACCATATCATGTGACCCCTCATTGGAACGAGCTCATTGAGCTCGTTCCAATGAGGGGTCACATGATATGGTTTTGTTGAAATTTTTTGAAAATTTTTAAAAAATTATATTTAAAATAATAAATTTTGATATCGTCTGCGTTGGGTAAAGGGTTAAGAATGATATCTGACATATTACAAAATGGAGTTTGAGAATTCGAAATAGTGTGTTTTGGGTGTACATGTACCTTCATCTTAAAACTGCTCAGAATTCATCCAACCATACCTTGTTTGGCAGGGCTCAATGAGCCCTGCCAAACAAGGTACGACTGGTTTCATTCTGAATTGGAACTGAATTACCCATCAGACATAATTTAGATACATGTATGGCTATATCAAATCGCATTCCTTCACATGCTGTTAACACTGATGAGCTGTACAGTCACTTTCTTCACACTTCCCAACTTGCCAGGACCAGAAATCACAATCATCATTAATTTTAGGCTTGCTAGTTATGTATGATTTCCAGCATGCATGATGCTCTGATCACTGAACTTCATTGATAATTTTGGCATTAGACATTTGGACTGATGATTTCAAACCTCAGTCTGATATTGGCCTTTTTGTACCTGACATTGTCCTTGTCTGACCACTTATTTTCTGGTATGAGAGCTATTGGCTAATAATGCCAATGAGGTCAGAATGCAGCATCACATGTTACTTCTCAGATTAAAAAATCATACCCGAGTGAGAGATTTTGCTCCATGCATATGATAGAGAGTTTGATCAACAAAAAATCTTAAAAACAACCAACATAGGAAGAATATAACAAACTATCAGTCACAATTAGCAGAAAATACCAACCATTATATAATACATGTTGTACTGCAATAAAAATGTCATTGTGACACGTCTGAAGGTAAAAATGGATTGAGAACGTTCATATTCATAAAGCAAAAACACCTACCGATGAGCTCTGCAGGTTTGTTCTGCCTTTGATTGATAAAATTTTCAAAACTCTCTTTCATTGCATTGATAAATTTTTCATTTTTGGTAAAACACACCTCAATTATACAATCAATTTTATCTTTAAAATCTGTAAATAGAAAAAGGAAATTGATTTAGTATTGATCGCATATACGGTAGATTAGAATTTACAATATACAGAGTGATTTTTAAAAAGCTTTAACCATTTACCCACACACAAGATATCAAAATGTATTTTTTTAATTAAGGTTTTTTAACCCTTTACCCAATGCAGTCGATATCAAAATTTATTATTTTAAATATCATTTTTCTTAATTTTTCAAAATATTTCAACAAAACCATATCATGTGATCCCTCGTTGGAACGAGCTCGTTCCAATGAGGGCTTACATACGGTTTTGTTGAAATTTTTGGAAAAATAATTTTTTTTTTTTCAACTGCTGAATTTGCATATTACACAGGCAGATTTATTTATTTATTTATTTATTGATGTTTAAGGTCATATATTTATGCACAATGGTTAATCATGACCGTGACAGTTTCACAGGTGGAGGAACCCGGAGAGAACCACCGAGCAACGACGAGCAGCTGCCAGCTCCCCAACATCGTAACTCCACACTGCAGCACAGGCAGGGTTAGATTGGTTGAAGACATGCGTACCATCGACGTGCAGTACGCCTTAGTACACGGCGTCATCGTGCCCCCACGCGGGCAATGGGGATGAAGTGTCTTGCCCAAGGACACAACGCGGTTGCCGCAGCCGGGATTCGAACCGAGGACCTCTCGGCTTGCAGCCTGCACCTCTACCTACTGAGCCACCGCGCTCCCCACACACCGGCGGATGCAGGCAATTCGTTAGGTAAAGGGTTAAAAGATTTCCAAAAAATTTCCACAAACCATATCATGTGACTCCTCCCTCAGTGGAACGGGCTCGACAAGCTTGTTCCAATGCAGGGGTCACATGATATGGTTAAGTTGAAATTTTTTGAAAAATATATTTTTTTATAACTACTTGATTTGTAAATTATGTGGACAGATGCAGACAATTCATTAGGTAAGGGTTCCAGCCAGGGCTGGTGTAATCATAATCAGTAATCAGTAATCATAATTGTCTGTAATCGATTACAATTTTTCAAGTAATCATGTGTAATGAGTAATCATGATGTTTCATGATTACAAGCAAGCCTGAAAATAAGCAGACTGTCATCTTCAAAATGAGGTCCCCAGAGGGTGAATTTGGTGATGCTACCCTGTTCTGCAGAGTAGCATCACAAAATTTACCCTCTGTGAACCTCGGTCTGAATCAAGGTCTCAAGCCACAACAGAAAGATGTAGCTAGAGGATAAACTGGCCCACAGTATGGGATAACATCAGCAAATTCACCCTCTGGGGACCTCATTTTGCAAATGACAGGTTGCTTATATTCAGGCTTGATTACAAGTAATCAATCGAGTCGATGGATACTGAGAAATATATTTTGGATAATTTGCAATAATTCACAGGCTAGCATATTATAAAGATGTTTATCTTGAAATAATTTCCGAAAATAACCCACAGCAGAATGCAACAATAAGGTAGAGCTGAAACGGTTACAATTTTTTTGTAACCGGTTAACCGGGAGCTATAATCGGTTAATGACCGGTGAAGGGTTATTTTAATTGGGGGAAAACATGACCGGGAGTACAGTGCAGCGAGGCCGCACAAAGTACAACTCACTCGGACGGCTGGAAAATAAAGAAACGATACGATATCGTAATCGTATTATCGTCAGTAAATACACCTACCTCGTTGTGTCAACTTGTGAGCTGCATGTCACTGTATGAACTGATCAACTGTTGTTCAAAACCGTAATCCAGTAAATCCATGGGTCACTTCCAGGAATACCACTGAACAAAGTGACAAACGTACCTAAACATGCCTTATATTCCATATTCATCGGATGAAAAGGGGGTAAAAAAACGGACGCATAACATGTGATGCTGTTACCCACTGCCGTAAACCGGTGTTAAAGACAGAAGAATTGACACTGTCGTATTTAGCGATCCTCAAATTAACCTTATTAATCTTCCCCCAGAAATTCATTACGTATGGTAAAGTAAAAACTATTTTAAAATTTAAACCAAAGTTTCAGACTTTTGTGAAGACTGAAGACGAATACTAATTACACCATACACAAAAGAAAGGAAAAACAGTTGCACAGTATGTTCTTGAGAGTTGAGACGTTCGTCACTCGTCAGTTTCGGCCCTAGGACGTTTCGACCTTGAGACGATTCGGCCGGTGACGTTTCGGCCTTTCCGAGAGCCGAAATGTCCCCGAGTGAACCGATTCAAGGATGAAATGTCCCAGAGGCCAGAACCACACACATCTAAGAACCAAGGCATATATTACTTGATAAAATGTGATCTCCCTGCCCCTACCGAGCCCAAGTACTGTGCAGTCACTGCAGTGTGCAAGCACGACAATTTCTTTTCCCATGGAGTTTATCATTTTCAATACAGACACTCGGGTGCAGCGTATGCGCAGTCACTTTTAAAAAATTCGAGGGGTGAGGTGGGGGGAGGGGGCACCGGCATGATCACACCACCATCAGTGACCAGTCACATACTGACTGATGATAGATGATAGTGCTACCATGGCGGGGCACCACCCCTTGCTCCCCACTCGACCCCCCCCCCCCCCCTAGCCCAAAGTACTGTGCACAACAATTTCTTTTCCCATGTAGTCTATGAATATTATCATTTTCAATACAGACACTCAGGTGCAGCGTATGAATTCGAAGAAAAAGAAAAATTTGAAGGGGGCGGGGGCATCGGCATGGTTGTGTGATCATGCCGATGCCCACCGCCCCACCCTACACCTCGAATTTTTAAAAAGTGACTGGCCGACTGCGCATACGCTGCACCCGGGTGTACCATGGCTGCCCCTCCCTCCCCCGACAGCCCACACACACCACAGATACCGAAACCAAAAAGATACACAAAACGTAAACCTGAGCGAACCAACCCAGAGAACAGAGATGTATGGGAAGTTCTCATGCAGAGTGTAGTCGAAGGAGGTTGTTCTGAAATTCAAGGACTTTCAACTTCAAGGAATCAAGGAGGAATGGGGACCTTGAATGTTGACAGCTGGTAAAAATGTTAAAAGTTGAAAATTAAGAGGGAGGGTGACAGCCTGGCATGGTCACACCACCATTGGTGGTCAATTAGCCGACTGACTGATCACTGATGATGCTGTAATCATGTTGGGGTACCCCCTCCCATTTCCCCAATCAATACATAAGCCTGAGTGGCAAATAAGAGGTAAAAACAACTGATTAGCATGTACACTACGCTGCAAGCGACGATTACATGAATCTCCCAGGTCCGAGGAACTGTGTCTCAAGATCACTCACAAATTGCCGACGATTGTCGGAGAGTATGTCTGTGATCTGTGTCCGACATTTGATTAAAAACTCGGACAGTACGAGACAAATGGATTATCGACTTGATTGGTTTCTCGGACCGTACTGTGAAAAAGATTAAGCTTCACAATTATTATTGACATTAGATTTGAACAACTTTTCTCTCAAGTTGCAAAACGAAATTATGAAAATATTAAAACTAAATCAAGTTACGCCGACCATTTTTAACTCGTTGCAAAACGCTTCACAAATTATTATTACCCATTTAAACAACAATTTCAAAATAAACATTCGATTTCCCCATAATTGTGAAAACAAGATTACATGTATACATATAAATTAATATTAAATAAGCACAACCTTATTTAATATAAATTTATATATTTCTATAGGCGTTTTTCGCAGAGAGCGTAATCTATTCTGTTCGAAGAATGCATTTTTTTAAAAAATTGAATTGGATAGGCTGAGAAATAATAACCGAGAAAATAAAATCAACGTTAGTGGCTCAGAGCCCTTCGAAATATGACATGATACTATTCCACCCTTACCTCCGCCACCCTATAAATATGCCTATTTAATGTTGAATGACTGTCAATCCTGCCCCCCCCCCCCCCCCATTACGCTAGGCCCAAGTGCATAAATTTCCCACGTAACGTGTTTTGCAGTGGCCATCACTCTTCGCCGTGCAAAGATTCCTCAATGCCCCCCCCCCCCACCCCCCCAACAAATCCATTTTGTGCCAATTATGCCACTGAATGCGAGTTTCCAAACAATAGTCGTCATTCTTTCTCAGTGTCAATCGACCGACCGCTACATGCTGTTTGGGGTAAATTGATAATTTTCATTCTTGGGAAAAGCTTTCAATCAAGGAGTACTGCCGGTATAATTAAAAAGAGCAGAACGAAGATTCAAATACTCATTTATTTATACTTATTCAACACAACAAAATGAAAGAAATAAACGTTTTGAACTGATATTCGCTCACATACAGTGATAATATACACGTGGCCGTTCGAAATAAAAAAAAATGTTCTCACTCATCCAGACCTTTACATTTCGCCCCATGCAACAGTCCATGTTTCTTATCATATACAGTACATGCCAAGTGTATCCTGTCTCAAACACTCGACACGGTGGGCGATTTTCTGAAAATCACCGGCCAGTACCGTGTCAAAACGGTGTAATTTTACCAAATTAAACACCGTGTTCAAACGGTGTTTAGATGTGGAAAAGATTATCTCCTTCTTGGTAAATCACAGTTGCAACGGTGATTCAGTGTGAAAAGGATTATTTCCTTCTCGGTAATATAATTAACTGGCTACCAATTGCGCTACTGCAAAAATGTGAGTTGAAATGGGGTTTGGCAAATATATAAGCCTATTTAAACGTGTGTTGATTCAAACTGGTGATGTCTCATTGTGACGAAGAGATGTGCATTCAATTTTAGAAAAAATAAAAATTACCGCACGCGTTATCTGCATGAAAACGATTGTACTAACAAGTCCATTTCATTTTCGTTCAATACACTGGCCATAAAGGGATAGTGGTTTCAAACGCAACTGAATTTTGACCACAGAGGTTTTCAGGAAATCTGCCAATGTCACAGCCGATTTCGATCACACAGTGATTCACTGATTTTTCCATTGCAGCCAGCGCCTGCAGCGGGATGAGTAAATCCACCTTAAAATCTGTTCGACTTTCACACAAGTCTACAAAGAATGTTTGGCAGTAATAATTAATAATATATATGGCAAAATCCACTTTTCAGTCGGATGTCTTTTGAACTGTACAGGACAAGTTACAGACAGAGGAAGGTCTGTAAATTGCTACTGGTTAGTTTTATATAATGTTTTCTACTTCGCAGCCGTTGTTTCCTACCCCCCCCCCCCCCCCACCCGCCCCCTCCAAAAATGCCGGCATAGAAGTTATGGACAGAAAAACGACATGAACATAGTTATGCGTCAATTGTCCCTCCCACCAACTCTCAATACCCCATTTCACTTCTCCGCCCTCTATTGCGCCATTCCCCAAAATTCTGGCGATTGAATGCCCTGAAGTTTCCAATTTGATAGAAAAAATACTTTCTATTCATCGCCTCAGTGATTTCTTGAATGACTTGGATGTCATTTACCATTTAATAAAGGCTTCGGTGCCCCGGTATATTGTGCATTACATAATATTTCAATGTCTGTGGGTGCAACATTTTAAAAAATGTCAATCATTTAAATGCAAAAAATCTCCTTTTGCCATTCAAATAGTGGGTAGTTCTGCCATTCAAATAGTGGGTAGTTCTGCCATTCAAATAGTGGGTAGTTCAGATAAAAAGAAGAAAAAAAACAATGGAAAAGGCACTCTTAGACTAGCAGTAACCGTCCCCCTTTCGTGTGTTCACAGGTGCTTAAGTACAGTAGTTTGTTTTGTAATTAAACTGGTGGCAATTAGACACTCACCGAAATTGGATTAAGTGCCGGGCATACAAATCAATCAGCTTCCTATTATTGTGCAGGCCTTCTGAAGTTATTGTTTACAAAAACAATGCTCTGATCTCACAATGCACCCCGAAAAGTAATTAAGTATTCATGCAATTGAATTAAATATTTTGAGAATGGCGTCCATTAATCCATTCCCGACTTGTGTATTGTTTCCCGACACTCTGCATTCCTTCAGTTCAGTGTACTCATAGTGACATTTTATTCTCATCACATTCAATAGCAGCCTTACCTTTTTCTGAATTAATGACGCATTTGAATATTGAAATTCCATTGCATCTTTATACGAACGCTTATCATTTTGAGCCTAAGGATTTTGCGCGAGCGTGGTGAGGGAAGGGGAGCCCATCGGCAAGAATAATGTGTTTGAGCCTTTTACCCAATTCATGTAGCGGCGAGATGGGGGTGAACACAAGAGGTGTGCCCCTGAAACAAATGAGAAATTCGAGAAAAAAAACCCCCTCAATTTCCTTGACTGAATCTGCTTGTGTCCATAATTTATAAGTTGTGGAAGGCATCAATAATTAGGCCACATCACCGGGGTGGGGGCACAACTGAAATGGGGGAGGGGTATGTGCCCATCACCCCCCCCCCACCCCCCTCCAACCCGCTCCTGGCTACACCACTGAAATGCCCTCACGAAATATATTTTTTTTAAATTATTTAAAAAAAATATTGCCGCCCTCTCCAATAAGCCTGTGGAGTAAGTTTCAGTATGCCCACCCCTACTCCGCAATCTCTTTGGTGCAGTAAATAAATGTCTACATCTGTAGATCAGCACTCTTTGCTTCCAAGGTTTCCCGACAATGATGTGCATTTATTTAAATCATGGTGTGTGTATGTACTCTTCTAAGGGTTCTCTTGGAACGGTTATTTTGAATGGAACTTGGTTTCAACTGCACGCCCGGTGCAGAGCCTGTCATCCATCCAACAGGACATGTGGCGAGTTTCGAAGAATGTACGGTCTTCAAGGCCCTGCCAAAATGATCCAACAGATTTAATGGTACTGTACTCATTACTAAGTTCCTAGGTAGGCCCTGGGTGATGTATCCCTACCCCCCCCCCCCCCCCCCCCCCCCCCCCCCCCACACACACACACACACACACAAACCGAGTTGATAAATAGATGGCTTCCGGAATATACAAAACGAGTTCAGTAAATCAAGTCTGGGCTAATTTACTGGATAAGTTCCGTATTTTTCGGAAAACTGAGGACAAGTTGACGAATTCTGTTTTATGATCCAAAAATCGAAAGGTGCAAATTGTTCCAGTAGTAGGCCTAATCCACAGGAAATTTAACCATGCCAAGAGTTCACTGAGCTCTGTGTATCAACATTGAACTGGTTCATTTTCTTGTACATACTTACAATGGAGGCTCTTATTACGCCCATTTAACCTAATTTAAACTGAGAAATGAAGGCAATGGGCTGTAACGGGACAGTTGGATAAATTTGTTATCACTATGCGCTCGATGCTGCCGTGCTTCCATAACCCATAATTAATAAGGGCACGACAGCATCGATCCAAAAATACTATCAGATATCCATTTTTTTCAATTTCTAAGCTTGTGCTGAATACCTGTGTTTGTTTTGACATTCAACGTGATGGTGATATCATCGATAATTAGAAGATTCAATACGGGGAAAAAAAGCGAAAATCAGAAGCCGAGTCTAACCACTGTTTTGCAATGCACGGACGCAGAAAAATGAGAACTGAAGGCCAACATGTAGCCTAAACTATTTAAAATGAACAACACCGTCACAACGAAGTTTGAATAGAAATAATTGAGACTGAGTTCGCTATGACATTAACTTGATGTATAATATTATGATGACGTATTTTGTTCTCAACAAAAAACTGTATGTTAATTCAGCGTGAGGTGATTGAAAAATTCAAGAAGAATTGTCAGTGTAATGTATTGCTCATTAATGTTATTTTCGAGCCTATCGAGGTGACATTGTCGACAAAAATTGTCAGAATAAAATGTGCAGGTGTCTGTAAGACTGCTTTGTTTTCTTGAGGTGGAGTTGATGTACATTAGTTAATTACCGCTAATCCTTTACACAATTATCTCCGAGATTACGCGACATGAGCTAATCCTTTTCTCTTGAAATGCCTCACTGGATTTAATTATTGCTAACTCAGTCGGCGTAATATCGGACAGGTTTAAATCTTTTCTCTCAACTCGGACCTGAGCGATTCATGTAATCGTCGCTTGCAGCGTAGTGTATGCTGTGAAATTCGAAATCAGGTAAAGTACATGCTGTTGAAAATGAGGGCGAGGTGAGGGAAATGGGCTGGCGGGTTCTGGCATGGTTTTTTATGGCTTATAAATGCCACCGTCAGCCATCTGACTAGGGCCGGGTGCCCACCGTTAACCCTTTACCCAGCGCCGACAATATTGAAATTTATTATTGTAGTTTAAATTTTTCATAATTTTACAAATGAAAGAGTCATTGACTCTGTAGCTCAACTTAGATATGACAGAAATTAGTACTTGCTGTGACCAAGACAACTGAATAATGAATATGACAGGAATTAGTATTTGTTTTGGCCCAGTCAACAATAATAAAAGAATTACAAGGTGACTGTAATGGACTACAGATTAAGACCAATCATTGTAGATTATTATTTTTGTGTGGAAATTTTCAGTCCCAAACAAAATATTTTCAGACTAAAATTTTTTCTTCTTCTTCTTCTTAAAATTGACCAAAATGCATCAAAACACAAAAAAATAATTTCCGGATTTTGGTCCAAAATTTTCTAAGTCCCACCCAGACCCAAAATTTTCAGTGTAAAAAAAAATTTTTTTTTTTTGTCTTAAAATTGACCAAAACGCATAAAAAACCAAAAAACTATTTCCGGATTTTGGACCAAAATTTTCTAAGTCCCACCCGGACCCCTAATTTGCATAATTTATTCACGAGAAAAACTCTGTATTATATGTAATGTATCCCATGGTACTAAACATTCATACAAAAATTTATTCAAATCAGATCTTTCATTTGGAAGTTCTGCGCAAAAATCTGATTGCACTTAATTTTGAACAAAATGGCTGCTAGCGGCCATCTTGAATTTCAGACCGGACCCAAAAACACTCCTTCTCGTCTCACAGTGATAACAAAGGTACCCAAGAAGTTTCGTGAAGATCGGTTCATAAATACGGCCTCTAGCCCGAGCCGTATTGGGATTTGCACTCACAGTGCTGAAAGTAACACTAAATAAATCAAAGTTAGCCTAATTTGCATAATTTACGCACAAGAAAAAAACCTGTAATATATGTAATGTATCCCATGGTACTAAACATTCATACAAAAAATTATTCAAATCAGAGCTTTCATATGGAAGTTCTGTAAAAAAACAGATTTCGGCATCGTCGGTACAAAATGGCTGCTGGCAGCCATCTGGAATTTGGGACTGCACCCAAAAACACTCGTTCTCGTCCCACGGTCATAACAAAGGTACCCAAGAAGTTTCGTAAAGATTGGTTCATAAATACGGCCTCTAGCCCGAGCCATAGCAGCTTGGCACTTACAGCTCTGAAAGTAACACTAAATAAATCAAAGTTAGTCTAATTTGCATAATTTACGCACGAGAAAAAACCCCGTATTATATGTGATGTATCCCATTGTACTATACATTTATACAAAACTTTATTGAAATCAGAACTTTCATACAGAAGTTCTGTACAAAAAACTGATTTTTGCATCATCGGTACAAAATGGCCACTGGCAGCCATCATGAATTTCGGACCACACCCAAAAACACTCGTTCCCGTCCCAGGGTCATAACAAAGGTACACAAGAAGTTTCGTAAAGATCGGTTCATAAATACGACCTCTAGCCCGAGCCATAGCCAATTGTTGACGTACGGACAGACGGACGGACGGACGGATGGACAGACGGACGACGGGCCATGACAATAGCTCAAATTTGACTTCGTCAAAGTTGAGCTAAAAATGATGACAAAACCACATCATGTGACCCCTCATTGGAACGGGCTCGATGAGCCCGTTCCAATGAGGTGTCACATGATGTGGTTTTGTAACTTTTGTTGACATTTTTTGCGGGAAACTTTTGAATTTTTCAATAGCTTAATTTGTGAATTACGAGGGCAGATGTGGCCAATTCGTTAGGTAAAAGGTTATCTAATCTCCGGCAAACTTCAGATTCACAGAATGAGTGAAATCTCTAACTCTTTAATACCAACGAAAGTTACACATTGTGAGTTGTGAGCTGCAGCTATTGGTTACAGCCTGTAACCAATTACACAATAACAAAAAGAAGAAAAAAACTTATTTGTTCTCGTAACTTCCAGTTCCATAGTGGTATACAGTACACTTGACTGAACAGTTTTTTCAGTTATTTTTTTTAAGGGCAATCAAATCCAACTATTCATCTGCGCTGTTCACGAATCATGATGAACAAGAAAAGTCTTTAAAATGGAAGTTTATTAGTCTGACTCAATTCGCTCTCCGCCGTCATGACGGTCATTCACTAATGAATACGTTGAGACGGAGTCCTCACTCGACATGGTAGGTAACGGAGGTACATCTGGAGTTGTTGCGTGGCTTGGGTCCTCACCGGGGCCATTTTCATCAGTTGAGTTAGCACATGCTGGCGATGATACTCCTTCTGGGATAGAAATTGTGGTGGTAGTGGTACTGGTACCACAGACATTCCGCTCGAGGTGTAAATTACGATTTTCCCTAACAAAAATAAGCTCGTCAACTGTCTCAGGATCAAGGCTGGCGCGTTTTTTGTTAACAGTGTTTCCCACAGTGGAGAAAATACGTTCTGAGGGCACAGAAGTACCTGGGATGCCAAGATATTTCCGAGCAAGTTTTGCCACTTTCGGGAATCTCTCTGCATTCAAACGCCACCACTCTAAAGGAGATGTTTCAAGGGGAACCCTCATTTCTCTGAAAGAAGACCACTCCTGACGCAACGAGTCCACAGAATTGTCATTGGCATCAGCTTGATCACTGTAATAGTCTCCCAATAAAAAACGCATGGCATATGTTGATGACTCAAGTTTAGAACGTTTAACCACCGGTGCAAATTCCCTGGTAGTTACAGATGCTGAAGTAGATGAACTATCTGAACTGTCTACTGGATGTTGCCCATCCGAAGTTACAGAATGCGAAGTTGAGACATCTGAAGATCTGCTTGGTTGATTCGCATTGTTAAATTCGTTTTCCGCTCCTCCTGCACGGGGACCAGAGTCACCAGTCTCATCCCGCTCACCAGTACAAGGCTGAGAAGACATGAGGGCCAGGATACCATCAAATACCCTGTTCTGCTGGTCTGCATTCAAGAAAGGCATCGTCTTATAACGAGGATCCAAGGCAGTCGCAATGGCAAGGCAGTCTTGTGGCAAATGATCATCACTGGAGCCGTATCTCTTATTTAAATCAGCAGTAACAACTCTTTTGAAATCTTTTGCTACTTTGCTATCATTATCTTTCTCAGACAAATGTGTATTCAGTAAACCAGCAACTACAGGTCGTATCATGCTCAATGTCGGAAACTCATCAGTACAGAGTATTGTAGTTGCTAATTGCAGGGGTTTCAAAATAGGCGTAATTTCTTCGATAATGTGCCACACATCATCGCTCAGTTCAAGTACGCGTCCTTGTGACTGTTTTGTTACTTCTGGGTCAAGTATTGCGGCCAAGACAGCAATACGCTGTTCCAAAAGCCTTTGAAACATGAAAAAGGTGGAATTCCAACGAGTTGAAACATCCTGAAGTAAACTATGCTCGGGAATTTTCATTTGTTTTTGTCGTTTTCTTAGTTCCATGGTTGCAACATTTGATTTTTTAAAATGCCCCACTAGATGCCTGGCTGCCCCTGCTGCACGGGAAATAGCAGCAATGCCAAGGCCGGCATTTATACTCAATTGCAATGTATGACCAAAGCACCTAATATGATTCCAATCAAGAATGCGAACCGCTGCAACAATATTAGCCCCATTGTCAGTTGTTATAGCTGAAATTTTACTCCGTGGAATTCTGAACTCTCTCAAAACACATTCAATCTCTTCAGCTAGGTTCTCAGCAAAATGTCTTTCTCTGGTTTCTCTCGTGCACAGAACACCATGTCGAAACTCCCAGTTTGGGGAAATATAATGCACAGTAACTGTAAAATAACTTTCAGTTGCCATACTTGTCCAGCAATCAGTGGTGACAGCAATAAATGGTGAATTTTCAATTTCCTTGATCAAGCCGTTCTTTGTCTCATCATACATAAGCTTAAGATGGTTTTGAATCGTGATGTGTGAGGGTAACTGAAATTCTGGCTCCAATCTATGCATAAAATTCCGAAACCCAGTCCCACTTACAACGCTGATAGGTCGGATGTCGATTGTGCACCATTCCGCTATAGCCTTTGTGAGCTCATTCCATCTGGTCTTGGTCATCGACCTGGGGCGGTCAAACAATAACTTAGATTGCAGACATTTGTGATTACGGCTGTAACTTTCTGAAGTTTCTGTATTACCGGCACCTCCACCACTACTCTTACAGTGAGCAAATTGTGAAGTGTGTTGTGACTTGCTAAATTCAATCAAATGTTTCTTTTGTGCATGAGTTTTCATGGTGGATGTCGTACCAGAATAGGCTAAACGAGCTCTACATATCTTGCACTCAGCATATTTCTTATTCTGCTCTTCAACAACAATAAAATGTTTCCAAACATCTGACCTCCTCTTCTCCATGATGATCACAGGCTATTCACAGGACTTCATATAACCGGCGTATATCAGTTTAAAATTTAAACTTGCTTTTACTTTTTGTCCATTTAACGCCGTACACACTAACAGTAAAAGGTCCAGAATAGGTCAATCAGTAAATGACAATTCGCGATTGTTAATTTTAGAATGTTTTTTTAGCTACCATAAACAGTTGCAACTTGCAACCTATATGGAAATGAAACAGCGTTAACAATTCATTCAGAATTTAGACAAGCTATGACGCAATAATACTGACTGCAAATAACTTTGAACCGGTCCCTGAAACATGTGGAATGCGAGTCGGATTATGCGACAGAGTTGCAGAATGCCAGAATCCAAAACTCTAGTCGATTTCTGTCGAATCTTGTCAACTCTCAGCAATAACAATGAAAGGGGTGATATCGGGTTCACCTACAGGCGTACAGCTATGCCCAAAGCAATGCTTGAATTACCTTTTACTGTGCTATTACTAGCGTATTAGATACAGCGACATGAAACTTCAGACAAAAACTTACTTTCTATTAATTTCTGCCTGCAGCGCTCATCATAAGATACAGAACGGTTAACCACGGTTACAAAATTTATAACCGGTCATAATCAAAACACACCGTCAACGGTTAACCGTTTCAGTTCTACAATAAGGCCAAAATTATTCGGTTTCTGAAACCATCCAGCAAATAACATCAAAGTGATCCACGTAAATTACAAATCAAATAGTGTTATTTATTTCATGCTGATGAATATATAGAATAAACGTACAGTGTTTTCAAGTAAAAAATTTATTCTACAAGTTGGATCAAGAATGAAACTGACGAGCCTCTGGCGATTCGGTTTCATTCTTAATTCTACGAGTAGAGTTTTACTTGAAAACACTATACGTTTATTTTGTTTATCCCATAAATCTTCTACAGGGCAGTCACGGCAAAATCGTGCTATAATTCGCTACAAAACACAGCGAGAAGTGAGGAGCACATTGGTCCAATTTCATCGACCAGAAAAATTGGCAAAAATAAACAAGGTGAAGTAATACATTTCTGTCTAAAAATAATTCCCCTACAAACTTGAGTTAAACTTACAAAAATACTTTATTATATGAGCAGGGTGTGGTGTTTTCTACTGGCAGTGTGTAATACTTTCAAAAAGATTTAAAGAAATCAACAATCAAACAATTAATTATGCTAGACAAATGTGGAAAAGGTCAGAGGTCAACAAGTCCATCGCTACTAGGGGAATAAATTCTTTCAGTGTTAAACCTACGTGGAAAATTTATCACCCTACTAGGTTAATAAAGCAAAAATTTATCCAAGGCCTTTATTGTTCAAATAAATGGCCATTTATGGGATAAAAATCTTTATTTATTATACATTTTTTGCATTTTGTAAGATGACCTGCCAGCCATTAATGATGAATTTGAAGTATATTACCAGCTGTTGGATAACCACAATGCATCTTTTTTCCAACTATTCTTTTGATGATAATTCCAGTTCTTGTAATCTTGTCTTAGAAAGCTCTTCTTTCGAACTTTGCAAGAAAAGATTGCAACTGATGGAGTTGTCGACAAAAGAAAAAGAGGAAATGACGATTCAAGTCCCAAAATTCTGGAACAAATCTGAAAATTGTCAAAAAATGAAAGGGAGTTTCGGATGATCAATCTCAATAGAGTGTGTATAAATTTTGAGAATCGGTCAAAACAAACTTGAGTAATGATATGACAAGTGAAAAATTGTCATTTTGTTTACGATTAAAGTCTCATAACTCCAAAATTACAATGCTGACTGACAGAGTGATTACTACAGGGCCTCTGCCAAAAGTTAACAGGGCCCTAATAATAAGCTATATCACAATGAAGTAAAAGGCAGAATGTAATCAGTAATGTAATCGAATACTTTTTCAAAGTAATTGTAATCATTACTTTTGAATGAAAGTGTCAATGACACTGTAGCTCAACTTGTCAAGACATGTACATGTATAGCATGTGACACAGCAATGACAAAGATCTAGGTAATGACCTGTTAACAAAGGTACATATAAAGTATTGTAACGGTCTGTACATAAATACTGACCGTAGCCTGTAACAAATGTATAGGTAAAGTATTGTAAAGGTGGGTGACAGTCAGATGCTAAACTAGAAAAGAAATCATTGAGTCCCAGAGTGGGACCGACTGAATCCCAAAATATTTGTTCTCATAGCACATGATAACAAAGGCACCCCAAAACACACTCATTCCTGTCCCAAGGTGAAAACAAAGGGATCCAAGAAGTTTCATGAAGATCAGTTCATAAATACGAGCTGTATAGAAGTTGTGACAAAAAACTGATTGGACCTGATTTCGGTACAAAATGGCCACTGGCAGCCATCTTGAATTTTGGACTGCACTCAGAAACACTCATTATCGTCCCAAGGTGATAACAAAGGTACCCAAGAAGTTTTGTGAAGATCGGTTGATAAATACAGCCTCTAGCCCGAGCCGTATTGACATGTGCACTTACAGTGTATAAGTAGCACTAAATAAATCAAAATTCATCTAATCTGCATAATTTCTGCACGAGAAAAAAACCTGTACTGTATGTGATGTATTCCATTTTACTAAACATTCATACAAAAATTTATTCAAATCAGAACTTTTATACAGAAGTTCTGTACAAAATGGCTGTGGTGGCCATCTTGAATTTTGGACCACACCCAAAAACACTCGTTCTCATCCCACAGTGATAACAAAGGTACCCAAGAAGTTTCGTAAAGATCGGTTCATAAATAAGGCCTCTAGCCTGAGCCGTATAGAAGTTGTGTACAAAAAACTGATTAGACCGAATTTCGGTACAAAATGGCTACTGGCAACCATCTTGAATTTTGGACCGCACCCAGAAACACTCGTTCTCATCCCAAGGTGATAACAAAGGTACCTAAGACATTTTGCGAAGATCGGTTCATAAATAGACTCTAGCCCGAGCCGTATTGACATGTGTACTTACTGTGTGTGAAAAAATCAAAGTTCATCTAATTTGCATAATTTCTGCACGAGAAAAAAACCCGTATTATATGTGATGTATCCCATGGTACTAAACATTCACACACAAAAATTTTCAAATCAGCACTTTCATATGGAAGTTCTGTGCAAAAATCTGATTGCACCTAATTTTGAACAAAATGGCTGCCATTGGCCATCTTGAATTTCGGACCGCACCTAACAACACTCGTCCTCGTCCCACGGTAATACCAAAGGTACCCAAGAAATTTCGTAAAGATCGGTTTATAAATACGGCCTCAAGACCGAGTCGTATTGGCATTTGCACTTACAGTGCTGAAATTAAGACTAAATACATCATAGTTAGTCTAATTTGCATAATTTACGTACGAGAAAAAAACCTGTATTATATGTGATGTATCCCATGGTACTAAACATTCATACAAAAAATTATTCAAATCAGCACTTTCAGATGGAAGTTCTGCGCAAAAATCTGATTTCACCTAAGTCTGTACAAAATGGCTGCCAGCGGCCAACTTGAATTTCGGATCGGACCCCAAAACACTCGTTCTCGTCCCACGGTCATAACAAAGGTACCCAAGTTTCGTAAAGATCGGTTCATAAATATGGCTTCTAGTCTGAGCCGTATTGAATTGTTGATGGACGACTGGCCATGGCATAAGCTCAAATTTGGCTTCGCCAAAGTTGAGCTAAAAATGGAGTAATTGTAAATGTAATCATGAAAATATAAGGTAATCGTAATCATTACATTTTCATTGTAATCACCATAGGCCTGCTTCCCACTGATATCAGAAAATCAAATTCAAGCACTATTTAAGCACATTTCAAGAACTCTGACCATGATTTTCAAGCACCATTATAATTTTCATAAGAACTAACAACATCACACACAACACAAAGAATTTCAGCCTCAAGGACCTGATTACTGGGAAACCAAACTAGAAAGAGATATATAAGCATTTTGTAAAGGACCAAAATTCAAGGACGGTTCATTTGAGTGAAAAGCCTGTTAACCCTTTACTGAACATGAAAAGCAGACGACACTTACAAACAAAATTCTTGAATAACTAATTTTTTTCATTTTTTGTCTCAAAAACATAAGTTATGACCCCTCATTGGAACAAGTTTGACAAGCTTGTTCCAAAGAGGGGTCATAACCTATGTTTTTGAGACAAAAAATGAAAATTTATTGAAAGTTAATTGGCAATTTTTGAGAATAGTGCTGGATACTTTTGGGCTGTTACGTTGGGTAAAGGGTTAAAAGAAAATAACAGCCTGTAGATACTGGAATTCAACGTACAATACCATCAAAATAACCAACATATTGTACACTATAGTCATTACAAAAGTGGACAGAGAACTGTGACCAGATTGCGATTGGGTCACAATTTTGTTAAAATTCTCTGCCTTCTTTCTGGTCTACAACACAGTAGAATCTCACCCATTGAAAAAGAAACACAAAAAAACTGCGTCTCAGCTACTACTACAGTCAAACCTGCTAATTATAAAGTCAGATATTACAAATAACTGGTTATAACAAAAAATTTTTAAGCCCCTGCAAAAAAGCCCATTTATACCATGATTACCTATTCTACTTTATATAAAAAGCCTAGGGCATAAATTTTAGCTTTGCACACCAACCGTGGTGAATTCGCCAGCAATGGGATTTCTTGATCTGAATGTAAACTTGTCTGAATTTATCGCTCGTTGTCGTGTGAAGTGTAAAATGAAAGTGGCAATTATTTATTAATTTTTTAAATGAGTTTACCGCATAAGATACCATAAGTTAACAAACATGCGTTATCTCCTGTTAATAAAGCATCCATAACTCGAAATACTATGTTATTCTGCTATTAAAATGAAAAAGGACCCGGCCATCTCATAATTTGCGTGTTTCTTTTTTTATTTTGTTTCGGCGATGAAATTGACAGTGGAAATACCGCTCACCGATTCTCATGTACCATACTGACCCGTCTCGAAGCCCAGGTGCGTGCAGTAGAAAAACAAGAGGCCCCACGGGGCCTGAAGCGCTTATCTTGTACAGAACACAATTTAAGCAGAGTCCAAGAATGAGTCTACATTAAGCAAGCCATCTCCATAGGCTACACTGTCAATCCTTGAGTCCCTCAGGAGTGACAAAAATAATCTGGGCATCATGCCTTTTCTTCAGCTGATCATAAGTAAAATGTAGAGCTCCCCTATGAAGCCCCTTGATACAACCAATGTGGATTAATCTTAGTACATCTAGAAGGTACTAAATACAAAATTTTTAATTCTTCAGCAAAATGGCCAATTCCGGCTCCCATAGAGAGCCCAAATATTAACCCAGGCTCTTGATTTGAACACACTTAAATCTGACTTCCCTAGAGATGTTGTGTACCGAATATGAAAGCATTCTGACTGTTGGATCTGAAGAAGAGAAATTGTAAAGAAATTTCTTCGAATTGCACTAAGTTCAAATTTGGGCTACCATAGCGAGCCCAAATATTGACCTATGGATCCGATTTGAACAAACTTGAATCTGACCCCCCTAGAGATGTTGTATACCAAATGTGAAAGCATTCTGACAAGTGAATCTGAAAAAGAAGATTTTTGAAGAAATTCCCTCATATTGTACTAAGTTAAATTTCATGTTCCCATATGGAGCCCAAATATTAACCTAGGCACTCGAATTGAAAAACCTGGAATCTGATCCCCCTAGAGATGTTGTATACCAAATATAAAAGCATTCCGACTGGTGGATCTGAAGAAGAAGATTTTTAAAGAAATTTTCTCATATTGCACTAAGTAAAAATTTGGGCTACCATAGTGAGCCCAAATATATACCTAGGGATCTGATTTGAACAAACTTGAATCTGACCCCCATAGAGATGTTGCATACCAAATATCAAAGCATTCTGACTGATGGATCTGAAGAAGAAGATTTTTTTAAATTACCCTCCATATTGAACAAAGATAAAATTTGGGCTTCCGTAGGAAGCCCAAATATTAACCTAGGGACTTGGTTTGAACAATCTAGAATCTGACCCTCATAACAATGATGTATACCAAATATTAAAAGATTCTGACTGGCGGTTCTGAAGAAGAAGATTTTTAAAGAATATTCCCCATATTACCCTATGTTAAAACTTCGGGCTCCTGTAGAGAGCCCAAATATGAACCAATGAGCTTTATTTCAACAAACTTTTATCTGACCCCCTATGAATGCTGTATACCAAATATCAAAAGATTCTGATGATTGGTTCTGGAGAAAAGATTTTTTAAAATTTTTGCAAATATGCTGACTCAGCATTTTTTCGATGCCCATTACAGAACACCCTAACATAACCGATGGCAATTTTTTTTTACCATTCAATTCTACTGGTCATAAGGATACTTCATACCAAACAAAAGCTCTCTGTTCCGTGGGGTTTGGGAAATATGGGCGTTTGAAATTATTTCCATTTTTAGCTCCCAGGGTTCCCATGGGGATGTGGGAATTTTTTCTTTTGCATGGGTCAAGTACTTATGACCCAATACTACCACAAACCAAATTTGGTTCATACCGGACCATCGGTTCAGAAAATAGAAATTTTGGGCGGGGCCAAAAATCTTACCCCTCAATAGCTATTACAAAGCCAAATATTACTTCACGAACTTTGTTTGAACAAACTTGATTCTACACCTCATATGGAAGCTCCATAGCAAATATCAAGTCATTGTACACACTGGTTCTTGAGAAGAAGATTTTAAAAATATTTCGGAGCATTTTCCCCCACTCCCTCCCTATGGGGCTGGGCATGATGAGTTGAACAAAAATGAAATGCCCCTTTGGGACCATTACTCACACAAACTTTCACTTGAATTGGCCGAGTGGCTTTGGAGGAGAGGACCAAAACATGGTGTTGACGGACGACGGATGGGAAGCGATGAGATTAGCTCAGCTTGACTTTGTCAAGATGAGCTAATAACAAGAGCGCTCCTATCGCTGAAGCAATACAATGTCCCCTACTGGACTAATGAGCATTAATAATTATACAAATGTTATAACCAAGATGTGATCAGCATGAATTCCTTTGAAGCATTTCCAAAAAAAGTCCAGAAAACTGATATTTTGGCTCTTTTTCCATATTTCCAAGGGCCATAACTCACACAAGAATAATGCAATCAGCATGAAACTCAAACTTGATCTGTAAGTCATCGTTCTATAGTAGGTTACCAAGAATGAAATCATTCGGTTGAAGCATTTCCAAAAAAAGTCTGAAAAACTAAAGTATGACTGACAGACTGACTGACAGACTGATGGATGGACAGAGTACAAATGAAACTTGATCTGTAAGCCATCATCCTAGAGTAGGTTACCAAAAATGAAATCATTCCGTTGAAGCGTTTCCAAAAAAAAGTCTGGAAAACTACAGTATAACCGACTTACTGACACACTGACGGATGGATGGACAGAGTGTAAATGAAACTTGATCTGTAAGTCATCGTTCTATAGTTGGTTACCAAAAATGAAATCATTCCGTTGAAGCGTTTCCAAAAAAAAGTCCGGAAAACTAAAGTACGACCGACAGACTGACTGACAGACTGACGGATGGATGGACAGAGTGTAAATGAAACGTGATCTTTAAGTCATCGTTCTATAGTAGGTTACCAAAAATGAAATCATTCCGTTGAAGCGTTTCCAGAAAAAGTCCGGAAAACTGATATTTTGGCGCTTTTCCCTATTTCCAAGGACAATAACTCACACAAGAATAAGGCAATCAGCATGAAACTCAAACTTGATCTGTAAGTCATCTTTCTATAGTTTACCAAAAATGAAATCATTCCATTGAAGCGTTTCCAAAAAAAGTCCGGAAAGTTAAAAAATGTATAGTAATTTATATATTTTTTATACTTACCAATGACCCAGACATAGCTGGTGCTAACTCTTAAAAATCTAGGGCCAAACACAAATTTTGCCCCCAATCCCCAAAATTTGCATCTAAAACCAAAGAAATCATGTCCTGAATGGCCCTCCATACTTCGCCTCTACTGCGCATGCGCAGTGTCAAGGAGGTCCCGAAATTGGTGCCATTTATCATTCTTACAATCAGTGCCTGGTCAGCACTATGTACTCAGCGGGGAGGTATGAGTTCCCAACTCCTGGGAGGGCCATCCCCGTCTGGGTCATTGGTAAGTATAAAAAATATATAAATTACTATAAATTTTTTAACATTTTTATACTGTACCAATGACCCAGACATAGCTGAATAGTAAAAAGGCTGGAGGGCCTAGGTCATAGAGGAAAATCCAATAAGCTCAACTATATAAAATAGAGTCATCCCCTCGAGGAGAAAAGGAGTATTAGGCTTTACATGTATCTTTCTTATTTATGATAAATTAGAAAGACACAACACCCTCCATAATTGAGCATCATAACATTCATGTTCTCTATTAACATCCAGTATAATCCTTATACTAATTATTTTTAAAGTAAGCCAATAAATAAAGTTAGTCCAGAGAATTGAGACTCTTTATACTCTTTTAAAAGTGTCCGAGGATTGTATATTAACGCCCGTTTGACACGTGACAAATACAAATGCTACACTTTAAAAATATGACATGAATGAATTTTTTAAACAATAACTTTTCACTTTAAAACCATCCCGGTAACTCAGAATTACTGACTCCGGAGGAGGTATCCCCTTGTTTACACTATAAAACAGGTGACCCAAGGGAACACCCTCCCCCCCCCCCCCCCCCCCCCACTTCCCCTTGCCCTGGGTCAAATAGCCCAGAGCGAAGAGGGCAACAGGACGGAGTCACTGCCTGAACAGAAAACCTACATAACTATAGTTTCAACTGTTTAGTGAACGACATTCTGAGCAGCAGATAATGGACCTAAACAATGCAGGTCTCCAGAAATGGACTCAATATTTCTGAGAAAAAAATTCGTGAATGTGGATGGCTGAGACCAATATGCAGCCTACATTAAATCTGTAATAGCAACACTATTTGCATAAGCCCAAGATGTAGAAAGAGCTGTTACTTCATGAGCCGAAATCTTAAGCACAGACTGCTGAGTTGAAGATAGATTATCATAAGCAGTACAGATAGTTAATTGAATCCATCTAGCAATAGAATGGACCGTAATGTCCTTTCTATTAGGCATCAGAGACAGAAGAAGCGTTTACATCCCTTTCTGATAAACTGAGATCTTATTTATAAATACATATAGCTCTTAACCGTACAGAGTAAAGGCCTATGCCCATCTGAAGACGGAAGGGCCTTAATAACAATAGGTTCCGGATATTTATTAGGAGCCTGATTCTTAGCCAAAAATCCAACATTAGTAGTAAAGGTAATAGTGTTCCTGACACTACGATAGTGAGAATCATCCACCGATAGAGCATGAAGCTCACTGACTCTTCTAGCAGAAGAGAAAGCTAAGAGAAATGCTGTCTTATAAGACCAGAATTTGAAATCTACTGTCTCAAGAGGCTCAAATGGTTTTCTTTTAGTTTAAGAAGAACCCAACCTAAATTCCATTTAGGAATTAATCTAAGGGTTCTAGGTCTATTTATCGAAAAGTTTCTAACTAATTTAGATAAAGAGACATGAGACATTAGATCCAATTGTAAACTATCATGGTGTGCATAGGTATCAGATAACATAGACCTATAACCTTCAATAGTAAGAGGCTGCATTTGATCTCGTCAAACAAGTATACTAGAAAGTTTGCAATGTCTGGTATGGAGGGATCAAAAATATCAATATAATGATCCCTACACCAACGACGAAAGACCTTCCACTTTAGCCGCATAGTATAGCGAAGAGGAGGTCCTCCTACAGTTAACAAGAGGCCCCACGGGGCCTGAAGCGCTCATCTTGTACAGAACACAATTTAAACAGAGTCCAAGAATGAGTCTACATTAAGCAAGCCATCTCCATAGGCTACACTGTCAATCCTTGAGTCCCTCAGGAGTGACAAAAATAATCTGGGCATCATGCCTTTTCTTCAGTTGATCATAAGTAAAATGTAGAGCTCCCCTATGAAGCCCCTTGATACAACCTATGTGGATTAATCTTAGTACCTCTAGAAGGTACTGAATACAAAATTTTTAATTCTTCAGCAAAATGGCCAATTCCGGCTCCCATAGAGAGCCCAAATATTAACCCAGGCTCTTGATTTGAACACAGTTAAATCTGACTTCCCTAGAGATGTTGTGTACTGAATATGAAAGCATTCTGACTGTTGGATCTGAAGAAGAGAAATTGTAAAGAAATTTCTCCGAATTGCACTAAGTTCAAATTTGGGCTACCATAGCGAGCCCAAATATTGACCTATGGATCCGATTTGAACAAACTTGAATCTGACCCCCCTAGAGATGTTGTATACCAAATGTGAAAGCATTTTGACAAGTGAATCTGAAGAAGAAGATTTTTGAAGAAATTCCCTCATATTGTACTAAGTTAAATTTCATGTTCCCATATGGAGACCAAATATTAACCTAGGCACTCGAATTGAACAATCTGGAATCTGACCCCCCTAGAGATGTTGTATACCAAATATAAAAGTATTCCGACTGGTGGATCTGAAGAAGAAGATTTTTAAAGAAATTTTCTCATATTGCACTAAGTAAAAATTTGGGCTACCATAGTGAGCCCAAATATATACCTAGGGATCTGATTTGAACAAACTTGAATCAGACCCCCATAGAGATGTTGCATACCAAATATCAAAGCATTCTGACTGATGTATCTGAAGAAGAAGACTTTTTTAAATTACCCTCCATATTGAACAAAGATAAAATTTGGGCTTCCGTAGGAAGCCCAAATATTAACCTAGGGACTTGGTTTGGACAATCTAGAATCTGACCCTCATAACAATGATTTATACCAAATATTAAAAGATTCTGACTGGTGGTTCTGAAGAAGAAGATTTTTAAAGAATATTCCCCATATTACACTATGTTAAAACTTCGGGCTCCTGTAGAGAGCCCAAATATGAACCAATGAGCTTTATTTCAACAAACTTTTATCTGACCCCCCTATGAATGCTGTATACCAAATATCAAAAGATTCTGATGATTGGTTCTGGAGAAAGATTTTTTAAAATTTTTGCAAATATGCTGACTCAGCATTTTTTCGATGCCCATTACAGAACACCCTAACATAACCGATGGCAATTTTTTTTTACCATTCAATTCTACTGGTCATAAGGATACTTCATACCAAATAAAAGCTCTCTGTTCCGTGGGGTTTGGGAAATATGGGCGTTTGAAAATATTTCTATTTTTAGCTCCCAGGGTTCCCATGGGGATGCAGGAATTTTTTTTTTTGCATGGGTCATGTACTTATGACCCAATAATATCACAAACCAAATTTGGTTCATACCGGACCATCGGTTCAGAAAATAGAAATTTTGGGCGGGGCCAAAAATCTTACCCCTCCTATTACAATGCCAAATATTACTTCACGAACTTCGTTTGAACAACTTGATTCTACACCTCATATGGAAGCTCCATGGCAAATATCAAGTCATTGTACACACTGGTTCTTGAGAAGAAGATTTTAAAAATATTTGGGTGCATTTTCCCCCACTCCCTCCCTATGGGGCTGGGCATGCTGAGTTGAACAAAAATGAAATGCCCCTTTGGGACCATCACTCACACGAACTTTCACTTGAATTGGCCCAGTGGCTTTGGAGGAGAAGACCAAAACATGGTGTTGACGGACGACGGACGACAGACGACGGACGACGGACGGGAAGCGATGAGATTAGCTCAGCTTGACTTTGTCAAGATGAGCTAAAAATCGCGTCCACTGCTCGTCCTGTACAATGCTTGCCGTGCAAGAAGGACTGCACAACGGAATACGTGAAGGTTGAGACCTTGCGGGTTGTGATGAAGTTGACATGATTTCCCCTGCGAAAGAAGATCCTCTCGTGGAGGAAGTTTTCGCGGTAAGTCCCACAGCATACACCTGAGTAGATTTATCCACGGTCTCTGTGGAGACAGAGATGCTACCAACAGAATTGTATTGTGATTGTTTTATCTTTAGCAATATCTGCTGAATCAACGGCGCTGGAGGATACGCATATCCTATCATTCCGTCCCACGAGATAGATAGAGCGTCTACTGCATATGCTCGGGGATCCGGACATGGTGACACATAAGTCTGCAATTGATTGTTGAGTTGTGTCGCAAATAAGTCTATCATTGGCCGCTCCCACTGGTAGCAAATCTGATTGAATACTTGTTTGTTGAGAGTCCATTCTGACGGCAACAAGCGATCCTTCCGTGAAAGGGAGTCTGCTAATACATTCAGACGACCCGGAATATGACGGACCGAAAGCAGAACTTGGTGTTCTAGAACAAACAGAAGGATTCTTTCCGTTAAATTGAATAATGGAACAGAATGAGTGCCTCCCTGGTTCCGGATATACGCAACTACTGTCGTATTGTCGGACAGGATTTGGACATGCACTTTCTGAAAAATGTTCATCCAATGACGTAGTGCAAGCCAAATTGACATCATTTCTTGGATGTTTATGTGCTTGCCTAGAAACTGCGGAACCCAAAGACCGTGGCACTTCGAATCCGTTGGGATCAAAGTTGTACCCCAACCTGTTTGACTGGCATCCGTCATAATCGTAAAACTCGGATCCGGCAACTGCAGTGGAACTCCCTGAGTCAACCACTGAATGTTTGCCCAAGTCTGAATCTCTTGTTTCACTTGATTGACAAGAGAACGTCTATATCGAGCAATTCATAGATTGCTGAAAGATTGCCGTCGAAGAGAAGCTTCTCCGAGACCGAAGCGACTCTGAGAGTTCTTCACCTTACTATCCACGTGCGTGGATGTAGCTAGGGCTGCGTCACATCTAACCAACTCCAGGTTTGCCACTGAAGGGCGGAGTTATACGTGGAAAAGCTACTGCCCTTGAAAGAAATCTCATTGAGGATCATATCCTGGAATTCTTTCCCTTGAAGACGTAATGATAACGCCTTAGTAAGGTGGTCTGCGTATGATATAGCGTCTAAGTTAAGTCTGTTAGACATTATTGTCATTTCCAACGTCGTGGTTGGAGTTGACATAGACGGCGATATAGACAATACCAAGTCTTCAGCCTCGTCGTCTAGACACAGAGGAACTCTCGGTATGCCCTGTCCTGCCGTTTCAAATTTATTCCATGAATTGATGTAAGGCAGATTTAGAGCATTTGCGGACAAGAAACCAGACTTGCCTGTTTTGGTAGCAAGCTTATATATAGCGTCGTTCAGTAATTCGAATGTTCTTGTGACATTATTGGACTGTGTTGGCAACTCAGGGACGATGTCCCTGAACCGATCAAAAAAAAAAAATTCTGTGTCCAATGACGCTATTAGTCTCTTATCCAGCATCGCAGCATTCTAGTCCGACGGAACAACCTCTGGAAGCTAATGCCGGAAGAAATCTATGGCAGCTTCTGTTGTTCCGAAAGGGAAAGCTGAAAATCCTCCGAATCCCTTTCGCCATCCTGTCGGACCCTATGAAGTGCTTGGTCGTCCGTACCTGATGCTTCAGCGGAGCGTACCGACCCAGCGTCGTCGGATTATTCCTGATCTGACAGAGATTCTGTTGTTTGCTGGGATGCTGCGATAAGTTGTGCTATTTTGGATAGCACGTCCGTCACTAAGGCCTGTGGAGAAGCGGTCTTACGTTGCTTTGCTGCTGGAAGCTCCGTGTACATTGACCCGTGCATACTTCTATTATGTGAGCGTCCGGAGTCTACAGGCCTCGTGTCCCTTGGCTACCGGATGGTGTGACCTGTTCGCCTTGGAATCCCTGATTGGTGAAGCTGGCTGGATATCCGTGGTCACATAGCCAAGGTGCGGTCGTGTGCACTGCCGTGAGGATGAGGAAGCTTTATCAACAGTCTCTCGGACTGTCTATATAACGGAGCGTCCTGAGCGGTGGACGTATGCTCCGAATGCGAAACCTGTGTACCACAACGTCTGGTCCCAGATGTTGTTGTACGAGAGAGGGACCTCTCTCGCTCGCAGCCCGGATGGACCTGGACGAGCTAGGAACCGGACTAATAGGCTTCCTCCGATCTCTCCTCTGATCCGTCGTCACTGGGTGTGCACTTTTGTCTTATTATAGTGCTCGCATCACCCAAATCTCCTTCCTGGACCGCAACGGACGAACCCGGCCACCGAATCATTCGATGAATGGACGCTACACCGGGCGAGCTAGCGGATGTCAACTCCGTCGATCCTTCTAGGGACCTCTTAGGCGATTGACGTATTTTCATGAGCACTTATTGCCGCAAGCTCTTCATTTAACTATGACGACGGAGGCACACTTTTGGAAGACATCACGGTAACTTTTGCGAACAAGAAACCAAACTTGCTTGTTTAATAGCAAGCATATATATAGCGTCGTTCAATAATTCTAAAGTTCCTGTGACATTATTGGACTGTGTCGGAAACTCAGGGACGATGTCCCTGAAGCGATCAAAAAATTCTTGTGTCCAAAGACGCTATCAGTCTCTTATCCAGCATCGCAGCTTTCTGGTCCGACGAAACAACCTCTGGAAGATAATGCCGGAAGCAATGTACGGCAGCTTATGTTGTTCCGAAAGGGAAAGCTCAAAATCCTCTGAATCCCTTTCGCCATCCTGTCGGACCCTATGAAGTTTTCGGCTGTCCGTACCTGATGCTTCAGCGGAGTGTACCGACCCAGCATCGTCGGATATTACCTGATCAGACAGAGATTCTGTCGTTGCTGGGATGCTGCGATAAGTTGTGCTATTTGGGATAGCACGTCCATCACTGAGGCCTGTGGAGTAGCGGTCTTACGATGCTTTGCCGCTGGAAGCTCCGTGTACGTTGACTCCTGCATACTTCTCTTATGCGAACGTCCGGAGTCTACAGGCCTCGTGTCCCTGGCTACCGGATGGCATGACCTGGTCGCCGTGGATTCTCTGATTGGCGAAGCTGGCTGGATATCTGAGGTCACGTAGCCAAGGTGCGGTCGTGTGCGCTGCCGTGAGGATGAGGAAGCCTTATTGACAGTCTCTCCGGACTGTCTATATAACAGAGCGTCCCGAGCGGCGGACGTATGCTCCGAATGCGAAAAGTTTTGTACCACAACATCTGGTCCCAGATGTTGTTGTCTGAGAGAGGGGCCTCTCTCGCTCGCAGCCCGGATGGACCTGGACGAGCTAGGAACTGGACTAATAGGCTTCCTCCGTTCTCTCCTCTGATCCGCCGTCACTGGGTGTGCACTTAGTTGATTTATAGTGCTCGCATCACCCAAAACTCCTTTCTGGACTGCAACGGACGAACCCGGCAGCCGAACCATTCGATGAATGGACGCTACACCGGGCGAGCTAGCGGACGTCAACGCCGTCGATCCTACTAGGGACCTCTTAGGCAATTGACGTATTTCCATGAGCACTTTGACGCTAGCTCTTCATTTAATTGTGACGACGGAGGCACACTTTTGGAAGACATCACGGATACATCACCCTGTTCTTGTTCGTCTGAAATAGAGATTGATAAACTGGAGTGACCCTGCGGAGAAAGGACCGGCATGGCCATTTCCCCGCTAACATACCGTGACACACGCTTCCCATGTTTGTCATCCCAATTGACACATGCTGAACAGGAGTTAGTGCGAGTACAATGACTACAATTAATACAATGATTATGAAAGTCAGAGGAAGATTTCCTCTTATTACAATTGAACAATATCCTTTCATTGTGAAAAGAATACAAAAAGTCCTAGTACTCGCACCAACCCCTGAAAACAAAGATACATAATAACATGATCCATTAACATAGAAAAAATAATTGAAATCAAAAAAATTTAATATTTTTTCAGAAAAGCCCAAGTTTCTGAAAAGTAACGTTGAGCCCCAATGGATCCCAAGCCTAAGTGTGGATAAAAATATTTTAAAAAATTAATGCAACACTTACGAATAATAATAATGTATCTTGTTATGATTAAGCTAACACAAAGACAAGAAATCCCCCCTCCACAGAGACTGTTGTCAATGTAAACAAGAAGTGTAAAAACACCAGAAACATGACTCCAGGCACTGATAACCATGGCCTGAAATCAGTTAACAATAATACACCATCTGATGCAAAACAGAGACTTCCAGGGAAGAAACTGCAGAACATCAGATGGTAGATGCAGAACACTACGCCTAAACACCCATGGGTGAGGACGTAAACATGGGGAAAAGAACAGAATTCATTCTGTTATCCAGCTATAACTCCCAAGAAATTTTAGTAATAATATTACAGAGAAAATGCCAAAAGCATGGGAGAATAGCAAGGGGGGACTTAAAGGAAAAGGAGAGAGGAAACACTGAACAAGCAGTGTAACTTTATAACAAGAATGACAACAACAGGCCCATGCCTCGAAAATAGGTAACTTGACATAATTTCATAAAAAAAATTTTAAGTTACAGCCCTGATTATTTTCTGTCACTCATTTTCCTCTCCTCCTTCTATTTCCTCTTTAGATGCACCATTTCTCTAATATTTATGTGTCTGGCATCATTTAAACTGAGATTTACAAGCACAAAGATGAGTCAGATGTGAACTGATGAAGGGCCAAACAAAGAATGATTAATGGCGCCAATTTCGGGACCTCCTTGACACTGCGCATGCGCAGTAGAGGCGAAGTATGGAGGGCCATTCAGGACATGATTTCTTTGGTTTTAGATGCAAATTTTGGGGATTGGGGGGCAAAATTTGTGTTTGGCCCTAGATTTTTAAGAGTTAGCACCAGCTATGTCTGGGTCATTGGTACAGTATAAAAATACTTAAATTTTGGCGCTTTTCCATATTTCCAAGGACCATAACTCACACAAGAATAATGCAATCAGCATGAAACTCAAACTTGATCTGTAAGTCATCGTTCTATAGCAGTTTACCAAAAATGAAATCATTCCGTTGAAGCGTTTCCAAAAAAACTCCGGAAAACTAAAGTGTGACTGACAGACGGACAGACTGAGGGATGGACGGTGTGCAAACCTATAGTCCTCTCCGGCGATGCCGGTAGGGGACTAAAAAAAAGTGTGTGTGTGTGGGGGGGGGGGGGGGGGGGGGGGGGGTGGGGCTTCAGAACGAGTAATCAAGCCTGCAAGTCAAGTCGGTGTGCATTAGGATGGGAAATGACTAATTATCCTTTGGATATGATACGATTTTGTAGAAAACCACCTAAGAAAGAGAGAGTACACTCTTAAATAAAAAAAATGCCGCTCAGGATCACCGATCCAATGTCGAGTTGTGACAACAGTTCCTCGCACCAAGGCCAACACACCTATGAAGTTTCATGACTCTAGGTTGAACCACTATCAAGTTCTCATCCGGAAACCAATTGTTGCGATATACTATGTTCAAGGTCACTGTGACCTTGACCTTTGACCTGGTGAGTCCAACATCAATAGGGTTCTTCCTCGCACCAAGGCCAACACGCCTGTAAAGTTTCATGACTCTAGGTTGAACCACTATCAAGTTATCATCCGGAAACCAATTGTTGCGATATACTATGTTCAAGGTCACTGTGACCTTGACCTTTGACCTGGTGAGTCCAAGATCAACAGGGTTCTTCCTCGCACCAAGGCCAACACACCTATGAAGTTTCATGACTCTAGGTTGAACCACTATCAAGTTATCATCCGGAAACCAATTGTTGCGATATACTATGTTAAAGGTCACTGTGACCTTGACCTTTGATCTGGTGAGTCCAAGATCAATAGAGTCTTCCTCGCACCAAGGCCAACCCACCTATGAAGTTTCATGAATGTAGGTTGAGTTACTATCAAGTTATCATCCGGAAAGGAATTGTTGCGATTTACTATGTTCAAGGTCACGTTGACCTTGACCTTTGACGCAGCGAGTCCAAAATCAATAGGGTTCTTCCCTCACCAAGGCCAATCTACCTATGAAGTTTCATGAATGTGAGTTGAACCATTATCAAGTTATCATCCGGAAACCAATTGTTTAAGATTTACTACGTTCAAGGTCACTGTGACCTTGACCTTCGACGTAGCATGTCCAAAATCAATAGGGTTCTTCCTCCCACCAAGACCAACCTACGTATGAAGTTTAATGAATGTGAGTTGAACCACTATCAAGTTATCATCCGGAAACCAATTGTTTACGCCCGCCCGCCCGCCAGACATTCACCAAACTATAAGTCGAGTTTGACTTCGTCACAACTCGACTAAATATCCACCCAATTATCTCGCACATATTTATCAACTATTTTAAAAAGTGATCAGTTAAAAATGCTGAACAAATTGAACATCACCTCGATGTTTTGACAACAGCAGACCGTGCTATCAAGCCATATCATTTCCAGGTATCACATGCTTTATTTTGCATCAAAATTTAGAGTGAAAAAGTGATAAAAATATGAAAAATATAAATCTTACTTTCAAATAGTTGGTAAATTAAAAAAAAAATAATTAAATTTTGATTATATTCCATTGTTTACTCACTGGGATTCCCCAACTATCAGTGTGATATGATGTAAACTGTAGGTAAAGTGAAGATCATGTGAGGTGTACAATGGGTTCAAATAAACAATATTACACTGAAAATATTGAAATTTTGAGAAAAGATACCTGGTGAATTTTTCTAAATCTTCAGTAATAATCCCTGTCAGTGTATTCAACATATGAACCCACCAATCATTGCTGCTAATATTTTTTCACACTAAAGAAAATAGATTCTGCACAAGACAACACATGTACTTAGAAACTGAAGCACTGTTCAATAGGGGTTATCCCAGTCTACAAATATCTTTATTTACAGTCTGTGGGGAATCTCCTATGCAGTTATTTCCCTTTCATCAACAGCTGATTTTCAAAACTGGGACAGCTCTCTTTCTGTGCTAAATAAAATGGATTTATGGCCTCATTCAATAAACAGGGGAATAAATGAGCAAAGTGAACATCAGTATATATTTTTTATTTACAAAGTTTATCAAATAAAAGCTAAAAAAAAGTCACTCAAAAAATTTATTTATTTATTTATTTATTTATTTATTTATTGGTGTTTAAGGTCATATACTTATGCACAGTGGCTAATCATGACCGTGACAGTGTTACGGGTGGAGGAAGCCAGAGTACCCGGAAAGAACCACCGAGCAACGACAAGCTCCCCAACATCGTAACTCCGCACTGTATATATTTTTTATTTACAAAGTTTATCAAATAAAAGCTAAAAAAAAGTCACTCAAAAAATTTATTTATTTATTTATTTATTTATTTATTTATTTATTTATTTATTGGTGTTTAAGGTCATATACTTATGCACAGTGGCTAATCATGACCGTGACAGTGTTACGGGTGGAGGAAGCCAGAGTACCCGGAAAGAACCACGAGCAACGACAAGCTCCCCAACATCGTAACTCCGCACTGCAGCACAGGCAGGGTTAGATTGGTTGAATACATGCGTACCATCGACGTGCAGTAAGCCTTAGTAAAGGGCGTCATCGTGTCCCCATGTGGACAATCGGGGTTAAGTGCCTTGCGTCACTCAAAAAATAAAAACTCCAATATCCAGTCCTGATTTGGTAAGTAGAATTTTGCAACAAGTCACCTATTTTCATTTCACCCACCTGAAATTGACGTTTCAGCCAACTTGAAACTTGGGGAATGGGCTTTAACACGGGTAGAGCTCCTTGATTCTGAAATCTGAAAACATGGGGGGGGGGGGGGGGGGGGGGGGGGGGATATCTCTTAATAATCTGACGATCAAGGTATAAATACAATGTACCCAAAGTAGCTTGGTGTACCAAATGTTCACCACTCGTGGTGAAGTGGTGTTAACCGCTCGCCAAAGGCTCATGGTTAACATCACTTCACCACACGTGGTGAACATTTGGTACACAAAGCTACTATGGGTATATTCTATATTTAAATCATGCTTAATTTGGCATTTTGGGAGCGCAGTAGCTCAGTGGTTACTGCATTGAACTTCAAACCGAAAGGTGCATGGTTCGATCCCCACCAAGGGTAACTGCGTTGTGTCCTTGGGCAAGGCACTTCATTTCAATTGCCCACAAGGGGGTACACTGTGTACTACATGTCGATGGTGCACCTGTCTTCAACCAATGCTAACCCTACTTGCACAGAGCGAGTACATTGGGGACCGCAGTGTACTACATGTCGATGGTGCACCTGTCTTCAACGAATGCTAACCCTACTTGCACAGAGCTAGTACAGTACGTGGAGAGTGTATTATCACTAAATCACCCACAGAGTGGAGATTCCACCCGAACAATAATTGCAAATTCATTGCAAAGCATAACCAGCACCAGGAAAGTTTCAGCCAATGGACCTCCGGGTTAAACCCGGAGGTCCATTGGCTGAAACATTGCTTGTGTTTTTTTGTCGATATATACAAAACTTGAAAGTTATAGCTTGGGTGATAACTCCACACTGCGGGTGATTTAGTTACAATCCACTCTCCATGTACTGTACATTGGGGAGGTTGAAAGATGCTCACTGCTGTTCAGTGGTTCTCCGCTCCTCCACCCATAGAACTGTCCAACATGAGGTGATACTGGCCGTCGAAAGTGTTACAGTGGAGCCCACTTAATTGGATATCTCTTAATTGTATATCCCTGTTAACTGAATATAATTTCCCAACACAAAACCATTTACCATACCTCCAGTACAAATTTGACCTGTTAACTGAATATAGGTTATAGAGTAAACTCCTGTTAATTGAATAAAATCTCTTGTAACCTGTCGAAAAGTTACCCTGACTCTCCCCAGTTTTCCTTTGTTTTTGACCTATTTGGCCTCAGCACATCCAATACAAGCGTTTAATCTATTATATCTTGTTTGACAGAGCTCATGGAGCTCTGTCAAACAAGATATAATAGAATAAATGCTAAGCGTATCTATAGAATACAGGAAAGTGACAATCCCTGTTAACTGAATACTCCAGTTAACTAAATAATTTTCAATAGCAAAGAGGCTATTCAATTAACAGGGTTCCACTGTATTAAACTCCAATAAATAAATAAATTTGATATTTTAGTTGCAGGTTCAGAAAAACTTAAAGTACTGTTCAGAACACCTACATGTAGAAGAGCTAACAGCAATAAGAGCGTTACAGTTTTTATGCAAACAAACCCAGCATTTTGCAACTGTGTGAGCATGACATAATAAAGTTTGCAAATACAGTATAGACACTACATTGATTTCACTTCTGGAACATGTCACATCTTTGATGGACTTGCCCACACAGACAAGCTGCCATTTATAGCAATACATGAGTGGAGAACATTAATATTTAACTTATTTGAGTGCTAGAAGCCACTATCAGGGCTTTCAAAAAAATTAAAATTTTATAGTAAATTTCCTATCTTATTATACCTACCGCAATTGTTTACTACAGGCTTGCACTACAGTGGAAGACCCTAACTCGGAAAATATACTCTCTATTTTGATCTTTTCCAAGAGATTTGGAAAAGAAAAGTGGTGCAAAAGCACCACGAAAAAATAAGCCAAAACTAAGTCGAGCGCCATCGGCGCACACCCAGTAGGGGATGCTCTTCTCCTAGTACAATTCCACGACTTCCGTAAACCAGTGTGCAAAGAAGTCACCATGAATCATTCTTTTGAGTCCGCCAACATAGGAGTTATGTGATCAGCGGGGAGGAAGGATTCTTACCTGAATAAGAAGACGGGAGGGCCTCCATGTAAACAACTGTGGTAGGTATAATAAGAAAGGAAATTTACTATAAAATTTAAATTTCGTATCAACCTACCTTACAATTGTTTACTACAGGCTGAACAGACAATAGGATGCAGGGAATCACATAACCAACCCACACATAACCCAAATGCACTGGAACCGTGGACAGAGGAAGAGGTCCCCAGGCCTATCAAACCATAGCATCACAAACATTAGTAAAAGACAATGAGAGATGAGGCGCATGGTTATGTGCGACGCACAGACAGAAAGGGCAGTAACAGCACAGAGCTGGAACTGACCTTGTAAGAAGCCGAATGGCTGGGGTAGACAACAGCTTGAGCAGAAGAAAGAGGGCCCGAAGTACAAAGGTCCTTTGCCTGCTCCTGCAAAGGTCGCAGATAAGTGGAGAAAGTAGCATTTCTCCAGTAGGCTGCCAGCATAACATCCGACAACATGACAAAGTTAGTATAAGCCCCAAGAGGTAGACAATGCACGCACCTCGTGGCAGAAATACGATTGGTAATACAATCGCCAGTCGCCAGACAAGCGGAAGCTGCACGAATAGCCAGACAAATCCATTGAGAAATGGATTCAGGAGAGATTTCCTGTCGACCATGAATAAGAGACAGAAAATCGTTCCTACCCTTCCTAATGAACAGCGTCCGATTGAGATAAAATCAAATAGCTCAAACCGGACAGAGCAAAGGGTGTTGACCCTCAACAGAAGGAAGAGTTCCAATACAGATAGGAGGCAGAGTAGTTTCTGGTATCTGATTCTTGGCCAGAAAGGAGAAATCACTGGTAAACATAACACTGGTGGGGGAGCTCCAGAAAAAGGACAGGTCAACTGAGAGGGCGTGAAGCTCACTAACCCGTCTGGCTGAGGCAAAAGCCATCAAAAAAGCTGTCTTGTATGTGAGAAAACGCATATCCACCTGTGATAAAGGCTCGAATGGCGCCCCCCCCCCCCCCCCCCCCCCCCCCCACACACCCAAGCAGAGCAGCACCCAAGAAAGATTCCATCTTGGGGTAAGCTACAAAGACCTAGGCCTTTTCAAGGAAAAGAGCCGAACCAGCCTGGAGAGGCATGGAGTAGTGCCAATATGACACTGTCCCACATACGAAAGGGTCTCCGAAGCATGGACCTATACCCTTTGATGGTAACAACTTGGAGACCCCCAGAATCAAACATATACCAGAAAACTTTGCAATCTATGTGATCGCAGGAGTGACAGAATCAACACAGTGATCCGCACACCACTGACAGAAGACCTTCCACTTAGCCGCATAGGCTGAACCAGTGGAGTGCCTCCTTGAAGAAGAAAAGCAACTCCACTGCTCGTCTCGAAAAAAACACCACGGAGGAGACAGGACCTGACAAAAGATATGCGCAAAGGCACAACGAAGTCGGGTCGACTTCAAACCTCCTCAGGTGACCTTGGCAAAGATGGTTGTGACGTAGAGGGAGACGTGCCGGAACCGCCGCCAACAGACAGCGGAGCAGATTGATCCACACCCACTGAGGCGACAGGGGTGCGAACGAAATGATTCAACAACTACAGGTTCGTATCTTGGCTAGAACCCGACGCAGAATCGGAACCGGCCGGAAGGCGTAGCAGACAAGACCGTTCCAAAGGAGGGATAGAGCGTCCACGGAGAAAGCCAGAGCATCTGGACTCGGGGACACGAAAGTGTCCACCTGATGGTTCCAACAAATCTCAAAGAGATCGATGTGAAGACGATGCAAAGAGACTGGAACACCGCCAGTGGAAAAGAACCAGCCACGTCGGGACAGGGAGTCGGCTAGGACATTCAGACGACCGGGAATGTGATGAACCACCACTCCTGCATTGACATCCTGAGCGAGCAGACGATCCTGAACCAATTCGTACATGGGAACATAGTGCGTGCCGCCCTGGTTCCGAATGTAAGCAACCACTGTCGAATTGTCGGACAACAGAAGGACCCGACAATTCGAAAGGTGGGGGATCCACTGCCGGAAACTCAGAAGAAGAGCAAGAAGCTCCTTCTGGTTGACATGAAGAGCTGCTGGATCCTGGTCCCATGACCCGAGCAGGAAAAGACCAAGAGGATCCAACATCACACCCCATCCGAGATCGCTGGCGACTGCCGTCAGAACACGATCGGACATGGGTTAGTCCAATGGAACTCCCTGCATAATCCACTGAACATCTGTCAGGGGAGACGGTGAATAGGAAGAGACTCCGGTAACTGAAGCACCAGATCCAGAGGATTGACATTCGGCCTCCATCGACTGAGCAGAAAGTGTTGGAGAGGTCTGGCATGCAGCCGACCTAAAGGAATGAGATCCGCCACCGAACTGCAGAGACCGAGCAGCCGGGGAAGACTCCGAGCTGTTGTGGACGTGGACTGGGACAGAGTCAAGGCAAAGGCTGAGAAATAACAGCCCTTACCCAGAAAACCGCCACCGCATCCAGCTGAGTACGGAAGTCCATCCCTAGAGGACAAAACGACGGAGATGAGACTTCTCCTCGTTGACTCTGAACCCTAGTGATGAGAGCAGGCTCAACAGTGTGTCGACATCCGACTCCAGAAAGGCAGCATTGGAATGCCTCTGGAGGATATCGACTAGATATGCTGAAGAAGACACCCTGGACTGTGTGCGATGTAAGACTAAAACATGCAATATCAGGCGGGTGAAGGCCCAAGGATCCAGGTCAAGGCCAAAGGGCATGGCCTTAACTGGAAAACTCCCGGGTGAATGGAGCGGTGAACCGACCTGAAAGCCTCCATGCTGATCTTAGGAGCAATAATAGACTGGGTCAGGATACACAGATCGATAACTTGTCAGAGTCGGCCGTCCTTCTTTGGCACCAAGAACAGGCGGGGATAAAATCCCAATAAATGAATGTTCCTGGTGACCTCGATCGCCCCCTTTTGACCGGAGATTGCCTATCGCCGTGATCAAAAGTTCCCAACATGTAACATTGAAAGGAACCTGTGTTGGAAAAGGCACTCTCGACTGAGTTGGATGCCTCAAACTGGGACAAATTGAGGTGACTACTGCCGACCCCTACCCTTACCCTGTGAGTAAGCAAAAGCGGCGGCAGAAGGATCAGCCCTTGGCTTCACAGAGGAAGCAGAAGGGTACTTGTTAGGCACTGGACGGTCCCTGCCTCCAACAGAATGCTGATCAAGCTGACGAAGCAGCAGCTGATCTATGGAACGACATAGAAAGTCATACCGGACCATCGCCACAGAACCATGGAATAGTTGCGGACCCATCGAAGAAGCAGACTGAAGAGCAGCACAGCGTCCCTGCGAACTAATTCCAAGTTAGCCGTGTTACAGGCATGCGTGTGAGAAGACGGATGAGCGCCTTGGACAGCACACACAAAAGAGCCTGTATGTCATCAAACTTATCTGGGGGCAGATAAGCAGCAAAGCAGAGACGATGTGATCGGAGAGAGAAAGCATTCCAACATCTCTCTTGATAAGCCCAACACGGACTCCAGAGTGTCCATATGAAAAATGGCTGGCTTGGGAGTTGGAGTCCTGATCCAAGACCGTCAAAGTCGAGCAGACTTGCGGAATGGCGGAATCGTAGGAACGATAGCACACCGGAGGCAAAAAAAGTGTCAACCCTGATGAAGAACGACATCTTCATAGCCTTGAAACTCAGCTTAGAGTCCAAAGCTGTAAACGCTTCAACCACCTGTACCGACAGGCAGGGTTGAAGGCGCCCAGAAGCAGGTTGCTCCACAGGCTGTAGACACGCGACTGAAGATCGCAGCCGGGCTAACAGTTTGAGATCTGGAAGGAACCCAAACACAAAATCAAGAGCTGCCCCCAAGTCAGAAGACTGTTGGCTCTCGATGTCAGGTATGTCGGACTCATCCCCTGAGTCGGAAGACACATAGCCCATCATGGGCAAACCAGCCAATGACTCCCATGGTGTAGGCACACCGGGGGATCAGAAAGCGGCCTGTTTCCAATCGGCGCCACAGGGGGTGCCCGGAAACCACTCGTAGCCTCGACAGAAGCAACGGAAAAGGCTCTTGGACAGAACCTCACTGACAGTGTCGGCTGGTTCGACATGGGAATGAACCGACAAAGTGGCTTCACTCTTGACCCATTTAATCAGCAAAGGGTCACGATCCTCAAATACACCCAAAGCGGGGCGACGGACTGCAGCCGAAACATCTGAAGGCAGATGTGTATTGGGGTACGACATACCCCGAGGATCTACAGAGCGGAAACTCGGGAGAGTCGCCGCAGACCTCTGCAGGATAGAAGGTCCAGGCTGCACAAAAAGCATTGGTCCAGCAAAAACTGGCCATAGGACCAGAGTGCGTGGATGGAAACGCCACGGAGCTCATGCTGACCCTCACCATGAACATCCGAATCCAATGAGAAAAACTGCGGTACTCGACAGCTGAGAGACCACAGTAGAGGGTTTGGCCGGCAGTCCCTGCTGACTTTCCAAGTTGGAGTCAGGGAAAGCTGAGGCCGATACCCCACGTCTACACTACCAGACATCTCTGCAGACCCCTGCAGGGGTAAAACTGCTGTGCTCAACGGCTGAGAAGACACAGCGGGGGGTTCGGTTGGCAGCCACTTCCAACTTCGCCGAGTTGAAGTCAGGGAAGGCCGAGGCCGAAACCCCACGTCTATACTACCAGACACCTCTGCAGACCCCTGCTTGGGTAAAACTGCTGTGCTCAATGGAGAAGAGGCCACAGCAGGGGGTTCGGTCGGTAGCCACTTCCGACTTCGCCGAGTTGAAGTCAGGGAAGGCTGAGGCCGATACCCTACATTCACACTACAGACATCGCTGCAGACCCCTGCAGGGATAAGCTGAGGCCAGCTGAAACGGTGACCGATGACATTGGAGACGGAACAGCAGTAGCAGCAGATACGACAGGAGCTGTTGAAACTGGCGGAACAGGTGAGAGAGCAACTGAGTTCTGCCTCCAAAGGAGGAGTCACAACTCCAGTGACAGACCAGATGTGGTTGTGTCGGGAGGCCCTGAAATGACAGCATCCCCCCCTCCCCCCACACAGGAGTGGGAGGAACTGCACCCCCCCCCCCCCCCCATGGAGAGGGTATAACTCTCACCAGACATGGTCAGGTCGGGAGGCTCCAAACGACAGCGTTCTCTCCCCCCCCCCTCCCCCCCTGACGGATGGAGGAGGAACGGCCACGAGAATGCACCAAAGTGAGGGCAAAAGGCATTGCCCTAAACGAACCGTACTGGACATAACAGAGGTGAGAGGAGAAGAAAAAGGTGAACTCAACAGATATAGACAGTAGAAGAACACCCCCAACTACGAGAGAAAGGTGGCAGAAAAAATACCGGCGGGAACACAACTGAACCCAAATGGCAGACAGGGACCTAAAAAACAGAAATTCTGCACTCAACAGAGTGGAGAAATCCTGTCCATACAGTCCCCCATTGACACCTAACTCCAATAATAATAAAATTATTCAACCGAAAAATTTTAAGTACAAACCGCACGGTACGCGAAAGTCGCATTCGACACGTAAAATATATAAAATACAATGAAAATGTGGTTGAAAATAATGAGAGTATCAGGAAACCATTATCGACGAGTTGTATCACTGTTTCATAATACAAATGGCCGCACATCCACCTTGGACAGCGGAAGAAAAAAGAATGATTCATTGGTGACTGCTTTGCACACTGGTTTACGGAAGTCATGGAATTGTACTAAAAGAAGTGCGTCCCCTACTGGGTGTGCGACGATGGCGTTCGACCCAGTTTTGCCTTATTTTTTCGTGGTGCTATTGCACCACTTTTCTTTTCCAAATCTCTTGGAAAAGATCAAAATAGAGAGTATATTTTCCGAGTTAGGGTCTCCCACTGTAGTGCAAGCCTGTAGTAAACAGGGTAAGGTTGTTAAGAAATGAGGGTACCATAGCAAAATCAAATGCAAATAATATTTTGTTCATATATCTCTGTTTTATTTCAAATTAATGGAGAGTGCCTGTGGGTACTCTCCCATAATTTGCAAAAAAAATTTTGATGAACTTATCAGACCAACAAAAATAATCTATTCCTCAATCAGTTAGTGTTATAAAACAGTGCAATATCTACAACGTGAAAAGCAGTGAGATTCGATTCGAGAAATGATTCAAATTCAATTTGAGATTTGATTCAACCCGAAATTTGAAATTAGGAGGTCTATAATAATGCTATTAAATTAGCAGGGTTCTTTTATTAATCACTACTGTACAGTCGCCATGGACTGGTCGTAATCCACACATGGGCAGTGAAATCCACGTATGCGTTTACAGATAATAAAAATCATCATCAGCAAACTTTTAATTAATGAAGAACCAGCTGTACCCGGTGCTCCATTAACTGATTCAGCACTATAATCTACTATCAGGACTTTAAAAATGAAAGTGTCAATGACACTGTAGCTTAACCCTTTACCCAACGAATCGCCCGCATCCGCCCGCGTAATGTCCAAATTCAGCAGTTGATTTTTCAAAAAATTTCAACAAAACCGAGCTTGTTCCAACGAGGGGTCACATGATATGGTTTTGTTGAAATTTTTTGAAAAATTTTTAAAAATGATATTTAAAATAATAAATTTTGGTATCGTCTGTGTTGGGTAAAGGGTTAACTTTGTCTGTGTGTTGTGTTTGATGAAAAGGATAATGTTCAATGTTTATGAAAGGATTATGAAATAAGACAAGAATTGCGATAATTGGGAATATGTTAATTTCTGTTCCCTGTATGCTAAGTTTTTAATAAAAATAACATGAGGTGTAGACTGTACTAAAGAACTGAGGGGTGGCTAAACGTAGACCTCACAGTTAATGTATGTGGCCCTCACAGTTAACGTATGTCAACGAAAGTTACCAAGTTACAGTGAAATTATTCCAAAACAAGTCATCTTATCAAGTTACAATGAAATCCCTTCATAAATATGACCTCTAGACTGTGCTAAAGGTCTTCGGGCTTCAGGCCTGTGTAGCCATCACGGTTAATTGATTGCAAATAAAAGGGGAAGTCCTCATCTCGACATTATACTGAGTCATTCTACCAAGTTACAATGAAATCCTTTCACAAATACGATCTGTAGTCTGTACTAAAGTTTTTCAGGTTTTGGGTTCGGGCAGCCATCATGGTTGAATGATCGCGACCAAAAGGAGACGTTCTCTTCTGGGCATTATCTAGAGTGATCCTACAAAGTTGCAATGAAATCCCTTCATAAATATGACCTGTAGACTGTGCTCAAGGTTTTCCGGCTTCGGGACCCTGTAGCCATCGCAGTTTACCAATCACGACCAAAAGAGGATGTCATCATCCAAGCATTATATGGAGTCAACCTAACAAGTTACAATGAAATCCTTACATAAATACTGCCTATAGACTATGCTAAAGGTTTTGGGGCTCAGGCAGCCATCAAGGCTGAATGATCGCAACCAAAAGGGGACGTTCTTATTTAGACATTATTTGGAGTCATCCTACCAAGTTACAATGAAATCTCTCATTAAATATGACCTGTAGACTGTGCAAAAAGTTTTCGGGTTTTGGGCTCAGGCAGTCGTCACGGTTGACAGATCGCGACCAAAAGGGGACGTTCTCATCTAGACATTATACAGAGGCATCCTACCAAGTTACAATGAAATCCCTTCATAAATACGACCTGTAGACTGTGCTAATGGTTTTCGGCTCAGACAGCCATACCGGTTGACTGATCACGACCAAAAGGAGATGTTCTCATCTAGACATAACCCCAAACCTCCATATGAAATTTCAGAATGATCAGACAAGAACTACGGGATGTAGCCTGTGCTAAAGGAAAATGTGAACAGACTAGTAGACTTCCTCATGCATGATGGCAATAGATTATCCTGACTTTGTCAAGTTAAGCTAAAAATGAGGGTACCAGGGGAAAAGCCAACATTTTCTGTGCTCGTTTTTCATATTCAGTCAAACGCAAATAATATTTTGTTAAAATAAATTTGTTTTATAACAAATTATTGAAGAGTCCCTATGGGTACTCTTCACTAATTTGTAATAAAACAATGTAGCCCTCAACTAGTTAATTAAATATTTGATGATTAGGCGGCCACACAAAGTAGAGCTTCTGTTTCTCAGGCCATAATTTGTAAAATTGCATGCGGGCGAGCGATTCTTTATTTGATTTGTTATTTCTATGATTATTTCTTTGCCATCAAAAGTTCATGTTCTTGGTTTATGTTTTAAGCCTCTTAATCTACGGAATAGCATGAGTGGCTGCGCATTTCGTCCCTTGAGTGCAAGAAGGCTTTGCAATGCCAAAGCATTGCAAAGCCTTCTTGCACTAAAGGACAAATTTATCAATTTTTATCTTTGGTAAAATATTAGACCTAAACCATTTAATTTTAATTTTTTTTTCAAATTTACATTGCTTAAAAAAAGAGTGCATGCGGCAGCCAAAGGGACCATGCGCGAGGGCCTGAGAAACAGATTTTTAATTTTTTTAGGCCTTATTCCTATAATTAGTGCATGGAATCTAATATTATTGCGTCCATGGAAATATTGCCCACCCGTGGAACTTGACCAGTCTACGGCAGCCGAACTGTATGTGATATCTCTAAATCTCAGTGTTTATAAAGTTCATAATGGTGTTGGAAATAGTAAACAAACTTACCTAATAAATGTTGTACCATATCTTTGTCTTTTTCAATGTCATTATCTGGATTTATCACAATTAATCTACCTGTACCCTAAAAACAACATAGAAATCAATTCAGACTAGTGTTTACAGAAAAGTGAACTCATTTTTTTTTTTTATTCACATCTTACAATATCAATCTTACATTCTGTCAACAGCCAGCATACATGCAAGCCAGCAAATAAGCAGCCTGTCATGGTCACTGACAGGCACAATTTGCATGTTTGACAGGCACCAATTCAATTGTGCCTGTCATAATGACCAGTACAATTTATTAGAACTAAGTGGAAGTCGGGTTCAATTTGTGTAGAATTTAACAGAACCAAATTCTTGACTTATCATTTAGTGGAAAGCTCTCTGAAAGAGAGCTTTCCAATAAATGATAATAAGCCAAGATTATTGTCAGATTTGCATATACAAACAACACACACCACCATGATACTTTGAACTAATAACATGCTAACCCCTGAAATTTTGTAACAAAATGTCAAGAACCACAAATACAGTCAAAACTCGTAAACTCAATGTTTACCGGACCAACCAATAACTTCAACTTATCTCGGTCTTCGAGTTATGCACTTTGGAAGTATTTGAGGTATTTAAAAGCCTTGAACACAAGAACACAGAAACTTGGAAATTGGACATGTGAAAACACCTCCACACATCCCTGAAAATATAGGCTGTCACTGACATTGTCAAGGGCAGTCAATATTTCCTGGGAGGGTTGAAGGAGGGTTGCAAGGCCCAAATTGCTGGGACTGATAGCCAACTTAGGGTTATCTCATATATTTGAGTTATCCGAGTTCGAGTTATCAAGTGCTGACTGTGTTTAAACATTATGACAGGTACAAAGTCTTCGATGACTGGCACAAAACTGTTGGTACCTGTCACAATGACAGGCACCAAATATATTATTATTTGCAGGCTTGCATACATGTCATGGATCTTGATGAAGCAAAGCACTAACCCTCACCTAACGAATAGGACACATCCGCTCACGCAATTTACAAATTATGCAGTTAAAAAACACTTCATTTTCAATTTATTTATTTATTTGTTGGTGTTTAACCCTTTACCAGGGACCGACCTGGGCATGCGCCAGTGCGTATTTGGTTCTGAAACATCAGGACCTGGCTCTTAAATCTCAGAAATAGGCTTCTCAGTTGGCGCGTAACTGCTCAGATCATATTTTGATATTCTTTCGATGGATAATCGAGAGAGACACTCTTACATGTATTATATATATGATTATCATTTATCATTGTTGTAGAGTGCTTAAGTTAATACTTCAAGTCTTAATTACCAAGCATTAATCTTCACTGTGGTTTCTGATCAAGTCTTGGCTGCCTAAATAGGCAGCCAAGACTTGATCAGAAACCACAGTGAAGATTAATGTTTGCTATAGCGTACTAAATGAAAATGATGAGAACTATTACATACTTGCAGTGTGTGTTACAAACAGCAGTGTGACTCCGTAAATTGAAATCAGCCACATGAATTGAAAAAATAGGCTTCAAGGCTAGAGCGTATTTTAAATAGTCCTGATCGGTCCCTGCTTTACCCAACGCAGACGATATCAAAATTTATTATTTTAAATATCACTTTTTCAAAATTTTCAAAAAATTTCAATAAAACCATATCATGTGACCCCTCGTTGGAAAGATAAATTTTTTCAACTGCTGAATTTGCATATTACGCAGGTGGATGCGACCGATTCATTGGGTAAAGGGTTAAGGTCACATACTTCTGCACAATGGCTAATCTAGGACCGCAACATGGATATAAAATCAAGTCCAGCCAATCGTTTATACCCATGTTGCCCATTTTAGAGGACTTACACTCCCAGACATTGGTGACTGTCCTATTTTATCTGGAAAACAGCAATTATTTTTCAAAAAATTTCAACAAAACCGTATCATGTGACCCTTCAATGATGGGTTGAATGATATGGTTTTGTTGACATTTTTTAAATAATTTGAAAACAAAATATTTAAAATAAAAAATGTTGATATCGTCTGGGTTAGGTAAAGGGTTAAAATTACAAAATGGCATCTAAGCTATGACGGATGGTAAAACTGAAACAAATTCCAATTCCATAAAGGCAATAATTCTGACAAGTGGAAGGCGTGGACAGCAAATAACTTTACTGTGTGTCTGAAAGGGAATACAGTGGAGCCCACTTAATTGGATATCTCTTAATTGTATATCCCTGTTAACTGAATATAATTTTCAAACACAAAAGCATTTACCATACCTTCAGTACAAATTTGATCCGTTAATTGCATATGGGTTGTATAGTAAACTCCTGTTAATTTTATATAAATCTTTGTAATATGTCGAAAAAATAACTGTGACACGCACCAAATTCCCCTTATTTATCAACCTTTTTGGTCTCACTACACCCAACACAGGCATTTATTCTATTATATGTTGTTTGACAGAGCTCTATGATATAATAGAATAAATGCTCAGTTTACCTCCAGAACACAGGAAACTGACCAAATCCCGGATAATGGGTATACACCAGTTAATTATGAGCTCTGTCAAACAAGATATAATAGAATAAATGCTCAGTTTACCTCCAGAACACAGGAAACTGACCAAATCCCTGATAATTGTATACTCCAGTTAACTGAATGATTTTCACTCTCAAAATGGATATTCAATTAAGAGGATTGTACTGTATCATACTTGACATCCATGTAAAATTTCACTAAGTTTGGATCACTGTCAGCTCTGTTATGAACTTGCACAACCGTACAGATGGATTGCTGGCCAGAGAGACAGGTGGATGGATGCAATCCAGCATGCTAGAGCCAGGGAGGTTAACCCCAACCACGGGTCGGGATTGGTAGTGGGAGACTACCGAAAATCACAACCACACTCCTATAAACACAACCGCAAATTCAGTTTTAAAATTCCAGCGTGTTTTAAGATACTGCGTGTAATATCAAATTACCAGAATGACCACACAATCACTTTATAATAAATGCAATATCTACGAATTTGCAGGCCACTGTCAAATAATTTCTATATACGTTTGAATGGAATTGAAAAACCAAACTGATCTACAATATACTTGCACCAATGACATTTTCAAGACAGTAAGCCAAGATTTGAGGCTTTTAGTATCAATACCATGAAACTCAACACGATATTCATTAATATTCATGACATGTCAACACAAAGGCTGAAGCATCGTAAAATATTCATCAGTTTATCAAATGTAGTTTCCTCTGATGAACTATAACTTGCCACTTGCTCTTCATTTATACTGCCCAATATATTTATTTCTACATCAAAATGGGAGTGCGTTGGCTTAGTGGTAGACTATTGGACTTCTATGCTTGAGGTCCCGAGATCGATCCTCGGCTGGGAGGACCCACGTTGTGTCCTTGGGCTAGGCACTTAACCCGGTTGTCTACATGGGGGCACGATGACGCCGTGTACTAAGGCGCACTGCACGTCAATGGTGCACATGTCTTCAACCGCTGTAACCCTGCTTGAAGGAGCTCAAACAGAGACTGTTGTGGAGCTGACAGTTGCTCATCGATGCTAGGTGGTTCTTTCTGGGTACTGCGGCTTCCTCCACCTGTAAAACTGTCACGGTCACGATTAGCCATTGTGCATAAGTATGTGACCTTAAACACAAATAAATAAATAAATAAATAAATAAATAAATAAATCTACATCAAAATCGGTTTCAAATTCAAAGTTAAAGTCAGATGGAAATTTTGGGTTACAATGACCTAAATGAGCGACTTCTACTTGATAAAATTTTGAGAGGCGGCACAATTTTTAAGGGTCAGTCAGGTTATCCAAAACACAGCTGCTCATAGACAACCGAAACAGCAACAAAGGTTTTTTATTTAAAATCCGAAACCGCAACCGCAGTGTAAATCCCACAACCTCCCAGCTCTACAAAAAGTGGGGTATAAAAATACTCTGAATAATGCCTGCATTGAACAAAGGGCTAGACATAATTAAGATACACTTGCACACCAAGTATAATGTCATTCCACCAAATATGTTAAAAGCTTTTTAGTTTAAAAACTCGTCAGTCACAGACCGACATACAGACAGACCAATTGATATTGCTAGATACAGAGCTGCTTGTTACAGCTAAAAATAGCGATTTTAAAAAAAAAAAAAAATTTATGTAAGTCTAGGCTGTCTATAAATCACAAGCATTCCTTTGCTTTCAAAGAATATATATAGAAAGTCATACACTTTGAGAACATGGGACAAGACATAAATAAGAAATACTTGTACCAAATACAATGTCATTTCACCAAATATTTTTAAAGTTGTTGTATTTAAAACAAGAGGCCCCACGGGGCCTGAAGCGCTCATCTTGTACAGAACACAATTTAAAAAGAGTCCAAGAATGAGTCTACATTAAGCAAGCCATCTTCATAGGCTACACTGTCAATCCTTGAGTCCCTCAGGAGTGACAAAAATAATCTGGGCATCATGCCTTTTCTTCAGTTGATCATAAGTAAAATGTAGAGCTCCCCTATGAAGCCCCTTGATACAACCTATGTGGATTAATCTTAGTACCTCTAGAGGGTACTGAATACAAAAGTTTTAATTCTTCAGCAAAATGGCCAATTCCGGCTCCCATAGAGAGCCCAAATATTAACCCAGGCTCTTGATTTGAACACACTTAAATCTGACTTCCCTAGAGAGGTTGTCTACCGAATATGAAAGCATTCTGACTGTTGGATCTGAAGAAAAGAAATTGTAAAGAAATTTCTTCGAATTGCACTAAGTTCAAATTTGGGCTACCATAGCGAGCCCAAATATTAACCTATGGATTCGATTTGAACTAACTTGAATCTGACCCCCCTAGAGATGTTGTATACCAAATGTGAAAGCATTCTGACAAGTGAATCTGAAGAAGAAGATTTTTGAAGAAATTCCCTCATACTGTACTAAGTTAAATTTCATGTTCCCATATCGAGCCCAAATATTAACCCAGGCACTCGAATTGAACAACCTGGAATCTGACCCCCCTAGAGATGTTGTATACCAAATATAAAAGCATTTCGACTGGTGGATCTGAAGAAGAAGAATTTTAAAGAAATTTCCTCATATTGCACTAAGTAAAAATTTGGGCTACCATAGTGAGCCCAAATATATACCTAGGGATCTGATTTGAACAAACTTGAATCTGACCCCCCATAGAGATGTTGCATACCAAATATCAAAGCATTCTGACTGATGGATCTGAAGAAGAAGATTTTTTTAAATTACCCTCCATATTGAACAAAGATAAAATTTGGGCTTCCGTAGGAAGCCCAAATATTAACCTAGGGACTTGGTTTGAACAATCTAGAATTTGACCCTCATAACAATGATGTATACCAAATATTAAAAGATTCTGACTGGTGGTTCTGAAGAAGATTTTTAAAGAATATTCCCCATATTACCCTATGTTAAAACTTCGGGCTCCTGTAGAGAGCCCAAATATGAACCAATGAGCTTTATTTCAACAAACTTTTATCTGACCCCCCTATGAATGCTGTATACCAAATATCAAAAGATTCTGATGATTGGTTCTGGAGAAAAGATTTTTTAATATTTTTGCAAATATGCTGACTCAGCATTTTTTCGATGCCCATTACAGAACACCCTAACATAACCGATGGCAATTTTTTTTTTACCATTCAATTCTACTGGTCATAAGGATACTTCTCACCAAATAAAAGCTCTCTGTTCTGTGGGGTTTGGGAAATATGGGTGTTTGAAAATATTTCTATTTTTAGCTCCCAGGGTTCCCATGGGGATGCGGGAATTTTTTTTTTTGCATGGGTCAAGTACTTATGACCCAATACTACCACAAACCAAATTTGGTTCATACCGAACCATCGGTTCAGAAAATAGAAATTTTGGGCGGGGCCAAAAATCTTACCCCTCCTATTACAAAGCCAAATATTACTTCACGAACTTTGTTTGAACAAACTTGATTCTACACCTCATATGGAAGCTCCATAGCAAATATCAAGTCATTGTACACACTGGTTCTTGAGAAGAAGATTTTAAAACTATTTTGGAGCATTTTCCCCCACTCCCTCCCTATGGGGCTGGGCATGCTGAGTTGAACAAAAATGAAATGCCCCTTGGGACCATCACTCACACAAACTTTCACTTGAATTGGCCCAGTGGCTTTGGAGGAGAAGACCAAAACATGGTGTTGACGGACGACGGACGGAGAGCGATGAGATTAGCTCAGCTTGACTTTGTCAAGATGAGCTAAAAAACTTGTTGGCCAGACAAAACCCACAGACATTGAAAGATACAGAGTTATATATACATGTTAGTCCTTTACCCAATGCAGACGTTATCAAAATTTATTATTTTAAATAATTTTTTTAAAGTTTTCAAAAGAATTCAGCACAACTATATCATGTGACCCCCTCATTGAAACGAGCTTGATGAGCTCTTTCCAATGAGGCGGTCACATATGGTTTTGTTGAAATTTTTTTAAAAATAAACTTTTTTCAATTGATGAATTTGTATATGACGTGGGTGAATGCAGCTGATTCGTTAGGTAAAGGGTTAATTGAGCAGGTCTTAAAATTCAACAAGAAGCTGAATGATGATTCTCATTAGGATTCTTGCAGAAGACCCTTGATTCACGTGCTAACAAAATATTTTGATCCCTGCACACTTTAGATATTTTTAAGGCCTGAGTAGGAAATTTTATCTTATAATAAATCTTGATTCTGTTGGGATCTTGAGTTGTTGAGTATCAGATCTCATTCTATATCAGCTTCCTCTTTGATACAACCAGCCCAGTCAATTAGAGTCGGCATTCGGCAGTGGTGAGACAAATGCCGAGACAAAATCACTGTCTGTTGGCAAAAAAAATTGCCAACGCAAAAATTTAAGAAAATTCTCCTAGACAAAATAACAATTAGGAACGTTAACAACCGCAGTGGCATGTGATTTTTGTAAGTTTTCCCCTTGTTTATGTTTTTTTTAAATATCTGCCATTCATGAAGCTAAAGTAAGACATAAATTTTTTTTTTATCAAATTTCAAGCAATACATACCTTAATATAAAATGAGAACTGAGAACACAGTTCTTTTAACCCATCCCTGACTCGATTAAATAACTGGTACAATAAGGCTAAATCTGTCACTCTATTTTCATTCAGTAACTGATCCAAACCTAAGAAAATAAAAGAACATATTAACATTATAATGGCATACCTTTGTAAGTGCAACCAATATACATATTCCATAGTAAAGCCAGAGGTTCAAGTGAGCCTAAACGCTTACCTGGATCATGATATCTAGAAGGAAATAAAAAAGTGGGTTAACCCTTTACCCAACGCAGACGATTTCACAATTTATTATTTTAAATACCATTTTTTCATTTTTTTCAAAAAATGTCGACAAAACCATATCATGTGACCCCTCTTAGGAACGAGCTCGTTCCAAAGAGGGGTCACATGATATGGTTTTGTTGAAATTTTTCGAAAAAATAATATTTTTTCAGCTGCTGAATTTGCATATTACGCGGGCGGATGTGGGCGATTAGTTGGGTAAAGGGTTAAGGGGTGAAAGCAAAAGAGAAATAAGGGTATTAGTGTAAAGGGATAAAAAAGACAGAGGCAAAAAGGAAGCATCACCTTGTACATGTGTGTATATTGCAATGACCATTACTAAAACACTGAAAAAGGATGTCTGCTTTTCAATGATCACTCCCCCTCCCAGCACATCCTACAATTAAAATTATGTTGAAAAATTACAAAAGAGCTTCCCCCTGAAAAGACCTAGGATAGTTAGAATTTGGGGTTGAATCACTCACAAGCAGATGGAATTATTAATGAAAACAGAACAATCATTTGAAATGAAATTTGTTTCCTTAGTAAATATCAAAAGATTCTGCCTGGTTGATCCAAAGAAGATCATTGAAGAATATTCCTCATATTGCACTGCTCCGTTGGGAGTCGAAATATGAACTCAGGGACCTGTTTCGAACAAACATGAATCTGTCTGCCACTAAGGATAATGTATACCAAATATCAAGACTAGTGTATTTAACTAAATAAGAAGATTTTTAAAGAATATTCTTCATACTGAACTAAGTTAAATTCAAGCTCCAATGAGGAGCAAAAATATGAACACAGGAACTTTATTTTTAAAGAATCTTTTTCATACCCCTCCCCCACCCGCCCCCCCCCCCCCCCCCCCCCCCACACACACACACACACTTCCCCACATGCACAATTCCAAATATGAAAATATTCTGCTTGGTGGATCTGAAGAACATTTTTGAAGAGTTTTCCTCATATTGCTTCAAGTCAAATTTTGGCTTCCCATAAGGATCCCTAATATGAACCTAGAGGATTGATTTGAAAAGACTTGAACCTAACACCCTCACTGTCCATGCCCCCCTCACCCCAAGGATGCTGAATACCAAATTTGAAATTCTGCCCTGCCTGGTGGATCTGAACAAGATGTCTGAACAAGATTTTCAAAAATTGTCCTCATATTGTATATATCCCACAGGGAATCCAAATACAAACTCAGGGACTTGATTGGAACAAGCTTCTTTCTACCCCTTCTAAGGATACTGAACACCAAATATGAAAAAAATTCTGTCTGATCGATCTCAACTCCCTTCACTCTGTTGTCGAAATATCCAAATTTCAAACAGCCACTTATCCCATAATGCAACTGGGAATTTAACCAATTCAATCTTGTTTGACAGAGCTCAATGAGCTCTGTCAAACAAGATTGAATTGGTTAAATTTCTAGTTGCATTATGGGAAAAAATTGCACCTTGAACTTTAGATATTTCGCCATCAGTGTGCAGGGGGTTTAGAAGATTTTTTATAAATTTTCCTCATACAATACTAAGTTAACCCTTAAGGGCCTAATTCCAACTTTTTTTCTGCAACAGGACAGGTTCCCCTACATGCAGTCTTTGGTTTACCTCACAAGTTACATTTCAAGCACCTTCTTATTTAGTCAAATACACCAGTCTTGATATTTATTTTTAGGCAAGTCTTGGCTGCATATATAGGCATCCAAGATTTGCTAAAAAAAAATGCTGATAGGATCACCGATCTAATGTCGAGTTGTGACAGCACAAAAGTGGGTTTAATCATTATCAACTTATAGTCCGGAAACCAATTGTTTACAATTTAATATGTGAAGGGTCCCTGTGACCTTGACCTTTGACCTAGTGATTCCGAAATATATAGGGCACTTTCTTGCACCAATGCCAACCTACCTATGAAGTTCATGAACGTAGGTGGAACCATTGTCAAATTATCATCTGGAAACCAATTGTTTACGATTTATTATGTTCAAGGTCACTGTGACCTTGGCCTTTGACCTAGTGAGTCCAAAATTAATAGGAGGCTTCCACTCACCTAGGCCAACCTATCTATGAAGTTTCATGAATGTGGGTCAAACCATTATCAAGTTATCATCCGGAAACCAATTGTTTATGCCCGGCCGGCCGCTGCCCGCCATTCATTAAACTATAAGTCAAGTTTGATTTCGTCACAACTCAACTAAAAACAGCAAAATCACAGGATGCAGACTATGAAAGTGCAGCCAAAATATGTAAAATTTTCTAGGTCCTTAATGGTTAAAGTTTGGGTTCCCTTTTGGAGCCCAAATTTGAACTCAAGGACTTGGTTTGGTCAGATTTGAATCTGACCCCTATAAGGACGCTAAAGATTCTAATAGGTGGATCTGAAGATTTCAAACAAGTATGCCTTACAGTGCACCTTACAGTGCCTTACAGGGGCAGAGGTCCAATCTATTTGCTGGTCCAAAGAATGTGTGATACCAAATAATAATTTTCTGTTTTGTGCAGTTTTGGAGTTCTAGGCATTTGAATTTTTTTTCTATTTATAAGATTATGAAATAAGACAAGAATTGTTATAAATGAGAATATGTTAATTTCTGTTCCCTGTATGCTGTTTTCAATAAGAATAATTTGAGTGTAGACTGTACTAAAGAATTAAGACCTCGGTTGATGGGGCCCTAACAGTTAAAATATGTCCACCAAACTTACCTAGTTACAATAAAATCATTCCAAAACGAGTCATCCAACCAAGTTACAATGAAATACCTTCATAAATATAACTTGTTGACTTTGCTAAAGGAGTCTAGGTCATGTGATGGTTCGGTGGTCACGGTTGACCGATCATGACCAACATAGGAGAGTCTCATCTAGACATCATACCAAGTTATCCTTCCAAGTTACAATGAAACTGTTTCATAAATATGAACTGTAGACTGTGCTTAAGAAATCTGGGTCACGTGTCTGTGCGGCTGTCGCAGATGACCGATCACAGCCGAAATAGTACGTTCTCATCTAGGCATTATACAGAGTCATCCTACCAATTTACAATAAAATCCCTTCATAAATACGACCTGTAGACTGAGAAAGAGGTTTTGGAGCTTGGGGCCTGGGCAGCCATCACGGTTGACCAATCACGACCAAAAGAGGACGTTCCCATCTAGACATTATATGAAGTCATCCTACCAAGTTACAATGAAATCCCTTCATAAATACAACAACCTGTAGACTGTGCTACAGGTTTTCGGGTTTTGTGCTCTCACAGCCATCATGGTTGACAGATCACAACCAAAAGGGGATGTTCTCAACAAGACATTATACAGAGTCATCCTACCAAGTTACAATGAAATCTCTTCATAAATACGACCTGTAGACTGTGCTAAAGGCTTTCGTGATTTGGGCTCTTGCAGCCGTCAAGGTTGACCGATTGTGACCAACGGGGACATTCTCATCTAGACATGACCTTGAAAATTTCATGATGATTGGACAAGAACTACGGGATGTAGCCTGTGCCAAAGAAAATGTGAACAGACTGGCAGACTTTCGCATACATGATGGCAATAGTTTATCTTGACTTTGTCAAGTTAAGCTAAAAATCACCAGTCAATTTTCATTATCTTTTTCATTTTTTGTCACAAAAACATAGCTTATGACCCCTCATTGGAACGAGCTCATTCCAATTAGGGGTCATAAGCTATTTTTGATGCAAAGTAATAAAAAAAAAAGACGAGTTATTCAAGAATTTTTTGGCAAGTGTCGTCTGCCTTTCGTAAAGAGTTACCAGACGACGGATGGACAGATACCAAGTGAGCAAGAAACATACTTCCCATTTATATATTTACTAGAGCTTAAATTTTTAGTGCCTTGTTCCAATTTTGGTGAATTTCTTGTCTTACATGTAGAATACATGCTCCAACATACAAACTTTTGGTGGTCTTGTCAAGTTTCAGTACGTTGGCAGTGGTTTCCAACGAAGTCTTGGCTGCCTTCATTAATAATAACCCTTCACCCAATGCAGACAATATCAAAATTTATTATTTTAAATATCATTTTTTTTTAATTTTTTAAAAAATTTCAACAAAACCATATCATGTGACCCCTCATTGGAACGAGCTCGACGAGCTCATTCCAAGGAGGGGTCACATGATAAGGTTTTGTTGAAATTTTTGTTAAATTTTTTTCAGCTGCAGAAATTGCATATTACGTGGGCGGATCTGGCCGATTCGTTGGGTAAAGGGTTAAGAGCCTAATTCTGGCTTTGATCATATTTTTTGCAACAAAACAGGTGCTTCTACATGCAGTCTTTGGGTAACTCACAAGTTACATTCCAAGCACCTTGGTAGTTGTATTTAGGCAGCCAAGATTTGCCATAAAACAGCAGCAAAGTCACAGTACTGTCAAAGTGTAGCAAAAATATGTAAAAATCTCTAGGCCTTTAAGGGTTTAGTATAATTCTCAAGGCATTCAATGGCATTTTCCGAACCTATTACAAGAATCAAATGATCATTATGCGAGATTCAAAGTTGATTCCCCCTTGTTTTCTTTGCAAAAATCATCTGAGAGATTCAATTCTGATTCTCGTGTGAATTTTAAGCACTGGAGATGTTTGACATTTTCTATTTTATGATTTTTAAAACCTGTTTTATAACATAATGGCCATCAAACAGTTCATTATTACAGAAGATATCAGTCACAACACGTCTAATAAGAGAATGAAGTCAGAAGTCAATATCAACATCATTCTGGAAGTAGAACTGAATTAATCATCTTTTTTACATTAAGTGTCTTACCTAATACAAATAGCAGATGACATTTGCAGAAAACATTTCCTGAATAACTGAATATTTTCATTTTTTGTCTCAAAACATAGCTTATAACCCTTCATATCTATTTATTGGTGTTTAATCCTTTACCTAACATGAAAAACAGACGAGACTTGCAAAAAAAATACTTGAATAAGTAATTTTTTTCATTTTTTGTCTCAAAAACATAGGTTATGACCCCTCATTGGAATGAGCTCGACGAGCTCGTTCCAATGAGGGGTCATAACCTATGTTTTTGAGACAAAAAATGAAAATAAAATGAAAATTAATTGGCGATTTTTGAGAATAGCGCTGGCCGGTTTTGGCCGTTACGTTGGGTAAAGGGTTATGTTTGTTTGTTTGTTGGTGGTTAACGTCACATATTTATGCACCATGGCTAATCGTGACACAACATGGAGATGAAGTCAAGTTTAGTCAATCGTTGATCAACATGTTGCCCATTTTAGAGGACTTTCACCCCAAGCATTGGTGACTGGGTCCTATTTGACTAGTAAAGCGGAACTGGTTTACCACAGTAAACAAGTGCTGCTTACTTCCCGGGGTTCCCACGGGGAGGGTAAAGGGTTAAGGTCACATATTTCTGGGCAATGGTGGAGGAAGCCGGAGTACCCGTAAAGAACCACCGAGCAATGGCGAGGAACTGTCAGCTCACCAACATACTAACTCCACACAAGCAGGGTTAGCATTGGGTGAAGACAAGTGCACCATCGAGGTGCAGTACGCCTTAGTTCACAATGCCACCATGCCTCCACGTGGGCAATTCGGGTGAAGTGTCTTGGCCAAGGACACAATGCAGTTGCCGCAGGTGGGATTCAAACCGAGGACCATAACCCTTCATAGGAATGAGCTCAACAAGCTTGTTCTAGTGAGGGCCCATAAGTTCTTGAGGCAAAAATTGAAAAAAAAAATATATAAAATTTGGATGGCAATTTTTGTGAAGAGTGCTCACCAGCCTTAGTCATTATATTAGCTAAACGGTTAACCCTTTACCTAATGAATCGCCCGCATCCGCCCCCGTAATATGCAAATTGAGCAGTTGAAAAAATTAAATTTTTCAAAATATTTCGACAAAACCATATCATGTGACCCCTCATTGGAACGAGCTCATTGGAACGAGCTCATTGAGCTCGTTCCAATGAGGGGGTTACATGATATGGTTTTGTCGAAATATTTTGAAAAATGAAAAAAAATGATATATAAAATAATAAATTTTGATATCGCCTGTGTTGGGTAAAGGGTTAAATTACACATTATCTGATAAAAAGAATCTTAGATTTGTCATGATTTGATATGAAATTTCTGAATCTCGTTCACTAAAATTGATCTGAGCCTCAGTAAATCTTGGCTCAGATCGATTTTAGTGAACTCAGCACAGAAATTTCATATGAAATCACGACCCATTAGGAGTTTAATTGATGACATTTTGTTTGACTTTCAAGCACTGTGTGGTATTATTATATATCACAAGACAGAAATATGATGCAGGAACGACAATAAAATTTAAAATTAAAGTGTCAATGACACTGCAGCTCAACTTGCCCAAGCAGGGACTGAACTAAACAGAAAGATCCAGTAATGCCAAGTCATTCACTTAAGTTTCTACAGAAAAGACATCACACCAAAGAGAACATAAGAAATCTGAAAGAATCGGGTGAGGGGTGGGGACTGTTGGGTGTACTAATGGAACTGCTGACAATTTATATATCAAATCCAAGATGACAGGTGGCAGATATCTTTTTCAATGGAATGCAGAAAAATTTGATAACTCCCATCTGGACATCATTCCAAAGTTACATAAAAAATTTGAAAAAGATCAGGTGAGAGGTGCGGCTAATGGAATTGCTGACAATTTATATGCCAAGTCCAAGATGGTCACTGCCAGCAATGTTTTTCAACATAATTCAGAAAAATTTGACAGCTCCCATCTAAACATCACACCAAAGCTACATAAGAAATTTTGAAAAAGATGGGGTGAGGGATGTGGCCTGTACGGTGTGCTAATGGGATTATTGACAATTTATAGCCAAATCCAAGATGGCTGCTGGCAGCCATGTTTTACAATAAAATTCTGAAAATTTGATAGCTCCCATCTAGACATCACACCAAAGCTACATATGAAATTTGAAAAAGATTGGGTGAGAGGTGCAGCCTGTAGGGTGTGATAATGGAAATGTTGACAATTTATATGCCAAATCTAAGATGGCTGCTGGCAGCCATGTTTTTCAACTAAATTTAGAAAAATTTTATAGCTCCCATCTAGACATTGTCCCAAAGCCACATATCAAATTTTGGACTGATTGGGTGAGAGCTGCGGCCTGTAGTGTGTGCTAAAGGAATTGTGGATGGACAGACGTATGGATGGGATGTACGAGCATATGGATGGACGACGGATCACAACCTATCCAAATAGCTCACATCTGATGTTTGTCAAGTTGAGCTAATGAATAAACTATTGGGCAGTTACTGATATTTGAATATGAATCAATTTTCTTAAAAAATACAATTTTGATTCTATTCTTGAACACTTATTAATTTCTGTTTTTAGCTATAGCATGGTCAAGTTTATCCAGCCGGTGTATAAGTCACACTTTTCCCCCTAAGAACATGATCCCCAAATTAAGGGTGTGTCCTTATACATTGGCAAGATAGAGTATCCAATTTGGGGGTGAAAAATCCGGGTGTACGTGTACTGGGCAGCTGGGCTCGAAAACAGTTGACAAAGCACTTCTATTTTTGGCGATGAACTTTTGAATAAAATTTACGGTACTCATTAATATATGTTCAGCTGAAACCAAAATCTTTATTTAATAAAGCATGTTTTTACAAACATGCACAGTTTTATTTTATTATTTTGATTTAAAGTCATAATATATAGACAACTCAGACATGAGGGAAAACAATTAAGCGGCATGACCTTTTCTTCAAAAAAAATATGCCACAATTCATCAATGCTGTTTTTAGTTTCATTTGTTCCTGAATTTTAATTATACAGCTGTTATTAATTTCTGAGATAACATCTGTGAAAAAAAATATCTGAAGTGATGAAAAAAAAAGTCTGGTTGTCATTTTAACCCTTTACCTAACATGAAAAGCAGACGACACTTGCAAAAAAAATTCTTGAATAACTAATTTTTTTCATTTTTTGTCTCAAAAACATAGGTTATGAGCCCTCGTTGGAACGAGCTCGACGAGCTCGTTCCAATGAGGGGTTATAACCTATGTTTTTGAGAAAAAAAATGAAAATTAATTGGCAATTTTTGAGAATAGCGCTGACCGGTTTTGGCTGTTACGTTGGGTAAAGGGTTAAACTGGTATCAAAAGTGAAGAGCATCTTACCCATGTCTTCATTGCCATTGAACAGCTTATTAAGTTCACAATGACAGTGTTGATGGAAAATGTTAATCAACTTAAGCTCCATGGTTTTATCAGTTTCTTGAATGGGGAGAATGAATAAAACACACACTCCCTAAAATGATTTTGAGAGTACTTTTCTTACATACCCGCAAAAATATGAGATTATATGCCAAAATGTGTCAAGGCGTTCATTCCCTAAATTTGACGTACTCCCGTAATTTTCAACTTTCAAATTGCTGATATGGGTATATCTTCGCAAACTCAAGAGTACTTTAAGTGATCACTGGTTGAATGTCACTGCAACTTATAAAATTGTTACACATAGAACGGGGCAATTTAGCAGAAAATTTACATCGACCGGTACGGTACCAGAAAAGATTTTAAAAATAGAACAACTCGATTTTAACCACTCAGACATCTTTCATTGTGGTCATGTTGCAGACAATTCATCGCCTGAGTGCAAGAATGTTCTATGTCCCCTATGGGACATAGAACATTCTAGCACTAAGGCGACGAATTATTGGCAGGAGCTCGCACATGATAAAAAACTAGAGGATGGCCACCAAAGGGTGGCTGATTCCCCCGAGAAAAGCCTTGATAGCCATTCCAACCTTATTCGCGACACACCCTCTGGTTGTGGGCAATATTAATACCAAGTATCATTAATATCCTTGAAGGCTGTAAGAAGTTATGGAGCGGACACGAATTCCGTCTATGCCCGGACGGACAGACGCACAGACGAACAGACAGACAGACGGACGGACGGACAGATGGACAACGTCACGGCTAGATTTCCCCCGAATTTTTTTCGGGGGAATAATAAGGCCACCTACTGGTATTGACAGTTTCAGAAATGGAAACAGGTAAGGTAAATGTTGTGCAAAACATTTTATTTTTTAATAAAGAAAAAATGCTTACCTCTTAAAAACACATACACAGTTTATTAAATGAAAGCTTAAGGCAATTTCCGAAAAACAATTTCAAAACTATCCCAATTTTTGGAAATTAGTTTTCATATATGCTAGCCTGAAGATGTTCTGCTATGTTGCTTTGCAGTAGGATTCTGAGGATTCATGTGACCTCCATTTCACAAGAATCCACTTGAGATTTGCCCCAAATATGGAAACATTTTGACCCTGCAGCATAAATGGATTTTCCCACAATTCTCATTAGAATTTCCATTTCAATAAATCACAAAAAGTTACCTTTCTGTAACAGCTGAACCATATGCTGCTCCAATAACTGTCTTTCAACATAACCTATAAGAGCTTTTCTGAAAAAAAAAAATTGCCATTAACTGATATTTTTTTCTTTTTTTTTACCCGATTCGAAGAAAAAAAAAATGTTCGGGTATGACATGACAGACAAATGCAGTATATCTTACTATAAACTGAATTAATATTTTTCTGTTCCTGTTTCGCATGACATGCGCTATCTCCTTAACCTCTATGGGCCTGATCGACTTCAAACTCGGCAGGTGTGTGTATTTCTATCCGATATAATTAAATGACATCTTTGGTGGCATTATTTTGCATTATATACCGAGAATTGGCAATTATGTCTTAAGGGCTTGGACAAGTGTCCAGAATTCTCACCAGCCCAAAGCATCTACACGTCCAGTGGCTTAGTAGTGATTTCTAGTGATGTGTTGGCTGTCTTAACTGGTAGCCAAGACTGGCCTAGAAACCACTGCCTACCTAATTTGTCTGTTGTCAACAGGACCGGGAGCGCGGTGGCTCAGTTGGTAGAGGTGCAGGCTGCAAGCCGAGAGGTCCTCGGTTCGAATCCCACCTGCGGCAACCCCGTTGTGTCCTTGGGCAAGACACTTCATCTCCATTGCCCGCGTGGGGGCACGGTGACGCCGTGTACTAAGGCGTTCTGCACGTTGATGGTACGCATGTCTTCAACCAATCTAACCCTGCCTGTGCTGCAGTGCGGAGTTACGATGTTGGGGAGCTGGCAGCTGCTCGTCGTTGCTCGGTGGTTCTCTCCGGGTACTCCGGCTTCCTCCACCCGTAAAACTGTCACGGTCATGATTAGCCATTGTGCATAAATATGTGACCTTAAACATCAATAAATAAATAAAATAAATGTCAACAGGACCTCCTCATGATGATATGTTAAAGGCACCTGTTCTGAGGTCATAAAAGACATAAATTTCCTTTCTTATTATACCTACTGCAATAGTTTACAACAGGCTAGCACTACAGTGGAAGTCCAAAAGTCTGAAAAATACTCTCTATTTTCTTCTTTCCCAGGCGATTTGGGAAAGAAAAGTGGTGCAAAAGCACCTAGAGAAAAACTGGGTCGAGTGTGACGGACGCACACCCAGTAGGGGACACTCTTCTCATTGTACTAATCCACGGCTTCCGGAACCAGTGTGCAGACATATAACCAACGTGTCATTCTATTGAATCCGCCAACATTGGAGCTATGTGATTAGCGGGGAGGAAAGATTCTTATCCAAAAAAGAAGACGGGAGGGCCTCCACGTAAACAATTGTGGTAGGTATAATAAGAAAGTAAATTTACTATAAAATTTAAATTTCTTATCAACCTACCTTGCAATTGTTTACCACAGGCCGAAGAGACAACAGGAGGAGGGAATCACAAAACCAACCCCCACATAACTTGACTGCGCTGGAATCGTGGACAGAAGAGTTCAAAGGCCTACAATACCATAGCGTCACAACCATTAGTAAATGACAATGGGAGATGAGGCGTATGGCCCTGTGTGACACACAGACAGAAAAGACAGTACCAAGAACAGGGCTGGAACTGACCCTGCAAGAACCCTAATGGCTAGGGTTGATGGCAGCCAGAGCAGAAGAAAAGAGGGCCTAAAGAAAAAAGGTCTTCAAACTGCTCCTGCAACTGACGCCAATGGGTGGAGAAAGTAGAAGCATTTCTTCAGTAGGCTGCCTTCATAACATCTGACAGAGTTAGCATAAGCCCAGGAGGAAGACAATGCACGCATCTCGTGGGCACAAAAATGATTGGTAATACATTCGTCAGTCACTAGACAAGCGTTGGATGCAAGAATAGACAAATCCATCAAGAAATGGATTGAGGAAAGATCTTCTGTCGACCAGGGATAAGAGACAGAAATATACCTTTTCCTGTCTTTCCTAATGAACTGCGTGAGGTAAATGCGAATTGCATGAACCGAACAGAGCAAAGGGCAATTACCCTCAGCAGAAGGAAGAGTCCCCGATACAGACTGGAGGTTGAGTAGTTTCTGTCATCTGATTCTGGGCCATATGGGGGCAATCAGTGGTAAAGTAACATGAGTGGCGAAACTCCTAAAAAAGGCCAGATCAACAGGGAGGACATGAAGCTCACTAACCCTTCTGGCTGAGGCAAAAGCCATCAGAAAAGCTGTTTTGTATGTGAGAAAATGCATATCCACCTGGGATAAAGATAACGACTCCCCCCCCCCCCCCCCCCAAGCAAAACAGCACCCAAGAAAGATACCATCTTGAGGTAAGCTGCAAAATACGAGGCCTTTTCAAAGAAAAGTGCCAAATAATCTTGGAGAGGTACGGATTAGTGCCGATATGATGCTTTCCCACATACGAAGAGGTCTCCGAAAGCATGGACCTGTACCCTTAGATGGTAACCGGTTGGAGAGCACGAGAATCAAACAGATATACCAGAAACTCTGCAATCTGTGTTATCAAAAGATCGGCATAATCAACAGAGTGATCAGCACACCATCGATAGACCTTCCAATTAGCCATATAGGCTAAACCAGTGGAGTGCTGTCTTGAAGAAGAAATGCACTCCACTGCTCGTCTCGAAAAACCTCTACAGAGACCGCACATGACAAAAGATATGCGTGAAGGCACATTGAAGTCAGGCTGACGTGAAAACTCCTCGGGTGACCTTGGCAAAGAAGGTTGTGATGTAGAGGGAGACGTGGCGGAAATGCCGCCAACAGAGCGCGGAGCTGATTGATCCACATCCGCTGAGGCGACGGGAGCGATCAGAATGATTCGACAACTGCAGGTTCGTATCTTGGCTAGAACCTGAGGCAGAAACAGCACAGGCAGAAAGGCGTAGCCGACTAGGCCGTTCCAATCGAGTGACAGAGCATCCATGGCGAAAGCCAGAGGATCTAAACACAGGGACAAGAAAGTGTACACCTTTGGGTTCCAATGGGTCGCAAAAAGATCAATGTGGGGACGACCCCAGAGATTGCAAAGCGACTGGAATACTGCCCTGTGTAGCATTCACTCGGTGGAAATGAAGCTGCCCCGTCGGGACAGGGAGTCGGCTAGGACGTCCAGATGACCGGGAATGTGACGAACCACCACCCAGGCGTTGATATACTGAGCGAGCAGAAGATCCCGAGCCAATTCGTACATGGGAACCGAGTGTGTGCCACCCTGGTTCCAAATGTAAGAGACCATTGTCGAATTGTTGGACAACAGAAGGACCTGACAATTCGAAAGGTGGGGGATCCACTGCCGGAAACTCAGAAGAATAACAAAAAGCTCCTTCTGGTTGATTTGAAGAGCTGCTTGATCCTGGTCCCATGCCCCGTGAAGGGAAAGACCAGAGGATCAAACGTCGCGCACTATCTGAGATCGCTCGCCTCAGCCGTCAGAACACGATCGGACATGGGCAAGCCCAACAGAACTCCCTGCATAATCCACTGAACATCCGTCCAGAAAAGAAGGTGACGATGAAGAGATGCTGGTAACTGACGCACCGGATCCTGAGGATCGACATTTGCCCTCCAACAACTGATAAAGTGTTGGAGAGGTCTGACATGCAGCTGACCTAGAGGAATGAAATCCGTCACTGAACCGCAGAGACCGAGCAGCTGGAGAATACTCAGAGCTGTCATGGACGTGGACTTGGTTGGAGTCAGGGCGAAAGCTGAGAGAATCACAGCCTTCGCCCACGGAATCGCCACCGTATTCAGCTGAGTATGGAAGTCCATCCCCAGATGACAAAACGACTGAGAAGGGACCAGGTCCAAGTCCTCTTCATTGACTCTGAACCCTAGCGACGTGAGCAAGCTCAAGTATTTTGACATCTGCAGAAGAGCAGCATTGGAGTGCCTCTGGAAGATATCGTCCAGATACCCCAAAGTAGTCACCCTGGACTGAGTGCAATGGAAGGCTATCACTTGTGACATCAAGGTTGAGGCCGAAAGACATGGCCTTGAACTGGTAAATTCACCCCAGAAAAGCAAACCTGAGATACTTTTGCGATGTCCGATGAATTGGAATGTGAAAGTAAGCCGCTCAAGGTTGAGGCCGAAAGACATGGCCTTGAACTGGTAAATTCACCCCAGAAAAGCGAACCTGAGATACTTTTGCGATGTCCGATGAATTGGAATGTGAAAGTAAGCCGCTCGCAGGTCGATGCTGGAAGCGAAATCTCCCTGGTGAATGGAACCGGCCGGAAAGTCTCCATGCTGAACTTGGGAGCAATGATAGACTGGTTCAGGATACTCAGATCGATAACCGGTAGGAGTCAGCCATCCTTCTTCGGCACAAAGAACAGGAGGGAATAAAATCCCACAGAATGAATGTTCTTGACGACCTCGATCATCCCCTTTGACAGGAGATTGTCTATCTCCATGATCAAAAGTTCCCGATGTGAAACGTCTAAAGGAACTTGGGTTGGAAGAGTCACTCTCGACAGAGTGGGGTGCTTCCGAAAGTATATCTGCAGACAGGGCCGAACATCTAACACCCAATGAAAAATGCAAGCGAAATCGGAAAAGAGATTTATCACGAAAAATACAGTGAATAATCGAGAGAATATATAAAAACACAGCCTTGTATGTCTGGATAGTGAAGAAACAGCTATGAACCCACAATTCAGAACAGGAAATATTGTTAACATCGAGTCAAAAAGGTATCACTGTTGAAGAGCAAAACGATCCACATCCTGTAAGATGGCAGAAAAAAATAGAATGACACGGTTATACGTCTGCGCACTGGTTCCGGAAGCCATGGATTAGTACAAGGAGAAGAATGTCCCCTGCTGTGTGTGCACTTGACCCAGTTTTAGCTTATTTTTTCTTGGTGCTTTTGCACCACTTTTCTTTCCCAAATCGCTTGGGAAAGAAGAAAATAGAGAGTATTTTTCCGAATTAAGGACTTCCACAGTAGTGCATGCCTGTTGTAAACAATTGTAAGGCAGATTGATAAGAAATAGGCTTTAAGGGTTAAGATCGGTATTGGTAAAACATTTTATGATTCGGAGCATTCTATAGTATAAGGGAGGTAACTCAAAATATCACCTATCGAAAAGCCATGCACAGAATGGGTACATCCACTAGTAAAAGATAATTTGTTGTCACCAAACAGTGAACATCAGTCCATACCTCAACTTGACAGAACAGTAGAAGTTTGAGGACTCAACAAGCAAAACTTTATTCATCGATAAACCAGGTACAGAACTGTGATCATAAAAAGCAAACAGATTTTTGATTGGATCGAGACTGTTTTGTGATCAGGCCAAAATTCTCTATCTGCTCTCTGCCCTGAAACACTGTACAATATCACTAGTTAATATTATTATTTATTGGTGTTTAAGGGTCAGATATTTTTGCACAATGGCTAATCATGACCACAACAAGAGTATCAACTCAAGACCAGGGGTGAGCATTAATAAGCCATGTTGCCCATTTTAGAGAGGGTTTGCACCGCCCAAGCATTGGTGACTGGGTCCTATTTTACCAGTAAAACAGAGCCTGTTTACCGCAGTGAACAGGCACTGCTTCACTTCCCGGGGTTCCCGCGAGGAATCACTAGTTAACCCTTAGGGGCCTGGACAAGTATCTTGATTCACACCTGACCACAGTCTGTACACATCCAGTGGCTTGGCAGTGATTTCTAGTGAAGTATTGGCTGCCTTAACAGGCAGCCAAGACTTGACTGAAAACCACTGCCTAGGTAATTTGTCTACTGTTAGCAGGATTTCCTCATGATGGCATGTTGAGGGCAACTGTTCTGAGGTCGTAAAACTCGGAACTAGGCCTTTAAGGGTTAAAAAAAAAGAAAGAAATGTGAGACAAGTTCAGGGGATTATGATACTGGAATATACATGAACTATCTAAAATAAACTGTACTGCACGTCGATGGTGCGCATGTCTTCAACCAATCTAACCCTGCCTGTGCTGCGGTGCAGAGTTCAGAGTTACGATGTTGGAGAGCTGACAGCTGCTCGTCGTTGCTCGGTGGTTCTCTCCGGGTACTCCGGCTTCCTCCACCCGTAAAACTGTCACGGTCACGATTAGCCATTGTGCGTAAGTATGTGACCTTAAACACCAATAAATAATAATATCTAAAATAAACTCAAACTCTCGTAACTTAACCTGGAATTTGTAAAATTGATGTTTCTTCAGAAAATAAGAGGACATATAGTTAAGGTATTATTTATTTATTTATTTCTGTTTAAGGTCACATACTTATGCAGAATGGCTAATCATGACCGTGACAGTTTTACGGGTGGAGGAAGCCGGAGTACCCGGAGAGAATCACCGAGCAATGACGAGCAGCTGCCAGCTCCCAACATCATAACTCCGCACTACAGCACAGGCAGGGTTAGATTGGTTGAAGACATGCGCACCATCAACGTACAGTACGCCTCAGTACACAGCGTCATCGTGTCCCCATGTGGACAATCGGGGTTAAGTGCCTTGCCCAAGGACACAACGTGGGAGTCCAAATCGATCGCTCAGACGGTCACCCATCCGAGGACTAACCGGGCTCGACGTTGCTTAACTTCAGTGATCTGACGAGAACCAGTTACCGCAATGCCACCGCGCCCCCAGTTAAGGTATTATCAGGTAGATATTTTATTGCTATAAGTCTACATGAAAAAGGTCTTCAAGACATCTTCAAGTGGATTTATAGAAAGTAATATTTCAGTAGTTTGATAATAAATTATCTGAAATCAGCTATTTTTTATGGGGGTTCAATGACACTTTCGACAATCAGGGTCACCTCATATCAGACAATCCTGTGGGAGGAGGAAGCTATAGTACCTGGAGAGAACCAATGAGCTGTGGTGAGCAACTGTCAGACTTCCCAACATACTAACTCTGCACAATTTATTTATTTATTTACTGGTGTTTAAGGCACAAGCAGGGTTAGCATTGAGTGAAGCGCATCACTGACGAACAGTATGCCTTAGTGCACAGCATCAATGTGCTGCAATGTGAACAATCAGGATTAACTGCCTTGCTGACAGGGATCGAACTGTGTACCTTTCAGTTTGAAGTCGAAAGCTTAACAACTGAGCCACTAATCAGCTAATTAATTAAACTCTTTCATCCCTGCCAATGATTCCAAGATAGCTTTTTCATTTGTTTTTTTTGTGCAGTCCAGATTTCACCAAGTTTTATTTATGAAATCACAACACACCGTATCTAGAAAAACAGTTTTGTAATCAAAGTACTGTAAATTACTAATTTTTTTAAAGCAGACTATTTGCACTTCAACCTACAAAACATACCTGCTTTAATTTCACATTACAAAAGACAATTTTATTTCTGGAGATTGGTGAATATTCTCAGCAGTGTGAAGGGAGTTAAAAAAAATTCCTCTTCATGAAATTCTCTTCTTCTTCATGAAATTCTCTTCACTATCAGCACAAACATGGATTTACCACATGATTTAACTCGCAAGCCACATAGTATTTTTAAACATCTTTTCATCAAATCTAGTTGTGGATTTGATAAAAAAAAAAAGACGGGAAAATTTAATTGAAGAAACCATTGGTCAAAAACTAGATTCAATTTACAGGGCAAAATTGGGTTACAACTGCTTAACCTTTGACCCAACGCAGACGATTTCAAAATTTATTATTTTAAATATTTTTAAAATTTTTTCAAAAAATATCAACAAAGTAACCCCTCTTTGGAACGAGCTCGACGAGCTCGTTCCAAAGAGGGGTCACATGATATGGTTTTGTCAAAAGTTTTCCTAAAATAATATTTTTTCAGCTGCTGAATTTGCATATTACGCGAGCGGATGCGGGCAATTCATTGGGTAAAGGGTTAACTCTTAGAAGCCGGGAGTCAAGTTTTCTTGCCTGTGATGTAATATGTCCGGTAATCTGACTGTGATGGTTCGGCTATCTTTGGGCTGGGGGTGAATTAAAGGTGCTTCTAGTCAAGTGCATTACTGTAAGTTTTTCGTGGCATCTCATGTTCAATAAATTCGTTCTGATTCCCTGGCTTCTAAGAGTTAAATTGTACTTATTCTAGTCACAAGAGACATGATTATCCAGGAGCAACAACATGCAATGGAATTAACTCCTTGCATTCTACTGGTGGAGATTCCTGCCAAAATAAGTTTGGTCATTTTTAATTCTCATCTAGACATCATAAGGAGTCATCCTACCAAGTTACAATGAAATCCCTCCATATTAAACATGACCTGCAGACTGTGCTAAAAGTTTTTGGGTTTCGGGCTTGGGCAGCCATCACGGTTGACAGATCATGCTCAAAAGGGTACGTTCTCATTTAGGCATTATACAGAGGCATCCTACCAAGTTACAATGAAATCCCTTCATAAATATGACCTGTAGACTGTGCTAATGGTTTTGGGGTTTTGGGCTCGGGCAGCCATTACCGATTGACCGATCGTGCCCAAAAGGGGACGTTCTCATTTAGACATGACTCCAAACCTGCATATGAAATTTTGTGATGATCAGACAAGAACTGCGGGGTGTAGCCCGTGCTAAAGGAAAATGTGAACAGACTCACAGACTAACAGACACACAGACTAACAGACTTCCGCACGCGTGATGGCAATAGCTTATCTTGACTTTGTCAAGTTAAGCTAAAAATGAACTTGACAAACTGAAAATGTGTTTGTGACAGTCATGTGACTTACATGTTGCATAACAATCATCTACCATCGAAAAAAGAGTGTTTTTTTAGTTTTTCTCGAATTTTAATTTCTTTTTATATTGTGATGCTTGTATCATGAAGTACTACAGACTACCGGCTGAACACATTTTATTTATACATGTACCCAATGCAATGTTGTACAGCCCAATGAATGATTGAAGACCGGTGACTTCGATCAGCTAGGAATAGTGGCGATCTCGTACTGATTGCAGATGGTAAATTCCGTAATATCTCTGCTCTACAAATCCCTAAATATTCTGATATGCTCTACACGCGTTTTTATTGGGGAATCTTTATTGAAATGGCCAGATATCAGAGATTTTTAAAGTCAGGATTAAATATAGAATAACCGGAAACTGCCGGTTTTCAAATGCCGGTTGTCATAATCGGCCGATGCCGGTTTTCAAATGCCGGTTGTCATAATCAGCCGATGCCACAATAATCCGGCCAGTTCCGATAGCCAATTCCAATTATCAGTTCATCACTACTAAAAATCACTGCCTATCTAATTTGTCTGTTGTCAACCGGATCTACTCATGATGGTATGTTAAGGGCACTTATTCTGAGGTTGAAAAAGTCAGAAATAGGCCTTTACGGGTTAACCCTTTACCCAACGAATCGCCCGCATCCGCCCGCGTAATATGCAAATTGAGCAGATGAAAAAATTAAATTTTTCAAAATATTTCAACAAAACCATATCATGTGACCACCTCATTGGAACGATCTCATTGAGCTCGTTCCAATGAGGGGTCACATGATATGGTTTTATTGAAATTTTTTTACAAATTTAAAAAAATGATATTTAAAATAATGGGGCGCTGTGGCTCAGTAGGTAGAGGTGCAGGCTGCAAGCCGAGAGGTCCTCGGTTTGAATCCCACCTGTGGCAACCGCATTGTGTCCTTGGGCAAGACACTTCACCCCCATTGCCCACGTGGGAGCTCGGTGACGTTGTGTACTAAGGCGTAGTGCACGTCGATGATGCACTATCTTCAACCAATGCTAACCCTGCTTGTGTGGAGTTAGTATGTTGGGGAGTTGACAGTTGCTCGGTGGTTCTCTCCGAGTACTCCGGCTTCCTCCACCCGTAAAACTGTCGAGGTCATGATTAGCCATTGAGCAGAAATATTTGACCTTAAACACCAATAAATAAATAAATATATATTTAAAATAATTAATTTTGATATCTTCTGCATTGGGTAAAGGGTTAAATCCAAGCCAAAAACATTTTGTTGTACTAACTCTTAGTAATATTTAAAATATTTATCAAATCTAGTCATTGCTGCTGATTTCGGGGGGAGGGGGGGGGGGGGAGAGGGAATACCACCTTCAGTGGTCTGTTTACTTTCTTGCGTGTCCCTGTTTTGTGTCAAAGCATTTCATTTATGTCATAATGTCAATCAGATGCATAACAACCAATTAGATGTGTTCTTATACAGTTAAAACTAGAAGTCCTGTCACGAATAGTGCGCTTATCTAGGCTTAATTGCACGTTGGAATTGCGCGCAATTGCCATATTGAATGAGATCCAAAGCACGACAGGGTCTCCTGGTTACTCATAGCAAACACACGCAATGTTTCTGCCAATGGACCTCCGGGTTACCCGGAGGTCCATTGGCTGAAACATTGCTTGTACACAGGCCATATGTAAAGAATTTGATAGCTTTGCTTGGGTCATAACACGTACATTAACGCGCATATCAACGTGCTATTTGTGCGCATTTCATGACAGGACTTTTAGTTTTAACTGTAATTTGTTCTTACACAAAGGCCAGATTCCATGTAGGGTTTATCTAGCCCATTTTCGCAATGTCTGTGTTGTATCAGACAATGTTGAATACACACAACAATCAGGGTACAACTGCAAATAAACAACATATGTAAGGCCTAAAAAAGTTAACAAGAGGCCCAGGGGGCCTGAGGGCACTCACCTGACATGGTAGTCTAAATATCAAACCAGGCACTTGACTTGAATAAGCTGCATACGCCCCTCCTAAGAAAAGCATATACCAACTAGATGAAGCAATTGTGCCCACACAATAAACAGAATTTTCCTTCTATTTCAGTTCCTGCATTTTTACATCCCAAAATTGAGATAAACGCATAAAAAAAGTTAAACATCTATTCTCAGGGCTCTCCTACATGGTCCTTTTGGCTGTCGCATGCTCTCTTTTTATAATCAATGCTAACTTAAAATGAAAGTGTCAATGGCACTGTAGCTCAACTTGACAAACTTGAACTTGGTAAGTTATAAGTGAAATGGCAAAATTGAAGATCATTGGTACCAATGTTATTTGGTGAAATTTCAACATAACAGCATTGTGTGTGCACGTCAGAGTAATCCATGCATTTTTAAATGTAACCACAAATGCAGTAAGTTCAGAGGTTATTATAAATGGCAACTTTTTTCACAGAAATGAATGCTAATCAATAGCTCTTATCTAAAGGTCTTGCCTAATGAGCACACCAAGTTCAAAAACAATCCTATGATAAATGTGGCCTGTAGGCTATGTTAAAGAAGACTGTTGATGCACAAATGCAATAAATTCAAAGATTGTTGCTAACAGCAACAGTTTTTGATGGAAATGAAAAGAAAATCGATAGCTCCTATCTATGTCACCCTGCATAAGCATATATAGTTTCAAAACAACCTGATAATGAATGTGCCCTCTGAGGCATGCCAAAGGAAGATGTTAATGCACAAATACACTAAGTTTGAAGGTCATTGCTTGTGGCAATGTTTTGGTGTTTTTTTTATGGAAATTCATAAATATACCCTGCAGAGAGTGCAAAAGGGATAAGATGATGCACAAATGCAGTAAGTTCAAAGGCTGGTGATAACGACAATAATTTTTTATGGAAATAAAAAAAAGCAATTGCTCACATCTGGAGGTCACCCCGACCACACATACCAAGTTTCAAAGTGACCCGATCATAAATGTGCCCTGAAGGGTGTGTTGGAAGGGAAATATTGATGTCTGACTAAACTAAGTTCAAAGGTCAGCGACAACATTTTTTGACAGGAATGGAAGAAAATCGACAGCTCCAGTATAGATGTCACCCCCACACAAGCACACCAAGTTTGCAAGTGATCCAATCATAAATGTGTCCTGCAGGGTGTGTCAAAGGGAAATATTGATGCTTAACTGCACTAAGTTTTTACTAAGTTCATCAGAGGTCATTGCCAATGGCAACTATTTTTGACGGAAATGGTAGAAAATCGATAGCTCCCATCTAGAGGTCACCCCAAACAAGCAAACCAAGTTTCAAAGCGATCCGGTCAAAAATGTGCACTGCAGGCTGCCCCAAAGAGAAATATTGATGCATAACTGCATGAAGATCATTGAAGGTCATTGCCAGCGGCAACATTTTTTGACAGAAATTGAAGACAAGAGGCCCCACGGGGCCTGAGGGCGCTCACCTGATACTGGCCGAGTCATATCACCAAAATAGCAAGGGATTCTGCCTTGTGGTTATTATCAGTTTTTCAACATAAAAGTGTTTTCTCTACTTAGTAACCCAGAGTGTTCATATGTTAGATCCCCATATTGGGTACTCAATAATTTATCTATTTATTTATTGGAATTTAAGGTCACTTTCAGCATCTAAGGCTACATCTTACAGAGGCGTAATTATAATATCAAGTTTGGTCAATCGTTTATGCCTATCACTGCCCACTTTACAGGGCTTTCAATGCAGGAATTGGTTACTACTGGGCCCAATTTTATCAATAAAGCAGAACTTGAACAAACTTCAATTTGCCACTTCTAAGAAAATCAAAAATCAAATATCAAAAGATTCTGACAGGAGTAACAGAAAAAAAAGATTTTTTAAGAATATTTCTCATACTGAACTAAGTTATACATGGGCTCCCTCCCATAGGGAGCCCAAAAATAAAAGCTTCTGAAGCAGTGTTTTGGGAGAAGAAGATTCTTCAACGTTATTCCCATTAGCTACACTGTTAAAAAATGATGACTCGGCACTTTTAGTCCTAGAAAAGAACCTTATGATAAAATTTTTACCATTTTTTTCTTCCGGTCCTAAGGAAGCTTCACACCATATAAAAATTCTCAGTGCCATGTAGTTCTGGAGATATGGGCATTTAAAAAGAAAAAAATTTTTTAGCTCCTGCAGTTCCCGTGGGGGACAGGAAAACAATTTTCGGCATAAATTAGGTACTTATGACCCAATAAGCCCTCATATCAAATTTGGTTCAAATCGACTTTTTGGTTTGGAAAATAAAAATTTTGGTATAATTTGGGCTCCCACAGTGAGCCCAAATATGAACCCAGGTACTTGGCTTTACCAAACTTCACTCTCAGCCCCTAAGAATGCTGTACATCAAATATCAAAACATTTTGACTGGTGGATCTGAAAAAAAAATTTTTTTTAAAGAATATTCCTCATATTGAACTAAGTTATAATTTGGGCTCCCACAGGGAGACCAAATATGAGCCGAAGGACTTGACTTGAACAAACTTGAATCTCACCTCCCTAAGCATACTGTATACCAAATATCAAAAGATTCTGACCGGTGGATGCGAAGAAGAAGATTTTAAAAGAATATACCTCGTATTGCACTAAGTTACAATTTGGGTTCCCAAAGGGAGTCCAAATATGAACTCAGGGACTTGGCTTGAACAAACATCAATCTCACCCCCCTAAGGATGATGCATAGCAAATATCAAAAGATTCTGATTTGTGGATCCGAAGAAGAAGATTTTTAAAATATATCCCTCATATTGCACTAATTTGAACATTTGGGTTCCCATAGGGAACCCAAATATGGACCGAGGAATTTGATTTCTACAAATATGTGAATCAATGTTCCAAAGATGTTATATGTAAAATATGAAAGCTTTTAGAGCAGTGGTTTGGAAGAAAACAATTCTTTATTTTTTTCCCATTGCCTACTGTGTTAAAAAATACTGACTCAGCACTTTTTCAGAGTCCCGAAAAAGTACCCTATGATAAAACCGATAGCAATTTTTTTTTACCAATCCTTTCTGTTGGTCCCAAGAAAGCTTCACACCAAATAAAAATTCTCACTGCCGTGCAGTTTTTGAGATATAGGCGTTTTAATTTTTTTCTATTTTTAGCTCCTGTGGTTCCCACGGGGCTACAGGAAAAAAAATTTCTGCATAAATTAGGTACTTATGACCCAATAAGCCCTCACATAAAATTTGGTTCAAATTGGCCTCTCGGTTTAAAAAATAGAAATTTGGGGTGGGGCCAAAATTTTTGCTCCTCCCATAACATCGCCAAGTATAGACCTACAAACTTCTCTTGAACAAACTTGAGTCTACACCTCAAAAGGAAGCTGCATACCAAATATCAAGTCTCTGCTATTGCTGGTTCTTGAGAAGAAGATTTTTTAAGAATTGGAGCATTTTTGCCCCACCCCTCTGCTCAATATGAGCCGAAACCTAATTTGCCCAAAAATAAAAATGCCGCTATATAACCCCTACTCACATGAAATTTCATTAACATGCGGCCAGTGGTTTGGAAGAAAAAGACCCAAACACCACCTTCACGCCGGACGACGGACGACGGACGACGGACGACGGACGAAAAGTGATCAGAAAAGCTCACCCTGACTTTCAGTCAGGTGAGCTAAAAATCGATAGCTCCCATCCAGAGGTAACCCCAAACAAACATACCAAGTTTTAAACTATTCTGATCATAAATGTGCCCTGTAGGGCGTGCCAAAGAATATGTTGATGCCTGACCAAACAAAGTTCAAAGGTCGTTGCCAGTGGCAACATTTTTTGACGCAAAATAGAAGAAAATTGATAACTCCCATGTGGAGGTCACCCCAAACAAGCATGACCGTTTTCAAAACAATTCGATCATAAATGTGCCCTGTAGGGTGTGACAAAGGGAAATATTGAGGTCTGACTTAATTAAGCTTCAAGAACGTTGCCACCAGCAACATTTTTGGGACAGAAATGGAAGAAAATTGATAGCTCCCATCTAGAGCTCACCCCAAACAAGCATACCTAGTTTCAAAGTGATCTGCTCAAAACTGTGTCCTGCAGGGTGCGCCAAAAGGGAAATATTGATGCATAACTGCACTAAATTCATTGAAGGTCATTGCCAGTGGCAACATTTTTTGACGGAAATCGAAGAAAATCGATAGCTCCCATCTAGAGGTAAACACAAACAAGCATACCAGGTTTCAAACCGATCTGATCATAAATGTGCCCTGTAGGGCATGTCCAAGGAATATATTGATGCTTGGTTAAACTAAGTTCAAAGGTCAGTGCCAGCGATAACATTTTTTTATGGAAATGGAAGAAAATCAATAGCTCTCATCTAGAGGTCACTCCAAACAAGCTTGCCAGATTTCAAAGCAATCCAATCATAAATGTGCCGTGTAGGGTGTGCCCAAGAGATATATTGAGGTCTGACTAAACTACGTTCTAAGAACGTTGGCCGTGGCAACATTTTTATACGGAAATTTGAGGAAAGTTAAAAAATTTATAGTAATTTATATATTTTTTATACTTACCAATGACCCAGACATAGCTGGTGCTAACTCTTAAAATATAGGGCCAAACACAAATTTTGCCCCCCAATCCCCAAAATTTGCATCTAAAACCAAAGAAAACATGTCCTGAATGGCCCTCCACACTTCACCTCTACTGCGCATGCGCAGTGTCAAGGACGTTCCGAAATTGGCGCCATTAATCATTCTAATAACCAGTGCCTGGTAAGCGCTATGTACTCAGCGGGGAGGTAAGAGTTCCCAACTCCTGGGAGGGCCATCCCTGTCTGGGTCATTGGTAAGTATAAATGAAAGTGTCAATGACACTGTAGCTCAACTTGTCAAGACAAAGACATGTACATGTATAGTATGTGACACAGCAATGACAAACATCTAGGTAATGACCTGATAACAAAGGTACATATAAAGTATTGTAACGGTCTGTACATAAATACTGACCGTTGCCTGTAACAAATGTATAGGTAAAGTATTGTAAAGGTGGGTGACAGTCAGATGCTGAACTAGAAAAAATCTTTGAGTCCCAGAGTGGGTCTGACTGAACCCCAAAATATTTGTTCTCATAGCACAGTGATAACAAAGGCACCCCAAAACACACTCGTTCCTGTCCCAAGGTGAAAACAAAAGTACTCAAGAAGTTTTGTGAAGATCAGTTCATAAATACGAGCTGTATAGAACTTGTGACAAAAAACTGATTGGACCTAATTTCGGTACAAAATGGCCACTGGCAGCCATCTTGAATTTTGGACCGTACCCAGAAACACTCATTCTCATCCCAAGGAGATAACAAAGGTACCCAAGAAGTTTTGTGAAGATCGGTTCATAAATACAGCCTCTACCCTGAGCCGTATTGACATGTGTGCTTACATTGTGTAAGTAGCACTGAATAAATCAAAGTTCATCTAATTTGCATAATTTCTGCACGAAAAAAAACCCCTTACAATATGTGATGTATTCCATGTTACTAAACATTTATACAAAAATTTATTCAAATCAGAACTTTCATACAGAAGTTCTATACAAAAGACTGATTGCACTAATTTTGGTACAAAATGGCTGCTGGTGGCCATCTTGAATTTCGGACCACACCCAAAAGCACTCGCTCTCATCCCACGGTGATAACAAAGGTACCTAAGAAGTTTCGTAAAGATTGGTTCATAAATATGGCCTCTAGTCTGAGCTGTATAGAAGATGTGTACAAAAAAACTGATTAGACCTAATTTCGGTACAAAATGGCCACTGGCAGCCATCTTGAATTTTAGACCGCACCCAGAAACACTCGTTCTCGTCCCAAGGTGATAACAAAGGTACCCAAGACATTTCGTGAAGATCAGTTCATAAATACAGACTCTAGTCTGAGCCGTATTGACATGTGTACTTACTGTGTGTAAGTCGCACTGAAAAAATCAAAGTTCATCTAATTTGCATAATTTCTGCATGAGAAAAAAACCCGTATTATATGTGATGCATCCCATGGTACTAAACATTCACACACAAAAATTATTCAAATCAGGGCTTTCATATGGAAGTTCTGTGCAAAAATCTCATTGCACCTAATTTTGTACAAAATGGCTGCCATCGGCCATCTTGAATTTCGGACCGGACCCCAAAACACTCGTTCTCGTCCCACGGTGATAACAAAGGTACCCAAGAAGTTTCGTAAAGATCGGTTCATAAATACGGCCTCTAGTCCGAGCCGTATTGGCATTTGCACTTACAGTGCTGAAAGTAACACCAAAAAACATCAAAGTTAGTCTAATTTGCATAATTTACGCAGGAAAAAAACCCGTATTATATGTGATGTATCCCATGGTACTAAACATTCATACAAAAAATTATTCAAATCAGAGCTTTCATATGGAAGTTCTGTACAAAAAACAGATTTCTGCATCGTCGGTACAAAATGGCGGCTGGCAGCCATCTTGAATTTCGGACCGCACCCAAAAACACTCGTTCTCGTCCCACGGTCATAACAAAGGTACCCAAGAAGTTTCGTAAAGATCGGTTCATAAATACGGCCTCTAGCCCGAGCCATAGCAGCTTGGCACTTACAGCTCTGAAAGTAACACTAAATAAATCAAAGTCAGTCTAATTTGCATAATTTACGCACGAGAAAAAACCCCGTATTATATGTGATGTATCCCATGGTACTAAACATTTATACAAAACTTTATTCAAATCAGAACTTTCATACAGAAGTTCTGTACAAAAAACTGATTTTTGCATCATCGGTACAAAATGGCCACTGGCAGCCATCTTGAATTTCGGACCACACCTAAAAACACTCGTTCCCGTCCCAGGGTCATAACAAAGGTACACAAGAAGTTTCGTAAAGATCGATTCATAAATACGACCTCTAGCCCGAGCCATAGCCAATTGTTGACGTACGGACAGACGGACAGACAGACAGATGGACGACGGACGACGGGCCATGACAATAGCTCAAATTTGACTTCGTCAAAGTTGAGCTAAAAATATATAAATTACTATAAATTTTTCAACATTTTTATACTGTACCAATGACCCAGACATAGCTGAATAGTAAAAAGGCTGGAGGGCCAAGCACATAGAGCAAGATGGAATACGCTCAATAATATAAAATAGAGTCATCCCCTCTAGGGAAAAAGAAGTAATAGGCCTTACATGTATCTTTCTCATTTATGATAAATTAGAAAGATACAACACCTTCCAAAATTGAGCTTCATACATCCATGTACTCTATTAATATCCAATATAATCCTTATACTAATAATTTTTAAAGTAAGCCAATAAATAAAGTAAGTCTAGAGAATAGAGACTCTTATACTCCTAAAAGTGTCTGAGGATTGCATAATCATGTCCGTTGACATATGCAATATTCAAAAGCTATACTTTAAAAACTAAGACTTGAATGAATTTTAAAAACCTAAACTTCTCACTAAACAACCATCCCAATAACAGCTCAGAATTACTAACTCCGGAGGAGGTGTCCCCTTGTTTTCATAGTAAAACAGGTGACCCAAGGGAACACCCTCCCCCCCCCCCCTTTTTCTTGCCCTGGGTCAAATAGCCCAGAGCAAAGAGGGCAGCAGAACGGAGTCACTGCCGAAACAGACAGCCTACCTAGCTATAGTAGCAACTGTTAAGTGAATGACATTCTGAGCAGTAGATAATAGACCTAACAATAGAGGCCTCCAGAAATGGACTCAATATTTCTGAGATAAAAATTCATGAATGTGGATGGCTGAGCGCAATGGGCAGCCTTCAAAAATCTATAATAGCGACACTATTAATGTAAGCCCAAGATGTAGAAGAACTCTTACTTCATGAGCCGAAATCTCAAACACAACTGCTGAGTCAAAGATATACCATAAGCAGTATCGATAGTTAATTGAATCCATTAGCATTAGAATGGAGCGTAACGTCCTTCTAATAGGCATCAAAGACAGAAGAAGTTTACGCCCGTAGTAATAAACAGATATCTGTTTATAAATACATAAACTCCAACCGGACAGAGTAAAGGCCTATGCCCGTACGAAGATGGAAGGACCTTAATAACAATAGGTTCCGGATATTAGGAGCCTAACTCTTATGCAAAAATCCAACCTAAATAGTAAAGGAAGTAGTGATTCCGAAACTACGAAAGTGAAAATCATCCACCGATAGTGCATGAAACTCACTGACTCTTCAGTAAAAGAGAAGCCAACAGAATTACTGTCTAAAAGGTCAGAATTTGAAAACTACTGTTTCCAGAGGCTCAAATGATTACTTAGCTAAATAAGAACCGAAGTTAAATTCCATATAGGAATTTAATCTAATGATTCTAAGTCTATTTATCAAAAAGTTACTAACTGACTTAGATAAAGAGACATAAGACTCAATTGTAAACTATCACAGAGTGCATAGGTATGAGGTAACATAAACCTATAACCTTAATAATAACAGGCTGCAGTAGATCTTGTCAAACAAGTATACTAAAAAGTTGCAATGAGTAGTATGGAGGGATCAACAATATGAACATAGTGATCCCTACACCAACGACGGAAGAGCCTCCACTTTAGCCGCATAGAATAGCGAAGAAGAGGATCTCCTATAGTAAGAAATCGCGTCCAAAGCTCGTCCAGTACAATGCTTACAATGCAATACGGACCACACAACGGAATACGTGAAGGTTGCGACCTTGCGGGTTGTGAAAAAGATGACACGATTTTACCCAGCGAAAAAAGATCCTCTCATTAAGGAAGATTTCGCGTTAAGTCCCCACGGTCTCTGTGAAGACAGAGATGCTATCAACAGAAATGTATTGTGGTTGTTTATCTTAGCAATACCTGCTGAAACAACAGCGCCGGAGGATATGCATATCCTATCATTCCGTCCTATTAGATCAATAGAGCGTTAACAACATTAGCTTAGAGATCCGGACAAGCAAACACATACGTCTGCTATTGATTAGCAAGCTGTGTCGTAAATAAATTATCATTGGGCGCTCCCATTGATAGCAAATCTGATTGAATACTTGTTTGTTGAGAGTCCATTCTGACGGCAACAAGCGACTCATAAGTGAACGGGAGTCCGGTAAAACAATCAGACGACCCGGAATATGACGGACCGAAACAGAACTTGGTGTACTATAACAAACAGAAGGATTCTTTCCATTAAATTGAATAACGGAAACGAATGAGTGCCTCCCTGGTTCCGGAGATACGCCACTACTGTCGAATTAATGGACAGGATTTGGACATGTGTTTCTGAATAATGTTCATCCAATGACATAAAGCAAGCCTAAAAAACATTATTCCGCGGAAGATAAGTGCTTGCTTAGAGATTGCGGAACCCAAAGACCCTGGCACTTCGAATCCGTTGGGATCAATATTATATCCCAACCTGTTTGACTGGCAACCGTCATAATTATAACACTCGGATCCGGCAACTGCAGTGGCACTCTCTGAGTCAACCACCGAATGTTTGCCCCAGTCTGAATCTCTTGCAACACTAGATAGACAAGAGAACGTGTAAATCGAGCAATTCATGGATTGCTGAAAAGTTGCCGTCGAAGAGAAGCTTCTTCGAGAACGAAGCGACTCTGAGAGAGTTCTTCACCTTACTATCCACGCGCGTGGATGTAGCTAGGGCTGCGTCACGTCTAACCAACTCCAATCAGCCACTGAAGGGCGGAGTTATACGTGAACAAATTACTGCCCTCAAAAGAAATCACATTGCGAATAATATCCCGAAATTCATTTCTTGAAGACGTAATGATAACGCCTCAGTAAGGTGGATTACGTATGATAAAGCGTCTAAGTTAAGTCTACTAGACATCATTGTCGTTTCCAACATTGTGGTTGGAAAAGACATAGATGGCGAAAAAGAATATTTCCAATCTTTAACCACGCCATCTAGACGCATATGAACTCTCGGTATGCCCTGCTCTGCCAAAATAAATTATTCGTATAAATGATAAAAAGGCAGAAATGAGCATTGCGGACAAGAAACTAAACTATCATGCTTGGTAGCAGGCTTATATGCATATATAGCGTCGATAAATAATGCACATGTTCTAATGACATTATTGGACTGTGTCGGTAAGTCAGGGACAATGTCCGTGAACCAATCCAAAATTCCGTGTCCAATGACGCTATAAGTCTCTTATCCAACATCGCAGCAATGTAGTCCGAAATAACAATCACTGGAAGATAATGCCAGAAGACATGAATGGCAGCTTCCGATGCTACGAAAGGGAAAACTCGAAATCTTTCGAATCCCTTTCGCCATCCTGTCGGACCCTATAAAGCGTTCGGTCGTCCGTACCTGATGCAACCGCGGACCGCACCGACCTAGCGCCGTCAGATAATTCCTGATTCGACTAAGAAACTGTCGATTGCTGGGATGCTGCAAAAAAACTGTGCTAACTCGGATAGCACGTCCGTCACTGAGGCCTGTGGAGAAGCGGTCCTACAATGCATTGCTGCTAGAAGCTCCGTGATCGTTACCCCGTGCATACTACTAATATGCGAGCCTATATAGGCCTCGTGTCCCTTGGCTACCGGATGGCGTGACCTATTCGCCGTGGAATCACTGAATGACGAAACTGATCGGATACTCGAGGTCAAGTAGCCAATGTGCGGTCGTGTGCCCTGCTGTGAGGATGAGGAAGCATTATCGACAGTCTCTCGGACTGTCAATATAACGGAGCGTCCCGACCGACAGACATATGCTCCGAATGTAAAATATCTGAACCACAACATGCGGTCCCCTATGTTGTTGGACGAGAGAGGGACCTCTCTCGCTCACAGCCCGGACGGACCTGGACAAGCCAGGAACCGGACTAACAGGCTTCCTCCGATCTGTCCTCAATCCGCCGTCACTGGGTGAGTACTAAAGTAATTATAGTGCTCGCATCACCCAAATCTCCTTCCTAGACCGCAACGGACGAACCCGGCAGCCGAACCATTCGATGAATGTACGCTACACCGGGTGAACTAGCGAATGTCACTCCGTAGATCCTACAAGGGACCTCTTAGGCGATAGACATATTCCATGAGCACTTATTGCCGCTAGCTCTTCATTAACTATGACGACAGAGGCACACTTTTGAAAGACATCTCCGTAACTTTGCGAACAAGAAACCAGAAATGCTTGGTAATAGCAAGCATATAATAATAATATATATAGCGTCGTTCAATAATTCGAAAGTTTGTGTGACATTATTGGACTATGTCGGAACTGAGGGACGATGTCCCTGAACCGAACCAAAAATTTCTAAGTCCACCGACGCTATCAGTTTCTTATCCGGCATCGCAGCATTCTGGTCCCACGAAAGAAGCTGTAGAAGATCAAGTCAGATGACATACACAACAGCATATGTTGTTCCGAAAGGGAAAGCTCGAAATCCTCCGAATCCCTTTCGGTATCCCGTCGGACCGGATGAAATTTTCGGACGTCCGTACCCGCTTCCGCGGAGCGTCGCGACCCAGCATCGTCGGATAAAAAATATGCGACAGATTCAGTTGATGCTGCGATAAGCTGTGCTATTTAGGAAAGCACGTCCGTTCCCGAGGCCTGTGCAGTAGCGGTCTTACGATGCATTGCCGCCGGAAGCTCCGTGTACGTTGACTCCCGCACACTTTCCTATGCGAACGTCCGGAGTCTGCAGGCCTCGTGTCCCTGGCTACCGGATGGTGTGACCTGGTCGCCGATGATTCTCTGACTGGCGAAGCTGACTGGATATCCGAGGTCACGTAGCCAAGAGCGGTCGTGTGGACTACCATGAGAATGAGGAAGCCTTATTGACAGTCTACTCCGGACTGCCTATATGTCGGAGCGTCCCGAGCGACGGACGTATGCTCCGAATGCGAAACATTTTGTACCACAACATCTGGGGCCAGATGTTGTTGTACGAGAGAGGGGCCTCTCTCGCTCGCCGTCCGGATGGACCAGAACGAGCTATGAACCGGACTAAAAGGCTTCCTCCATTCTCCATCTAATCCGCCGTCACTGGGTGTGCATTTGGTTGATTTATAGTGCTCGCATCACCCCAAAACTCCTTCTAGACCGCAACGGACGAACCCGGCTGCCGAACCATTCGATGAATGGATGCTACACCGGGCGAGCTACCGGACGTCAAAGGCCGTCGAACCTACTAGGGTCCTCTTAGGCAACTGGCGTATTTACATGAGCACTTTTCTGCTAGCCCTTCATTAATTGTGACGACGGAGGCACACTGTTGGAAGACATCACAGATACATCACCCTAATCTTGATCGTCTGAAATAGAAATTGATAAAGTAGAGTGACCCTGCGGGGAAAGGACCGGAGTGTCCAATTCCCCACTAACATACCGTGACATACGCTTCCCATGTTGTCATCGAAATCATACGATACAGAACAGGAGTTAATGCGAGTACACTGACCACATATAGAATGATTATAAAAGTCAGAGGAAGACTTCCTCTTATTACAATTGATCAAAATCCTTTCAATGTGAAAAGAAAATAAAGTCCTGGTACTCGCACCAACCCCTGACAATCAAAATACATAATAATAATATGATCCATTAATATAGAAAAAATAATTGAAATCAAAATATTTTGAAAAAATATTTTTTCAGAACAGCCCAAGTTTCTGAAAAGAAACGTTGAGCCCCAATGGATCCCAAGCCTAAGTGTGGACAAACATTTTAAAAATATTTTAAACAATTTATTCAACACTTACGAACAATAATAATGTATCTAGTTATGATTAAAATAACATCAAGATATTATTTTCAAGAAATCCCCCCCTCACACAGAGGGCTGTTGTAAATGTAAACAATGAGTGTAAAAACACTAAAATAAGACTCCAGGCACCCAGGCCCGGAATCAGTTACCAAAAATACACTATCTGATGCAAAACAGAGACTTCCAGGGAAGAAACTGCAGAACATCAGATGGTAGATGCAGAACACAACGCCTAACCACCCGTAGATGAAGACGTAAACATGGGGAAAAGAACAGAATTCATTCTGTTATTCAGCTAAAACTCCCAAGAAATTTTAGTAATAATAATTACAGAAACTATGCCAAAAGCATGGGAGAATAGCAAGAGGGGACTTAAAGGAAAGGGAGAGAGGAAAACACTGAAAAATCAGTGTAACTAAATAACCAGAATGACAACAAAATGGCTGCTGCCTCGAAAATAGGTAACTTAACATAATTTCATTAAAAAAATTTTAAGTTACAGCCCTGATAACATTCTGTCACACATTTTTCCTCTCCTCCTTCTCTATCCTCCTTAGAATCACCATTTCACTAATATTTATGTGTCTGGCATCATTTAAACTGAGATTTACAAGCACAAAGATCAGTCAGATGTTAACTGATGAAGGGCCAAACTTAGAATGATTAATGGCGCCAATTTCGGAACGTCCTTGACACTGCGCATGCGCAGTAGAGGTGAAGTGTGGAGGGCCATTCAGGACATGTTTTCTTTGGTTTTAGATGCAAATTTTGGGGATTGGGGGGCAAAATTTGTGTTTGGCCCTATATTTTAAGAGTTAGCACCAGCTATGTCTGGGTCATTGGTACAGTATAAAAATATCGATAGCTCCCATCTAGAGGTCACCCCAAACAAGCATACCAAGTTTCAAAGTGATCCAATAATAAACCTGTCCTGCAGGGTGTGCCAAGGGGAAATTTTGATTCATAACTGCACTAAGTTCATCAAAGGTCGTTGCCAGTGGCAACATTTCTTGGCAGATATCGAAGAAAATCGATAGCTCCTATCTAGAGGAAACCCCAAACAAGAATACCAAGTTTCAAAGCGATCTGATCAAAAATGTGCCCTGTACGGCATGCCAAAGGAATATATTGATGCCTGACTAAACTGAGTTCAAAGGTCGTTGCCAGCAGCAACATTTTTTGACGGAAATGGAAGAAAATCAATAGCTTCCATCTAGAGGTCAACCCAAACAAGCATGCCAGGTTTCAAGCAATCTGATCATAAATGTGCCCTGCAGGGTGAGCCAAAGAGAAATATTGAGGTCTGACTAAACTAAATTCTAAGAACGTTGGTTTGCGGCAACATTTTTGATGGAAATTGAAGAAAATCGATAGCTCCCATCTAGAGGTCACCCCAAACAAGCATACCAAGTTTCAAAGCGATCTGATCATAAACGCGACCTGTGAGGTGTGCCAAAGGAAATTGTGGACGTACGTACGTACGTTCCAGACGTACGTACGCCGACGGAAGAGAAGTGATGGCAATAGCTCAGCTTGACTTTGTCAAGTTGAGCTAAAAATAAAAATTAAATGGTTTATGTCCGATATTTTACTCAAGTTAATAAAACTGATAAATTTGTCCCTTGAGTGCAACAAGGCTTTCAAAACATTATCAAGTTATCATCCGGAAACCAATTGTTTATGATTTACTATGTTTAAGTTCACTGTGACTTTGCCCTTTCACCTAGAAAGTCCAAAATAAATAGGGTTCTTCCTCTCACCGATGCCAACCTATGAAGTTTCATGAACATGGGTCGAACCATTATCAAGTTATCATCTGGAAACCAATTGTTTTGATTTACTATGTTCAGTGTCACTGTGACCTTGACCTTTGACCTAGTGAGTCCCAAATAAATAGGGTTTTTTCCTCTCACGAAGGCCAACCTACATATGAAGTTTCTTGAATGTGGGTTGAACCGTAGTCAAGTTATCATCCAGAAACCAATTGTTTACAATTTACTATGTTTAAGGTCACTGTGACATTGACCTTTGACCAAGCAGGTGCAAAATTAATAGGGTTCTTCCTCTCACCAATCCCAACCTACCTACGAAGTTTCATGAACATGGGTTGAACAATTATCAAGTTATCATCCGGAAACCAATTGTTTATGCCAACCCGCCCACCCGCCATTCATCAAACTATAAGTCGAGTTTGACTTCATCACAATAGGGTTCTTCCTCTCAAGAAGGCCAACCTACATATGAAGTTTGATGAATGTGGGTTGAACCATCGTCAAGTTATCACCCGGAAACAATTGTTTATGATTTATTATGTTTGAGGCCACTGTGACCTTGGCCTTTGACCTAGCAAGTCTAAAATAAATAGGGTTCTTCCTCTCACAAAGGCCAACCTACATATGAAGTTTCATGAATGTGGGTTGAACCGTAGTCAAGTTATCATCAGAAACCAATTGTTTACAATTTACTATGTTCAAGGTCACTGTGACCTTGACCTTTGACTAAGCAAGTCCAAAATTAATAGGGTTCTTCCTCTCACTGATGCCAACCTACCTATGAAGTTTCATGAACGTGGGTTGAACCATTATCAAGTTATCATCCGGAAACCAATTGTTTACGCCCACTCGCCCAAATGCCTGCCCGCCATTCATCAAACTATAAGTCGAGTTTGACTTCATCACAACTCGACTAATAAATAGGCTTCTACCACTCATCATACCTAACCCACAAGAGGTTTGGTAAAGATCTGGTTGGTAGAACTTTAGTTAAAGAGTGGAAGCCAATTTCAAGTGCATTTTACATTGGAGGTCAGCGGCTTCTTCCACCCATCATATCTAACCCACATATGAAGTTTGGTGAAGATCCGGTTGGTAGAACTTTAGTTATAGAGCGGAAACCAATTTCAAGTGTATTTAACATTGGAGGTCACTGTGAGCTTGACCTTTGGCACATCATGGTTAAAATAAATAGGCTTCTTCCACTCATCATACCTAATCCACAAATGAAGTTTGGTAAAGATTCGTAATTCGGTTGGTAGAACTTTGGTTAATTGATGGAATGCAAAAAGTTAACGGATGGACGACAGACACATTTGATACCAGACATGGTGATAACATAATGCCCCCTCCTCAAAGAGGGCGGGGCATAAAAAAAAGCCCACCCACATACAAAAAATGGCCTGAGAAACAGAAGATCTACTTTATGGGGCCATATTAAATGAACGTTCCTCTCGAACGATATTTGTGAAATGCGACTGTGATTGTCCCATTTTGCCAAGCCACATCGCTTCTACCACTGTATGAGCACATGACTTTCTGAGAAGTTGTGGAAACAATATCCAAGTACAAGAACACACCTTGTGGACTGATCTAAATAATGTAAAAGTCTTTCATTTTCTTCATTCAGACGTTTCTCAACATGACAAAGATACTCTGGCACCTGCAAAAGAAAACAAATGATTTCATCTAGTATATCAACTGCAATTATTCTTTTAAGTTCAAACTTACTCAACTGAGTCCAACAGTACCCGTGTTCTAGTTTTCCCTAATGGAGTATCCTTTGACGTCCCAGTTTTGTTCACAGTGGATGCTGTCTACGAGCCTTTATATGCTTTTACATTGGCAAATGTTTCAGTAAATGCTGCTTTGCAAATGCATTGGCAAGTGTTTTGGAGAAGGCATTGGTGAGTGCAGTGACAATTCCAATTGCAGATGCAAGTGCTGGCAAATGCATTATTCGTTATTCGTAGTATTGTTTTGGGCACAAAATTGTACACATTAACTCTTAAGGGCCTGGAGATTTTAAAACATTTTTGCTGTACTTTGAAAGGCTACCTCCAGGGGCTCTGCAGTTGTTTCTAGTCAAGTCTTGGCTGCCTACAGAGGCAGCCAAAACTTTACTAGAAACAACTGACAACATGCTTAGAAAAAAAGTTGTGAGTTTACCCAAACAGTGCATGTTGGGGCACCTGTTCCTTTGCATTAAAAAGTTATAAAATTTGGAATTAGGCCCTTAAGGGTTAATTTATTACCTGTCTAAAATTGCCTTTTAACCCTTTACCTAACATGAAAAGCAGACGACACTTGCAAAAAAAATTCTTGATTAACTAATTTTTTTCATTTTTTGTCTCAAAAACATAGGTTATGACCCCTCGTTGGAACGAGCTCGATGAGCTCGTTCCAACGAGGGGTCATAACCTATGTTTTTGAGACAAAAAATGAAAAAATAATGAAAATTAACTGGCGATTTTTGAGAATAGCGCTGGCCGGTTTTGGCCGTTACGTTGGGTAAAGGGTTAAAGTGTGAGGAAAAGTGGCGGAATGTGCAGAAAATAGTTATGGGTCAACAAATAGATGGCAAGAACTGTTTGGTCAAATAACCTGGTTCAGGTGCTCAACCACCGTAAAACTGTTTGCAGAGGACATCACAAAAGGAATAAATGCATTTGTTGCATGTTCCGCTTTTTAGAATCAAATTTGAGGGAAAGAAACCATCAAACAAGAGAGAATTAAATTTTAAACATATTTAACTCCTAGCACTCTGTAGTATATCAAAATTTCTGTCATTGACCCAATATTGCCCATATGCAGCATAAAAATTTAACAAGTTATATCTTGTTTGACAGAGCTCAATGTCAAACAAGATATAATTTATTAAATTCTCAGTTGCAATGTGGGAAAAATTTCCTGCTGAAAACTTTGGTATTTTGACAACAGTGTGCAGGGAGTTAAAAGCAGGTCATTAACAAATTCTTGATAAAAGAATACTTATTCTTTTTTTTCTTTTTTTATTGGGGTCTAACACTTTCAACAGTCAGGGCCACTCTGTGTCTGGCAGTTTGCTGGGTGGAGTACCCAGAGAGAAACCCGGAGCAGCAGCGAGCAGCTATCAGACTCCTCAACATACTAACTCTGCATAAGCAGGGCTAACATTGGTTGAAGACAAATGCACCATCGGTGTCCAGTATGCCTTAGTACACAGCACCACCATGCCCCCACGTGAGCAATCGGGATGAAGTGCCTTGCCCAAGGACACAACACAGTTACCCCTGACGGGGATCAAACTGTGAACTTTTTGGTTTGAAGTTCAAAACCGTAACCACTCAGCCACCACTTTCCAACAAGCAAGGTTAGCAGTGGTTGACATGCATGTATCATTAACATTCAGTACTCCTTAGAACACTGTGCTACCAATTGGGCAATTTGCATCAACACTTGAAGGCCTATTTCCGACTTTTACAACCTCAGAACAGGTGCCCTTGACATGCCATCATGAGGAGGTCCAGTTGACAACAAACAAATTAGATAGGCAGCAGTTTCTAGTCAGGTCTTGGCTGCCTGTTAAGGCAGCCAAGACTTGACTAGAAATAACTGCTACGCCACTGGACATATAGAGGCTGTGGGATGGAGGGAATTCAGGACACTTGTTAAGGTCATTAATGGTTAATTGTTTAGCCCCAGGACACAACACATATGAAGCACCATCGATGTACAGAAAGCCTTAGTACACAGTGACAACGTGCACCTGTGTGGGCAATCAGGATTAAGTACCCTGCCCATTGACACAATGCAGTTATCCCTGGTGGGGATCAAACCGTAGACATTTTGGTTTGAAGTCCAATGCAGTAACTATTGAGCCAAGAATACCTGTTATTGCTGACAATATCATGATTCAGATGACATTGTATCACTGGATTATTAAAGGCACTAATGAGCTAGGTATTCAATGTAAACCTTCTTTGTTTTAACCCTGTATTTAACCTAAAAAATCCAGCCTGAGCTATTCACAAAAACTGCCACAACAATTCTGTTTTTTTTTTTTTAAATTTTGGCTTCAAAACATAGCTTTTGATCAACTCACATTGGAACAAGTTTGTTCAGCTAGAATTTTTTGGCAAAAAATGAAAATGTTTAGTTATGCAAGGATTTTTTTTTTCTTTTTTGCAAATGCTGCCTGATGGTCATTACAGGTGAATGGTTATTTATTTTTTTAGTTATTATTTTTATTTATTTATTGGTGTTTAATGTCACATACTTATACGCAATGGCTAATCGTGACCGTGACAGTTTTACGGGTGGAGGAAGCCAGAGTACCCGGAGAAACCCACTGAGCATTGACAAGCAAATGTCAGCTCCCCAACATTCTAATTCTGTTCAAGCTCTGCTCAAGCATGTAGGCAACCAGGATAAAGTGCCTTGCCGAAGGACACAACGTGGGTCATCTGGCATAGAAGCCCAACAGTCTACCACTGAGCTACTGCTCACCCATGTGAATGGTTAACATTTAAATTACATCAACATCATTTACTACTTACATCTCTCTCCTGCATCAGTCTCTGCCCTTCTGAAGCATATAGTCTGTCAGTTGCTTCTAAAAATTTCCTCTCAAATACTTCAATATAAATCTACAATCATAAATAGTTTAGGAATTGAAATAAAGGTTCTATGTTTTGGTCCAATTCTAATCCTTCAATGCCTTAAAATCATTAACCCTTTGCCCAACGTTACTTCCCAAACCGGCCAGCGTGATTCACAAAAATCGCCAATTAACCCTTTACCTAACGAATCGCCTGCATCCGCACGCGTAATATGCAAATTGAGCAGTTGAAAAAATTAAATATTTCAACAAAATCATATCATGTGACCCCTCATTGGAACGAGCTCATTGAGCTCGTTCCAGTGAGGGGTCACATGATATGGTTTTGTTGAAATTTTTTGAAAAATTTAAAAATATGATATTTAAAATAATAAATTTTGATATCGTCTGCGTTGGGTAAAGGGTTAATGCACTGCTGAAAAATACTGTGGAGCACTAATATACTGAAAGGGCATATAAATGTGTGCTGTTTTGAGAAAGCTACACCCTGTGGCCAATGGGAAATTACTCTCATAGTTCAGCAGGCCCTTATACATTTAACCCTTTAACCAACGTAATGACCAAAACCCAGTGATGCATGGGAAAGGCGCGTGATCGCTCTTGCGCACCATCGCTCACGCAAAAATTGTCCAAGGTGCGCAAATAATCGCTCACCTCTATTCTTGTGTGTGTTTTCATCCTTTTGAGTTGCGTCAACAGAAACATTCAGTTAAGTTTTGATGTTGAGAAATTTTTAAGAATCACTTACAATTTGAAGCATTTAAAGTACAATTCCAAACAATTTCATTTCCGTAGTTACGAACATGACACACAGTAGTTCGCTTATACATGAACACACGACACGGCAACAGTAAGAGGGTTGTACACTGACAACTCACCCAGACCTTACTCCCGCCACAAAACGAACACGCATGTTCAGATAATCGGAGGTCATTCTGAGATCTGAGAAACGTTTTAATACTTGCGTATTTTTTTTTATCAAAGACATGCGAAATGTTGCCCCGTTCCTTATTTTCTTTTATACACATGACACCTGTTGCTCCAATGACACAAATTAATGTGCCCGAGGCCTTCAAGGTCTCCCTATTCAGGAAGCCATTTTGTACTTGGTTTTTAAAAAACCTTTAAAAAGTAACTGCTGATATCTCATGAATATTCAAAGTTCATACTCTTACCGGTAACTTAATTGTTCATTTTCTATTCACATTAAAATGTCAGTATATTTCTTGATAAAAGGACAAGTATGTTGAATAATTCTGATATTTGATTAACCCTTTGAACCCAAGCGGCCACTTTTCCAGTGGCGTAGCCTTATTACATTTAACCCCCTTCCAACACAACTTCACAAGTTTTCAAAGAAAAACATTCAATGCAAATTGCGGGGCGAATTTCAATGCAACCAATTTTTCAGTGGAACAGAGCGTAACCGCAAGCAATTTTGATATGGACGAACTGTCTCCAATACATTTTTTTTGTTTTGAAATGGTGGTTAACTTTAATAAATTCTAATTAACTTGATGCGTGTCTTGTGTGATTCGTTGTTTTGGCTTACACTTTGCTTTTAAATAGCCATTTTGTGCTGGTTGCTATCAGTTGGGGCGAATTGTTCGAACGACTACGCCATTACAATTCTTTTCAGAAATATAAAATTGGGCTAGTTTAGGCTATTTTCATAGCCGTGTGACGGACTTTAACAGCAGCCGTGTTTACTTTTTTTACGAATGTGGAAGCGGGTGTTTTCAAAAAAAATAAAACATAAGAAAATACAGAAAACTGCCATGTCTCCCAAGGAAGTTTTGGAGGGTGACTTGAATTTCGCCCCCAATGTAAGCCAAGGCGACTTGAGGAATGACAAGGCGACTTCTTGGCCCAAGTCGCCCACTCGGCTGACCCCTGGTCATAACCTATGTTTTTGAGACAAAAAATGAAAAAAATAATGAAAATTAACTGGCGATTTTTTAGAATAGCACTGGCCGGTTTTGGCTGTTACATTACGTAAAGGGTTAAAAGAATAATACATAGACTACGAAGAGTATGTCGTGTGGAAGTGAGAGTTTGAAATTATGTGTATTTGGTACATAGTCTCGCTCTCTCTCTCTCCCTTTCCCTCTTTCTTCCAGCGTTGGGACGTCCTTCAAGATGGGGGGGGGGGGGGGCCCCCTTCTAGCCAGGATCCCCCGCAATGTGGGCCCTGCGGGCCCATCCCCTACGCCACTGCACTTTTCCGGCCAGGAAAATGATATGTCATAACTTCATTATATAAGGTGGCTGTTCAGTAAAAATGTAATGGAGTAGACCAATCAATATTTTCAACGTGCAGCCCCGAAGCTGATTGATTGGTCTACCCCAAATAATGAATATGGACTCTTCTAATTGTTGCCATTGAAATGGCATGGAAGATGCAACCAGAGTTCAAAGGGTTAAGGAAAGTGTCAAACGAGCAAATACCAAATGTTCTTGTACATCAAGTTATCATGTTCTTTCAAGTTCTCCCTATACGGGAAGCCATTTGTCAACTAAAACTATAGCATTCTTGGCAACTGTTAGTTTACCGGTGTGCACAAGCAGTGTTCATGCCGGCACAAAATTATTTGGTTCCACGTGGAATTTTTATTTGGTGCCAATTGATTTTTTGGTGCCAAATGGAAGATTTTAGTGACAAATGGAATCTGATTGTAATTAACCATGTATCGTCCTTTGTAGTGTTCAACACCACTAGAGGGTACTGAATACAAAATTTCTAATTCTTCAGCTACATGGCCAATTCCGATACCCATAGGGAGCCCAAATATTAACCCAGGCTCTCAATTTGAACTAAGTTGAATCTGACCTCCCTAGAGATGTTGTATACCAAATATGAAAGCATTCTGACTGGTGGATCTGAAGAAGAAAAATTTTAAATAAATGTCTTCATATTCAGGCATGAGAACAGCTGAGAAGAAAAAAAGCTGAAACCTTTTTATGATCAACACATCAAGCGCCGAAGGCGCTTGGCGAGTGCCGAAGCACGAGATGGGGAGAGCATGAGAGTGGTGAGAACCCAGAATTTGAAGCTCTGTGAGCCATTCTGAGCCATTTTCAGAGCTTATAAATAAGTAATTTTAGCTACTGATCCAGGGTCCCTGCACCTTTTCCAAAAGTAAATTCCATGACTTTCCATGACCTTTTCCATACATGTACCAGTGGGCCCATGACTGGAAATAAGTGGTTGGTCACAGTGACTGACAAGAAATGCTGTCATTACTTAATCTAAATGTATCCAGTCAGCCATAATTAAAGTATGTGCGTCAACTTGTTGCAAACAACGCAAATGTATTTTCCACGAATGTTCACTTTTTTGAAGAAATCTCCAAGTTTGTATTCCTTAAAGTCTCCGTTTTTTATTTTAATTTTAACAGTTTTTTGCATCCATGCGAAAGAGAACTTATTTTTAACACTGTTGTCATCAAACCGGTCTCCCTCTTTCACAACAGAATTCATTTCAATTGTTCAATATACTTCCTAAACGTTTTGAAAAAGATCACGAAGCGTAAAATTTTCTTTGTTGAAAATAAAGCGCATTTATCCACAAGGATAGGGGCATTTGATTCGAGGCGAGGAGTATAAGGCGGTGCTTTTAAAATGATTTCCGGAAGTGCTCTTAAAATGATCCCTGAAAGACTTGCACTGTCCGGATATGATCAATACAGGCCCACATTTACATCGACCTTACCCCCTCCCTAAAGTTTCTCAATGGATTTGCACGTATCTCAAAAACAGTCCTACTAAACATAAAAAAAAGTGGAAATCCGCCGAAAAGCAGAAAATTCTCATGCCTGCATATTGCATCAAGTTAAAATTTGGGCTACCATAGCGAGCCCAAATATTAACCTATGGACCCGATTTGAACAAACTTGAATCTAACAACCCTAGAGATGTTGTATACCAAATATGAAAGCATTCTGACTCGTGGATCTGAAGAAGATGATTTTTTAAAATTATCCCCCATATTGAACTAAATTAAAATTTGGGCTTCCATAGGAAGCCCAAATATTAACCTAGGGACTTGGTTTGAACAATCTTGAATCTGACCCTCATAACAATGATGTATACCAAACATTAAAAGATTCTGACTGGTGGTTTTGAAGAAGATTTTTAAAAAATATTCCCCATATTGCCCTAAGTTACAAATTCAGGCTCCTGTATTGAGCCCAAATATGAACCAATGGGCTTTATTTTAACAAACTTGTATCTGATCCCCCTATGAATGCTGTATACCGAACATCAAAAGATTCTGACCTTTGGTTCTGGAGAAAAGATTTTTTTAGATTTTTGCAAATATGCTGACTCAGCATTTTTTCGATGACCTCCACAGAACACCCTAACATAACCTATGGCAATTTTTTTTTACCATTCAGTTCTACTGGTCCTAAGGATGCTTCATACCAAATAACAGTTTTTTGTTCCATGTGGTTTGGGAAATATGGGCGTTTGAAAATATTTTTATTTTTAGCTCTGGGGTTCCCACTTTCACTTGAATTGGTCCAGTGGTTTTGGAGAAGACCAAAACATGGTGCTGACAGACAATCGATGGACGGATGACGGACAGAGAGCAATGAGATTAGCTCAGCTTGACTTTGTCAAGGTGAGCTACATTGATTAAGCAAGATCAAGATTAAGAAAGAAATGTTTTGATAAGTGGATAAACTGTTAATTCATTTCACCCATAACAAACAGCATAAATTCTATCTCACCCAGGCCTGGCATTCTTAAAAATGCAGGGGGGCTAAAACTCGCTCCCCTCGCATGGCCTCAGCCCTTGCAATTGGCTTCGGCAATCAGCATTGCCAAAGCGATTTGCTGAAGCAAACGTCGCTGACTACGGCACACAGTTGCCATAGTAGAAATAATCTGCAGTGGTGTTTAACTTGTCCAAACTTGGACCCAAAGTCCGTAATATATTTTTTTGGTTTGGTACATCTTGTTCCACAGGATGTATCAAACCAAAACATTATATTACGGACTTTGGGTCCAGGTTTGGACGAATGTGTGACATGCAGTAGTTCACTGTGCACAACAAGAGACACACACCGGTAGCTGAAAACGGAAACTCGCAGCCAACGTTACACTTACTTAAACTTTCTGTCATTGGTTTGTTTATTGTGATACCCCTCTCGAAAACAATTGAATTTGCGTCGTACACATGCGCATCTTCTCCATTTTTAAATATGTGTGGGAGTTTCCCGGACTGAGTTCTACATTTACAGAAAATGGGTCAACATTCATTTTTTGATTCCAGGGAATATACATAAATACAGGTAAACAAACGCCATGTTTTTTTCTGAGAAATAAGTTTGAAATGTATTTTACTCAATATTCAGCTCAGATGAAATTCATTCGTTTTGCAGTCCCGCAAATTTCGATCGCAAACGGACAAATCGACCGTGCATATGACATTGCAGGGGTGGATTCAAGTAAAAAAAACCTAATTTTGTCATCCAAAATATCAAGTGGATTTCCACCCCAAAAGCCACGAGAATGCTCCTTTTGACAGCAGATTTCAAAATTTTCCTAGGGCAACCGACCCCGCTAAAAAAATTGTGCATTCGTCACTCGCTGCAGATGCCTTTGGCATCTGCATGTATTGCCTTCCCAGAAATGCCGTAGTAACTGCCGAAGCACATAAAATTTGCTATGGCAAACGACTGCCGAAGCCAAAAAATTTGAATTGCGAGGGCTGTGGCCTACGCAAGCGATTTGCTCTCCTCAAGCTTACAAAAGATAAAATTGCAAAATGAAGTTTTACTGTTAATGAATTCTGCCAAGTGGGCTTTGTACATTTCATTTGGTGCTGCCAATAAGGTAGTCTCTGTGCGATGGCAACACTGCCCCTCCCACATCTCTGGGCCTTGGCAAGGCCCAGAGGTGTGGGAGGGGCAGTGTGGCCGTCTAACAGAGACCACTAACATACATGTAGCAGAGATCTTAAAAGATGTGGGGTTTTAGGCATAGGCGGTTATGGTAATCATTATTTTCTAAGGCCAGGAGGGCTAGTTTTCGCCCTCCTTAATTTTTTTAAGGCAAGCGAATAAATCACTCTCCTGAAAATGTCAGGCCTGCTCACCTATTTCGTCAAGACAGCAATTTTATCAAAAACAACACACTGACATAATAAACCACAATGCCTCCGAGAACTACCAAAAGTATATTTTGGGTGTCAAATGTTAGTGACAAATCCTGTATTTTTGATGCCAAACAATTTTTTTAGTGTAAGTGGCACTATTGGCACCCGGCAGCACTGTGACCACAGTGCACAATCTCACAAGTTAACAGAACAGGTGTTATCTGTCTTTATTTACTCAGACACAGGGATATAACTGTTGATGAAAAACCTGAACCTCAATGATCTGACAGGTTTTCACTAAAAATGGTCAATTTTCAACAGAAAAAAACCCTGAAAGTGACTATTTTCTCATAAAAAATTGTAGACAAAATGATATGAAAACAAAAATGGAATTATGCAAGTTTGTCCAGAGAGTTCAGTAGTCACATTTTTGTATCATGTTTGTCGCCTTGAAAATCTATACACAAAAGGCCCCACAAAGTAGATCTTCTGTTTCTCAGGCCATTTGTTTTAAATTGTGGCGGGCGATTTTTTATTTTATTTTTATTTTTGTAATTATTTCTTTGCCATCAAAAGTTCATGTTCTTGGTTTCTTTTATGTTTTAGACCTCATAATCTACAGAATAGCATGGGTGGTGGTGTATTTCGTCCCTGGAGTGCAAGAAGGCTTTGCAATGCTAAAGCATTGCAAAGCCTTGTTGCACTGGAGGGACAAATTTATCAATTTTATTAACTTGGGTAAAATATCAGACATAAACCATTTCATTTTTTATTTTTATTAAGTTTGCATTGGTTATAAAAAGAGAGCATGCGGCAGCCAAAAGAACCATGCGGGAGGGCCTGAGAAACAGATTTTTTAACTTTTTTAGGTCCTAGTGATGTCACAAAGCTGGCATGATATGGATTTGGAAAAGTTGAGACACTTGAGTTGTAGCGTGGCGGAATTGATGGACAAACTATGCTGGCATTGAGGAATCATTTATAAGATATGATTTACTTTTCCAAAAATGCCAATTATCAACCTTGGCTGATAGGACTTCAAACTTGGCCAATATGATTCCAATCTCAGCCGATATAAACAAAGGGGGCTCGGTGGCTCAGTTGGTAGAGATGCAGGCTGCAAGCCGAGAGGTCCTCGGTTCGAATCCCACCTGGGGCAACCGCGTTGTGTCCTTGGGCAAGACACTTCACCCCCATTGCCCACGTGGGGGCACGGTGGCGCTGTGTACTAAGGCGTACTGCACGTCGATGGTGCACCTGTCTTCAACCAATGCTAACCCTGCTTGTGTGGAGTTGGTATGTTGGGGAGCTGACAGTTGCTCAGTGGTTCTCTCCAGGTACTCAGGCTTCCTCCACCCGTAAAACTGTCATGGTCATGGTTAGCCACTGTGCAGAAATATGTGACCTTAAACCCCAGTAAATAAATAAATAAATAGATATAAACGAAGCTAGAGTTGTCCCACCTGAAACATTAAAAGATGCAACCATTTAGTTTACAGCGAAATCGTTCACCTTTATTCATCAAATGCAATCAATGAGTAGAACTGGCTTTACAAGGAAAATGGAAGTATTTTTTGTATGGTGAGGAATTAATGATGACAATAAATAAGGATTAATTAGGTGGATGGGGAGCGCGGTGGCTTAGTAGGTAGAGGTGCAGGCTGCAAACCGAGAGGCCCTCGGTTCGAATCCCACCTGCGGCAACCACGTTGTGTCCTTGGGCAAGACACTTCATCTCCATTGCCTGTGTGGGGGCACGGTGGCATTGTGTACTAAGGCGTACTGTACGTCGATGGTGCACTTTGTCTTCAACCAATGCTTGTGTGGAGTTAGTATGCTCGGGAGCTGACAGTTGCTCGCCATTGCTCGGTGGTTCTCTCCGGGTACTCCGGCTTCCTCCACCCATAAAACAGTCACGGTCATGATTAGCCATTGTGCATAAACATGTGACCTTAAACACCAATAAATAAATAAAATTAGGTGGATGAAGAAAGAAATTCAAAGCAAACTAAGATTCAGAGTTATAAGGCCAGATCAAAGAATTATTTATATATTGGGATTTAAGGTCACATACTTATGCACAATGACTAATCGTGACCATGACAGTTTTACGGGTGGAGGAAGCCGGAGTACCTTTAGAGAACCACCGAGCATCGGCAAGCAACTGTCAGCTCAACAATCTCTGTTCAAGCTCTGCTCAAGCAGGGTTACAGCAGTTTAAGACATGTGCACCATCGACGTACAGTATGCCTTAGTACAAAGCGTTATCGTGCCCCCATGTAAGCAACCGGGATAAAGTGTCTTGCCAAAGGACACAACGTGGGTCGTCCCGGATGGGTATCAAACTCGAGACCTCTAGCATAGAAGTCCAACAGTCTACCACTGAGCCACCGCACTCCCATCTGTCACAGAAAGAGAAATGATAGTACAGCTATCTGAACATTGCTGCTTCTCCCAGCAGGAAGGCTGAAACCTTTGGATAATGGAACTAGGAGATGAGCAAGCCTGAAAATAATTTTCATTGCCCTTCAAGACAAAATGTCAGACACCAACTGAATCATGTCTGTCATTTAAGAATGATATCTGACATATTACAAAATGGAGATTGAGTATTCAAAATGTGTTTTGGGTGTGCATGTTCCTTCATCTTAAATCTGCTCAGAATTCACCCAACCATACCTTGTTTGGCAGGGCTCATTGAGCCCTGCCAAACATGGTATGATTGGTTTCATTCTAAATTGGAACTGAATTACCTTTCAGACATAATTTAGATACATGTATGGCGATATCAAATCATATTTCTTCACATGCTTTTAATACTGATGAGCTGTACAGTCACTTTCTTCACACTTCCCAACTTGCCAGGACCAGAAATCACAATAATCATTAATTTTAGGCTTGCTAGTTATGTACATGATTTCCAGCATGCATGATGTTCTGATCACTAAACTTCATTGATAATTTTGGCACCAGACATTTTGACTGATGATTTTAAACCTCAGTCAGACATTGGCCTTTTTGTACCTGACATTGTCCATGTCTGACCACTTATTTTCTGGTATGGAGATGAGGAAACTTCAGGTTTTATGAAAAATAGGCCGATGAAATCGTCAGATGTGTACCCATATGCGCAACTAGTAGAAAGCTGTATGACGGAGGGCCACCACGGATGCCGACATTATGTACACCATCCAAGGTATGGGTACATATAGAAATGGATTGGAGGAGTGTCTAATTTGATGGATAAAGGGTTAATATCTCCGGATCAAATTATCAGATTTATATAAAAAACTGCACAGCACAGCACATCAGTAACCTGAATAAATATATAAAGTAACATGACAATCGGATTGATATTTTTTGAGTTATCTCATGCCAAAGGCATTGGAGGAATTTTCAATTTGAAGGATAAAGGGTTAATATCTCGGGATCAAATTATCAGATTAACACCAAAAACTATACAGCTCAGCACATCAGTAACCTGAACACAATTGTAAAGTAACTTGACAATCCAAGCAATATTTTTCAAGTTATCAAATGCCAGAGATTGGAGGAATTTTCAATTTGAAGGATAAAGGGTTAATATCTCAGGATTAAAATAACAGATTTACACCAAAAACTATACAGCTCGGTACATCAGTAACCTGAACACCAATATAAAGTAACTTGACAATCCAAGCAATATTTTTCAAGTTATCGAATGCCAAAGGGATTGGAGGAATTTTCAATTTGAAGGACAAAGGGTTAATATCTCAGGATTAAATTATCAGATTTACACCAAAAACTATACAGCTCGGCACATCAGTAACCGGAACACAAATATAAAGTAACTTGACAATCCAAGCAATATTTTTCAAGTTATCGAATGCCAAAGGGATTGGAGGAATTTTCAATTTGAAGGATAAAGGGTTAATATCTCAGGATCAAAATAACAGATTTACACCAAAAACTATACAGCTCGGCACATCAGTAACCTGAACACAAATATAAAGTAACCTGACAATCCAAGCAACATTTTTCAAGTTATCGAATGCCAAAGAGATTGGAGAAATTTTCAATTTGAAGGATAAAGGGTTAATATCTCAGGATCAAATCATCAGATTTACACTAAAAACTATACAGCTCGGCACATCAGTAACCTGAATACAAATATAAAGTAACTTACCAATCCAAGCAATATTTTTCAAGTTATCGAATGCCAAAGGGATTGGAGGAATTTTCAATTTGAAGGATAAAGGGTTAATATCTCAGGATCAAATTATCCGATTTACACCAAAAACTATACAGCTTGGCACATCAGTAACCTGAACACAAATATAAAGTAACTTGACAATCCAAGCAATATTTTTCAAGTTATCGAATGCCAAAGGGATTGGAGGAATTTTCAATATGAAGGATAAAGGGTTAATATCTTAAGATTGAATTATCAGATTTACACCAAAAACTATACAGCTCGGCACATCAGTAACCTGAACACAAATATAAAGTAACTTGACAATCCAAGCAATATTTTTCAAGCTATTGAATGCCAAAGGGATTGGAGGAATTTTCAATTTGAAGGTTAAAGGGTTAATATCTCAGGATCAAAATAACAGATTTACACTAAAAACTATACAGCTCGGCACATCAGTAACCTGAACACAAATACAAAGTAACTAGACAATCCAAGCAATATTTTTCAAGTTATCGAATGCCAAAGGGATTGGGGAATTTTCAATTTGAAGGATAAAGGGTTAATATCTCAGGATCAAATTATCCGATTTACACCAAAAACTATACAGCTCGGCACATCAGTAACCTGAACACAAATATAAAGTAACTAGACAATCCAAGCAATAATTTTCAAGTTATCGAATGCCAAAGGGATTGGAGGAATTTTCAATTTGAAGGATAAAGGATTAATATCTCAGGATCAAATTATCCGATTTACACCAAAAACTATACAGCTCGGCATATCAGTAACCTGAACCCCAAAATAAAGTAACTTGACAATCCAAGCAATATTTTTCAAGTTATCGAATGCCAAAGAAATGGATACGGACGCCGGACGGACAGACAGATGGATGGACAGACAGATGGATGGACAGACAGACAGATGGACAGATGGACGGACAAAGGATGGACGAACGATGGATGGTCACCCCGGATGCCGGCATTATGTGTACCATACATAGTATGGGTACACATAAAAACTGAGAAACAATAGCACCTCCAGAAAACTGTAATAGATCGGAGAACATTCTGTAATTATTTGTTTAGGTTTAATAAATAGAGAGGTTATCACTTGGTTAGTTTCATATCGGCTCTCAGTAACTTCACATCAACCATCGTCCTTCTGTCTCAGGCTGATCTGAAGTTACCTCAGGCTGATATTTCGGCTGATATGAAACTAACCAAGTAATAACCTCTAACTATTTGTGGTTGTCAATATAATACATAGGTTTACTAGTACAGTAGAATCCTCTTAATTGAATATCCATTTTGTCAGTGAAAATTATTCAATTAACAGGAGTATACAATTAACAGGGATTTGGTCAGTTTCCTGTGTTCTGGAGTAAACTCAGCATTTATTCCATTGTTTCTTGTTTGACAGAGCTCAAAGAGCTCTGTCAAACAAGATATAATAGAATAAATGTATTGGATGTAGTGAGGCCACAAAGGGTCAGAAATAAGGGGAATTTGGTGCGTATCACAGTAATTTTTTTGACATATTACAAAAATTTAGAAACAATTAACAGGAGTTTACTCACCAACCCATATGCAATTAACAGATCAGATTTGTACTGAAGGTATGGTAAATGGTTTTGTGTTTGAAAATTATATTCAATTAACAGGGATATACAATTAAGAGGTATCCAATTAAGTGGGCTCCACTGTACCTGTAAATCAGATAACATTCTTAGCAAACTCTTCAACAACTGCCTGTCTACTGCCTCTCCATTTCGTTCCCTCTCAATCAACTCCAGCAAGCCATCAGCAGTCCTACTTTGAACAACTTTGTGACTAATAATATTTACACGGAATAAATCCAAGCCCATATCCCTAAAAATAAAAAATATATATGTGTATAAGACTACAAAAACAATAGATATTTTTGTGATGGAGAACATCACAGAGGCCCTGCAAATGATGTCTCCTCAATATTTAGATGGCCCAGTAAACCAAAGGTCCAAATCTCTGAAGGCTGCAGGATAGGGTCGAGTAACTGTCAGATTCCCCAACGTACTAACTCTGCACAAGCTGGGTTAGCATTTGTTGAAGACCAGTGCACTATCGACATGCAGTACGCCTTAGTACATGGGCAAATGGGAGTGTATTGCCCAAGGACACAGCTCAGATGGCACAGGTTGTGATCAAACTACCAACCTTTTGGTTCCGAGTCCAATGATATGGCCCAGACATCTGTCAATCAAACTCCCGACTCATTCACTCTTTATTGCCTATATATGATAGTTACTCATCAGTCATTTTTACAAGATGAATTCTTTAATCTTTCATGTTTCCTCTGTCTCTCCCTTTCTCTCTATCTGAACATCATAACACAATGAGATTTTATTTACTTAAAAGTGACCTTGTAGTTCTCTTTACTCTTCACATATGGTCAAATTAACCCTTTACCCAACAAATCAGCCACATCTGCCAACGCAATATGCAAATTCAACAGCTGAAAAAATATTATTTTTCAAAACATTTCATCAAAACCATATCATGTGTCCCCTCTTTGGAACGAGCTCTTCAAGCTCGTTACAATGAGGGGTCACATGAAATGGTTTTGTTGAAATGTTTTATTTAATTTTAAAAAATGATATTTAAAATAATAAATTTTGATATCGTCTGTGTTGGATGAAGGGTTAACAAAATTACAAGCTGCAAAGTTCTCACAGAAATTAAGCAATTCAATCTTGTTGAGAGTTCAATGACCTCTAAGGTCAATGCTCTCTGTCAAGCAAGATTGAATTGGATAAATTCCTACGCAAGACTGAACTGGTTAAATCCCTAGTAGCAGTGTGGGAAAAAAATAACCTTAGCTTCAACAGATGGAACAAATTCCAAGTCCTCAAGGGCAATAATTTTAACAAAAATACTCGGAATGACACTTGCATTAAACATCAATAAAATGCACTTACATATCAAATATGACATTATTATTAGGTTTAAAAACTTGTTGGTCACAGGTCAAATGACAGACCAATGTTGCCATAGACAAAGCTGCTTGAATTGAATCAACTACTTGCAATTTCTTCTGTATTTTAACATCAGTGTGTAGAGAGTTACGGGCAAATTGATTTGGGAGGAATAGAGAAAATATCTTGCATACCATTATGTTATTCCCCACCAGTCGGGAGCATGAATGTACCTATGGTGGAGATTCAAACAAAAAATTATTTTACTCTCTTTGGTAAATACACGCATAAAGAGATATTTACACTGTGCTAATAATTTCTTCATATCAAATACAAATTTACAAGAATTTGAGTATTTTAAACGTATATGGCACCGGTGGGGCAATCATTTTTTCCCCAAGTTTTCTACAGTTAAAACTAGAAGTCCTGTCACAAATAGTGCGCTTATCTAGGCTTAATTGCGCGTTGGAATTGCGCGCAATTGCCATATCGAGTGGCATCCAAAGCACGGCAGGTTATCCTGGCTATTCATAGCAAACACATGCAATGTTTCTGCCAATGGACCTCCGGGTTACCCGGAGGTCCATTGGCTGAAACATTGCTTGTGCACAGGCCATATGTACGGAATTTGATAGTTTCACTTGGGCCATAACGCGTACATTAACGCGCATATCAGCGTGCTATTTGTGCGCATTTCATGACAGGACTTCTAGTTTTAACTGTACTTCTACCCATAAGGAATCGCCAATCCAAAAAACAGTTATCTGTGGAAAGAGGAAATACATTTTTTGGTCTATTCAGAGACCTGAAGTGCTCCATTGGGAAGTACAGTTTTAACCCTTTACCTAACGAATCGCCCGCATCCGCCCGCGTAATATGCAAATTGATCAGTTGAAAAAATTAAATTTTTCAAAATATTTCAACAAAACCATATCATGTGACCCCTCATTGGAACGAGCTCATTGAGCTCGTTCCAATGAGGGGGTCACATGATATGGTTTTGTTGAAATTTTTTGAAAAATTTAAAAAACTTACATTTGAAATAATAAATTTTGAGATCGTCTGCGTTGGGTAAAGGGTTAACAACACTTTCAACAGCTAGAGTCGGCTTGTGTCTGATAGTTCTACAAGTGAAGGAAGCCAGTATACCAGGAGAGAACCACTGAGCAATGGTAAGTAATGTCAGACCCCTTGGGGTACCAAGTTCGCACAAGCCGGGTTAGCTATGTTTGAAGGTAAGAGTACCATCGATGTGCAGAATGCCTTAGTGTATAGATCACCAAAGGTGACCGATTGGAGTAGGGGGTGCTGTAAACCCGATCTGTTGAGACTGTGATGGCTCAAGTCCCGACAAATAAAATATTCAAACTACATCATCAAGGCAGTCTTCGTTGAAGGCATGCCTTGATGGTGTAGCTCGAATATTACCAAGTAAGGTTTACAATTCAAAAACAAAAATGAGTGTGGGTATTACAATACTATGTTCTGTACAGGACTAGCCGTTAGAAATAGGTCATTGTCGAGATTGCTTGGAAACTTTCAATTTGCTTCCAACAGACTTTCAGCATTTATGTACAATTAACATATGAACTGTGAGACGATGAATATGACTGATGTAAAGTTATTTTTCAGTGAAAGGATTCAAAGGAAAATGAATCGGGAAGCCAATTTCAGGTCAAACCGAATACAAACTTGATATTTAAAATCGAATCTCGAAGCTTTGCTGGGCCCAACTTGCAACAGACAGGGTCATATCATATATGACAATTGTATGGGTGGAGGAATCCGGAGTACAGAGAGACCACTGAGCAGTGGTAAGCAACTGTTAGACATTCCAATGTACTAACTCTGCACAAGAAGAGGTTAACAAGTGCAACGCAAGCAGTGGATCAATATACGGCTGCCTATGAAGAAACCATATCATGTGACCCTTCATTGCAACGAGCTCATTGAGCTCGTTCCAATGAGGGGTCATATGATATGGTTTTGTTGAAATTTTTTGAGAAATTTAAAAAAATGCTATTTAAAATAATAAATTTTGATATCGTGAGCGTTGGGTAAAGGGTTAACGGTAATTATTCCCCAAAGGGACTTAATCGTTTTCAGTTTATTGGTTTCGAATGGACAAATAAACATATTATTTGACAACTTGGATTTAATGAACACAAACATCAGTTATCATTGCCATTTCATTAATTATATATTTCAGCAATATAATTTTGTGTTTTCCCATTTATATGTATTTCGATTGTCACTTGCTTTTTGTTTATGTTGAGAAGTCCATTCCGGGTTGCCATGCCCCCGTTTCTGTTGTGGGTGTTCCCACTGATGTGCTCGGCTAATCATTTTCAGACTCGGAGTCACTGCTCACATTATAAGATTCAGTGTTGCCTGAATATCATAACGACTAGTCAGTAGCTAATTCGCTGTCAAAATCATAATCACTATTCAAATCTTCAATAATTTTTTGAAGGGCTTCGTCCAAATTGTAACGAGACATGACTGCACACTGCCCAAATCAGAATAAACATACCCACAACACTTGGAAACATCACCCACAGCAATTCACCAATGAGAACCATCCTACTATCTGATGCTGGAAATGTGCCTTAGTAATTTGCCATATATCATAGAAATGATGGATCTTGTTGGCTATCTCAGGAAACATAAAATTCCACCTGTACAGAATGATGGTTGGAAACGGAATATTATGTTCCCCGGAGTGAACGAGTTAATAACATACCATATGGAAGGAATAGAAGAATTCTGTAAGACATATGTTCTATCTAAAAACAGGAAAATACTCCGAATCATTATCTGTAATAAACAAAAATATAGAAATCAAGAAAGATATTCTGCAAAAAAATTGAAATATTTAATCCTTAAAAAATTCTTGAAAAAAATATTTTCATTTCTTGCCTCAAAAACATAGCTTAGGCCACACAAAGTAGATTTTCTGTTTCTCAGGCCATTATTTGTGAAATTGCATGCGGGCGAGCGTTTTTTTATTTTATTTTTTATTCCAGTAATTTTTTCTTTGCCATCAAAAGTTCATGTTCTTGGTTCAAGTTTTAGGCCTCATAATCTACAGAATAGCATGGGTGGTGGTGTATTTCATCCCTTGAGTGCAAGAAGGCTTTGCAATGCTAAAGCATTGCAAAGCCTTCTTGCACTCAAGGGACAAATTCATCAATTTTTTTAACTTGGGTAAAATATCAGACATAAACCATTTAATTTTTATTTTTTTAAAGTTTAAATTGGTTATAAAAAGAGAGCATGCGGCAGCCAAAAGGACCATGCAGGAGGGCCTGAGAAACAGATTTTTTATTTTTTTAGGCCTTATGACACCTCATTAGAATGATCTTGATGAGCAGGTGCCAATGAGGGATTACAAACTATGTTTTAGTTGCAAATGATGAAAAAATAACAAGGATTACGCATAGCTGATGTGGGGGTTGTGTTTTGTTTTAGCACCTGTAAGGCTTGCCATTATAAGTAAATCAAATTCACCGATATTTGTTATCGTACTAACAAGATGAAAACAATCGAAAATTAAATAAATAATTAAGATCCATAACACTGCTCAGTATGACCAAACCAAGGCTTAAAATTCGTCTGGCATCGCGAGAATCTAACATGATTATCACGAAATATATTTGCACGAATCCATCTAGGCCATAACATGAAATTCTGCAAACACAAGCTGAACTTTGCAGGGGAGATCACGGCATAACATGTTAACATTTCCACCCATGGTTTACCACATGCTTCACATTTTCTTGATTTTGGTATCAAATCAAGTCGTGGCTGCTAATAGCAGCCATGACTTGATTTTATACCAAACTCAAGAAAATGTGAATAGGCAGTTTCTCATAATTAAGTATCTAATGATACACCCCGATCAGAACGTCATTGTGAATCAAAGGCATCTTACATAAAGCTAATCCAAGCAGTAAACTGACGCGAATCCACTTAGATTCGCGCAAGTGTAGATAGCCAGAATCATTACGAGAATCGATTCGCGGATTCGCGTGTAATTTTAAGCCCTGCCAAACCACACCAGTTTTCGAACTCAAGCAAGCCATGTTAACCCCTTACCTAACAGGAAAAGCAGACGGCACAGTCCAGCCAATCATTTATACCCATGTTACCCATTTTAGAGGACATCCACACAAGGCATTGGTGACAGAGCCCTATTTTACCAGTAAAACAACTTGTTTACCACAGCAAACAAGCACTAATTGCCTTCCGAGGGTTCCCAAGGGGACCATGATGTCTAAAAACCTGCTAGAACTGAACAAATAAAAAGATCCAAACTAGAGAAACAGAGTTTACTGCATCCAGTAAATTCAAGTCTGTATGAAAGGGGTTAAAGCATCAGAAATAAACAAAATAGAAAGAGAATTTATGGAGGCTTATTTTTGGGGGTGAAATATTTTTTAAGAAATCAGTTTCCATTAATAGTATTTAAAGCTATTCATACAAGAATCAGATAAATATTTCCCCAAAACCACAAAAAAACACATGTGCACATTAAAAGGGTTCGATCAAGGAATCAGAAATGCACATTTTTTGCACTGCCACTTATTTGAATAATGTTTAGAGCAGTAATGTGAGTATGGAAAGGGTTAACATTATTCTCACTAAAATAAAATCTTTGGAATCCACATTGAAGTTTTGATAGGGTTAAAAGCATTTAACTGAATAATTTAAACTTTATTTCCTTGCAGAGCAAAGGGTTTCTCTCAACTTAGTTCAAGGAACTAATATCTGATTGTAATAACAAGATTACATTTAATGTTTGACAGCTAACTCCACTGATGGTCTTCAGTGTGAATAACATGACATAGTATTGCTTGTGGATAATTTACTGGGAAAACCCTGTGGCCTACTAGGTCATACAGTTAAAACTAGAAGTCCTGTCATGAGTAGTGCGCTTATCTAGGCTTAATTGCGCATTGGAATTGTGCGCATTTGCCACATCAAATGGCATCCAAAGCACGGCAGGTTTTCTTGGTTACTCACAGCAAACACATGCAATGTTTCTGCCAATGGACCTCCGGGTTACCCGGAGGTCCATTGGCTGAAACATTGCTTGTGCACAGGCCATATGTACAGAATCTGATAGCTTAACTTGGACCATAACGCGTGCATTAACGTGCATATCAACGTGCTATTTGTGCGCATTTCATGCCAGGACTTCTAGTTTTAACTGTACTCAAGGGGTCTAGCAACCTGAAAAACATAGAGTGCCGAGAAATAGTGCTTGTCTGTCCATATGCCAATAAACAGCTGCGCCATGAGCGCTTGATACGCCCATTATCAATTACAAGAGGGAAGCACACAATATGAGTATACATGAGTATACATGTGTACTTGTCAGGTTAATCATGAAAATTGCTCAAAGTCCGACGAGGAAAATTGCCTATATTTTGAAGAATAAAGTCCCATAACTCAGGAATGATAAATCGGACAGCGACGCAAATCGAAAGGGTGATTCCTTCCATCAACATATACTAGCAACCAAAAAATCATGAAAATTGCTCTAAGCATTTTCAAGTTATTGTTCGACATGTGGACAATTGCTTATACTTTGACGAATAAAGTCCCATAACTCTGGAATGACATACCGGATGACAACACAAATAGAAAGGGAGATTCCTTCCATCAACATATACTTGCCACCAAAAAATCATGAAAATTGCTCAAAGTATTTTCAAGTTATTGTCAGACATGTGGAAAATTGCCTACATTTTGACGAATAAAGTCCCACCATAACTGACCAAATGACAAATTGGACAGCAACACAAATCAAAAGGGAGCTTGCTACCATCAACATATACTTTCCACCAAAAAATAACAAAAATTGTTCAAAGCGTTTTCGAGTTATTGTATGACGTGGACGGACGGACAGCAGTATACCATAACACAACCCATTTTTTCAAAACAGGAGTATAAAAATCAGCAAGATAGGACAATTCATTTTCGAGTTATCGTGCAAGCAAAAAATGCTTAGAAAACAAAAGACATGAGAATAAGAAGAAGCAGAAGAAAAAAAAGAAAAAGAAACTGTACAAAAACAATAGTCTGTGTGTTTCACACACACTAATAAGGCCTAAAAAAATTAAAAATCTGTTTCTCAGGCCCTTCCGCATGGTCCTTTTGGCTGCCGCATGCTCTCTTTTTATAACCAATTTAAACTTAAAAAAAATACAAATTAAATGGTTTATGTCTGATATTTTACCCAAGTTAAAAAAATTGATGAATTTGACCCCTGAGTGCAAAAAGGCTTTGCAATGCATTAGCATTGCAAAGCCTTCTTGCACTCAAGGGATGAAATACACCATCACCCATGGTATTCTGTAGGTTATGAGGCCTAAAACATAAACCAAGAACATGAACTTTTGATGGCAAAGAAGAAATTACTGAAATAAAAAATAAAATAATGCTCGCCCGCATGCAACTTCACAAATAATGGCCTGAGAAACAGAAGATCTACTTTGTGTGGCCTAAAAGTTAAAAAATTTATAGTAATTTATATATTTTTTATACTTACCAATGACCCAGACTTAGCTGGTGCTAACTCTAACAAAACCAGGGCCAAACACAAATTTTGCCCCCCAATCCCCAAAATTTGCATCCAAAACAAAAAGAAATCATGTCCTAAAGGACCTCCATACTACGCCTCTACTGCGCATGCGCAGTGACGCAGACGTCCCGAAATTGGCGCCAATTATCATTCTTACTGGCAGTGCCTGGTCAGCGCTATGTACTCAGCGGGGAGGCAAGAGTTCCCAACTCCAGGGAGAGCCATCCCCATCTGGGTCATTGGTAAGTATAAAAAATATATAAATTACTATAAATTTTTTAACATTTTTATACTGTACCAATGACCCAGACTTAGCTGAATAGTAAACAGGCTGGAGGGCCTAGGACATAGAGGAAAATCCAATAAGCTCAATTATATAGTAAAGAGGTAACCCATTAAGGAGAAAAGGAGTATTAGGCTTTACATGTATCTTTCTTATTTAATATTAAATTAGAAAGATACAATACCCTTAATAATTGAGCACAATAACATTCATGTTCTCTATTAACATCCAGTATAACCCTTATACTAATTATTTTTAAAGCAAGCCAATAAATAAAGTAGTCCAGAGAATTGAGACTCTTTATAGTCATTTAAAAGTGTCCGAGTATTGTATATTAAAGCCCGTTTGACACTTGACATATACAAATGCTTCACACCGAGCTACACTTTAAAAATAAGACATGAATGAATTTAAACATTAATATTACACTTTAAAACCATCCCGGAAGCGACTCAGAAATACTGACTTGGAGGAGGCATTCCCTTGCTTTTCACTATAAAGCAGGTGACCTAAGGGAACACCCGCCCCCCCCCCCCCCCCTCCCCTTGCCCTGGGTCAAATAGCCCAGAGCGAAGAGGGCAGCCGGACGGAGTCACTGCCGGAACAGAAAGCCTGCATAACTATAGTTGCAACTGTTTAGTGGACGACATTCTGAGCAACAGATAACGGACCTAAACAATGCAGGTCTCCAGAAATGGACTCAATATTTCTGAGATAAAAATTCGTAAATGTGGATGGCTGAGACCAATAAGCAGCCTTCATTAAATCTGTAATAGCAACACTATTAGCATAAGCCCAGGAAGTAGAAAGAGCTCTTACTTCATGAGCAGAAATCTTAAGCACAGACTGCTGAGAAGATAAATCTTCATAAGCAGTACGGATAGTTAACTGAATCCATCTAGCAATAGAATGGACTGAAATGTCTTTTCTATTAGGTATCAAAGACAGAAAGAAACGTTTCCGTCCCTTTCTGATAAACTGAGATCTCTGTTTATAGATACGTAGTGCTCTAACAGGACAGAGTAAAGGCCTACGCCCGTCTGAAGACGGAAGAGCCTTAATAACAATAGGTTCCGGATATTTATTAGGAGCCTGATTCTTAGCTAAAAAACCCACATTAGTAGTGAAGGTGATAGTGTTCCCAACACTACGATAATGACAATCATCCACCGATAGTGCATGAAGCTCACTGACTCTTCTGGCAGAAGAGAAAGCTAAGAGAAAAGCTGTCTTATAAGATAAGAATTTGAAATCTACTGTCCCAAGAGGTTCAAATGGCTTTTCCTTCAATTTAAGGAGAACCCAAGCTAAATTCCACTTAGGAATTAATCTAAGAGTTCTGGGTCTATTTATCGAAAAGTTTCTAACCAACTTCGATAAAGAGACATTAGATCCAATTTGTAAACTATCATGATGTGCATAGGTATCAGATAACATAGATCTATAACCCTTTATAGTAACAGGCTGCAGTTTGATTTCGTCAAACAAGTATACTAGAAAGTTTGCAATGTCTGGTATAGAGGGATCGAATATATCTACAGAATGTTCCCTACACCAACGACGAAAAACCTTCCACTTAGCCGCATAGTTTAGCGAAGAGGAGGTCCTCCTACAGTTAGAAATCGCGTCCACTGCTCGTCCTGTAAAGTGCTTGCCATGCAAGAAGGACCGCACAACGGAAAAACGTGAAGGTTGAGACCTTGCGGGTTGTGATGGAGTTGGCGCGATTTCCCCTGCGAAAGAAGATCCTCCCGTGGAGGAAGCTTCCGCGGTAGGTCCCACAACAGACACCTGAGTAGATTTATCCACGGTCTCTGTGGCGACAGAGATGCTACCAACAGAATCTTGCATTGAGATTGTTTTATCTTTAGCAATACTTGTTGAATTAACGGCGCTGGAGGATACGCATATCCTATCATTCCGTCCCAAGGGATCGACAGAGCGTCTACTGCAAAAGCTCTTGGATCCGGACACGGAGACACATACGTCTGCAACTGATTGTTGAGATGTGTCACAAATAAGTCTATCATTGGCCGTTCCCATTGGTAGCAAATCTGATTGAATACTTGTTTGTTGAGAGTCCACTCCGACGGCAACAAGCGACCCTTTCGTGAAAGGGAGTCTGCTAGCACATTCAGACGACCCGGTATGTGACGGACCGAAAGAAGAACGTGATGTTCTAACGCAAACAGAAGGATTCTTTCTGTTAGATTGAACAACGGAACTGAATGAGTGCCTCCCTGATTCCGTATATACGCCACTACTGTCGTATTGTCGGATAGGATTTGGACATGAGCATCGTGAATAATGTCCATCCAGTGACGTAACGCAAGCCAAATTGACATCATTTCCTTGATGTTTATGTGCTTGCACAGGAATTGCGGATCCCAAAGACCCTGGCATCTCGAATCCGTTGGGATTAATGATGCACCCCAACCTGTTTGACTGGCATCCGTCATAACGGTAAAACTCGGATCCGGCAACTGCAGCGGAACTCCTTGAGTTAACCACTGAATGTTTGCCCAAGTCTGTATCTCTTGTTTCACTTGATCTAACAAGAGAACGTCTACATCGAGCGAATGAATTTTCACACTCCAATTCTGAGTCAGGAAAATTTGAAGAGGACGTGTGCGTAACCGCCCCATCGGAATGAGATCCGCGGCGGCTCCGCACAGACCTATCAGTCTCATAAATTCTCTCGCCGTGACTTTGTCTGCGTGCAGACAATAGCGAGCGTAACAACTGACTAATTTCGCTCTGGTTAACGGCAGACGAACGAGATTGTTGTGCGTCTCGAAGCTCATTCCCAGATGAGTGAATGACTTGGACGGCACCAGATCCGACTTCTCCTCGTTTACTATAAAACCGAGACGTCGGAGCAATAGAAGAAGATTCTGAACATCGTTCTGAAGCGTTAACTCGTTGCCGTACCTCTGAAGAATGTCGTCCAGGTAGGCCGACGTTACCGCAGACGAATGAGCTCGGAAGTAGATCATTACCGAGTTCATTACCCGAGTGAAAGCCCAGGGTGCTAGATTCAATCCGAAGCACATCGCCCGGAATCGATACACCACTCCTAGGACTGCGAAGCGTAGATACTTTCGGAATGTCGGATGTACCATGACGTGAAAGTACGCATCTTTGAGATCTATGCTCGTTGCATAATCGTTCACCCGAATACTCGCTCTGACCGATCGAATCGTCTCCATATAAAACTTCGGAGCGACGATCAGCTTGTTTATCCAGCTCAAATCTATGACTGGACGGAACGAGCCGTCTGGTTTCGGAACCAGAAACAGATGGCTGTAGAATCCCGGAGATTCCTGGTTTTCTACGACTGCTACCGCGTTCTTCATTAAAAGAGACTGCACCTCTGATAACAGAGCGTCTCTTTTCTGTGGATTTGACGGAAGATGAGTCCACTTTGGACTTCGAGTTAATGGAGGCTTTCGTTTGAAGGATATCTTTAGACCTTCCGAAGTCACTCCTCTCACCCAAGGGTCGTCCGTAATCGACGCCCATTCTTGTGAAAAGCTCGACAACCTTCCGCCAACCGGCACGCGATAGAGGTTTAAGCCATCACCTCCTGGACCTGCGAGGCCTGCGGTAGGAGAAACCACGTCTTCCACGACCCGCACCTCGCCTCGTCGACCTCGGGGCATCCGACCGATTGTCCCGGCCTGAAGGACGTCCCGAACGAGAGTCGCTATCCTGACGGTCTCTCGAATAAGACCAAGAGGACGCACCGGAACCTCTATAGGAACCTCTCTTGGGCGCATTAGACCCAGAAGTGCCTGTCTTATTCGTGTCTGCTGTATCAGACTTCTTAGGAGCAGATCTGAACAACAGAGAATCATTAGCTTTCTTTTTAATTTTATCATAAATAGCGGAAAGCTTGCCGTCAAAGAGAAGTTCTCCTGAGACCGAAGCGACTCTAAGAGAGTTCTTCACCTTAGAATCCACTAGTGTGGATGTAGCTAGGGCTGCGTCACGTCTAACCAACTCCAGATTTGCCACTGAAAGGGCGGAGTTACACGTGGAATAAGCTACTGCCCTTGAAAGAAGTCTTAAAGAGGATTGTATATCCTGAAGCTCTTTCCCCTGAAGGCGCAGTGATAACGCCTTAGTAAGGTGATCTGCGTAAGATAAGGCATCTAAATTGGCTCTGTTAGACGCAATAGCTGTTTCCAACACAGCGGTTGGAATAGAAGCTGACGACGGTAATGATAGCTCTAAGTCTTCCGCCTCGTCGTCCATACGCAGAGGAACTCTCGGTATACCCTGTCCTGCCGTATCGAATTTATTCCTTGCATTAATGAAAGGCAGGTTGAGAGTATTAGCGGACAAGAAACCTGCTTTCCCCGTCCTGGAAGCAAGTTTAAATATAGCGTCGTTCAATAATTCAAATGTTCTAGCAACATTATTGGACTTCGACGGAAACTCGGGAGCGATGTCCCTGAACCGCTCAAAAAATTCAGAGTCCAATGACGCTATAATTCTCTTGTCCGGAAGCGCAGCAGTCTGGCCCGACGGAACAACTTGAGGGAGAAAGTGCCGGATGAAGTCGACGGCAGCTTTATGTTGTTCCGAAAGGGATAGCTCCAAGTCATCCGTATCCCTTTCACCATCCGGTCGGACCTCATGATGTTCCCGGTCGTCCGCCCCCGATGCTTCGGCGGAGCGTACCGACCCAGCGCCGTCGGATAATTCACGATCCGACACCGTTTCTGTCGGCTGCTGGGATGCTGCGATAAGCTGTGCTATCTGCACAAGAATGTCCGGCGTCGAGACCTGCGGAGGCGCAGTCTTTCGCTGCTTCGCCGAGGGCAGCTCTGCATCAGATGGCTCCCGCATACTTTTCCTATGCGAACGTCCAGAGTCCGTCGGTCTCGAATCCCTGGCTGCCGGATGGTGTGACCTGGTCGCCGAAGAATCCTTCATCGGCGAAGCTGGTAATATATCGGCGGTCACGCAGCCAAGGTGCGGTCGTGTGCGCTGACGAGAAGAGGAAGCCTTAACAGTCTCTGCAGACTGCTTATACAACGGAGCGTCCCGAGCGACGGACGTATGCTCCGCTAAAGACACATTTTGTACCACAACATCTGGTCCCAGATGTTGTTGTACGAGAGAGGGGCCTCTCTCGCTCGCGGCCCGGCTGGACCTGGACGAGCTAGGAACCGGACTCAAAGGCTTCCTCCGTTCTCGCTTACTATCCGCCGTCACTGGGTGTGCATCTATTATGTTTAGTGTTCGCATCACCCAAAATTTCCTCTTGGACCGGACGAACCCGGCTGCCGAACCATTCGGTGAATGGATGCTACACCGGGTGAGCTAGCGGACGACATTTGTCTAATCTCCATGAGCACTTTTGCCGCTAGCTCTGAATTCATTTGTGACGACGGACGCACACTTGAAGAAGATAACATGGAAACATCACCCTGTTCTGGTTCCTCTGAAATAGAAACTGAGAGAGTAGAGTGACCTTGCGGAGAAAGAGCCGGAATCGCGCTTTCTCCAGAAACAACATATCGTGACACACGTTTCCAATGTTTCTCATCCCAATATTCACATATAGGACAGGGATTAATGCGAGAACACTGACTACAATTAATACAATGATCATGAAAGTCAGAGGAAGATTTCTTCCTATTACAATTTGAACAATGTCCCTTCATTGTGAAAGAACAACAATAAGTCCTAGTTACTCGCAAAAACCCCTGACACAAAGATACATAATAACATGATCCATTAATAAATGAAAAAACAATTGCAAAACAAAATAATTTTGAAAAAATATTTTTTCAGCGAAGCCCAAGTTGCTGAAAAGTAACGTTGAGCCCCGATGGATCCGATGGCCAAGTGTGGTCAAAAATTTTAAATTTATATTAAATAATTAATGAGACACTTTCGGATAATATAAATGTATCTTATAGTGAGATAAACTACAGCAAAGGCAAACAGCCCCCCTCAAAAAAGGCTGTTGCCAATGAAAACAAACAGTGTAAAAACACCAGAAAACATGACTCCAGGCACTGAAAAAACTGGCCCGGAATCAGTCATCAATTACACTCTATCTGATGCAAAACAGAGACTCCCGGGGGAGAATCTGTAGAACATCAGATGGAAGATGCAGAACACAAACGTTATACACCCATGGGTGAAAACGTAACTATGGGGAAAATAACAGAAAACATTCTGTAACCAAGCAACTCTCCCAGGAAATTTTAGAAATGAAATTTCTCAAAAATATGCCAAAAGCATGGGAGAATTGCAAGGGGGGACTTTAGAAGGTTAGGGAAGAGGAAACACTGAATAAGCAGTGCAACAATTAGCAAGAATGACAACAAGAGGCCCATGCCTCGAAAATAGGCAACTTAACATAATTTCATCAAAAAAATTTTAAGTACAGCCCTGATTATTTTTTGTCACTTCTTTTTCCTCTCCTCCTTCTATCCTCCTTAGAATCACATTTTCTCCAAAAATTACGTGTCTGGCATCCTTTAAACTGAGATTTACAAGCACAAAGATCAGTGAGATGTTGACTGATGAAGGGCCAAACAGAGAATGATAATTGGCGCCAATTTCGGGACGTCTGCGTCACTGCGCATGCGCAGTAGAGGCGTAGTATGGAGGTCCTTTAGGACATGATTTCTTTTTGTTTTGGATGCAAATTTTGGGGATTGGGGGGCAAAATTTGTGTTTGGCCCTGGTTTTGTTAGAGTTAGCACCAGCTAAGTCTGGGTCATTGGTACAGTATAAAAATATGTTCAATTTTATGTATACTCACCATTTGTCTGCAATGGTCCTGCCAGCAGTTATCTAGTAACTTCAAATATTGTTCATATGCTATTGTATCAGTACAAAATATTAAGGTCAATATGTTACATTCAGTTTCTTCTGCTGTCTTCAGACTAACTGTTTACCCTTTACCTACAGTACAGTTGCCGTGGACTCTCACGTTTCTCAGGTGGGCAATATTTCCAGGGACGCAATAATATTAAGATTCCAAACACTAATTATAGGAATAATCATCAAAAATTTAATTAATGAAGCACCTTGTACAACCCAGTGCTTCATTAACCCTTTACCCAACAAATCGACCACATCCGCCTGTGTAATATGCAAATTCAGCAGTTGAAAAAATATTATTTTTCAAAAAATTTCAACAAAACCATATCATGTGACCCCCTCGTTGGAACGAGCTCGTCGAGCTCATTCCAACGAGGGGTCACATGATATGGTTTTGTAGAAATTTTTTGAAAAATTTGAAAAAATGATATTTAAAATAATAAATTTTGATATCGTCTGCATTGGGTAAAGGGTCAATTAAAATGTTGCTGTTAATAATTTTTATTACCTGGTATACACATGCATGGTCATCACTGCACACGTGTGGATTACGTCAAGTCTATGGCAGCTGTAGTGCATGAATCCCCACATCTGCCCACGTCCTCGTCCAGCTCGTTCCAATAAGGGATCACATGATACAGTTTTGTTGACATTTTTTGAAAAACTTGGAAGAAATATTTAAAATAATGAATTTTGATATCGTTCAAGATATTATCAGCTAGGCCTGTTAACCCTTTACCCAAAAGTAAAGGATTAACAGGCCTGCACAAAATGAAATTCAAGGAAATCCTGTTTACTGGTTAACCCTTTACCTAACGCAGGCGTTATCAAAATTTATTATTTTAAATATCATTTTTTCAAATTTTTCAAAAAATTTCAACAAAACCATATCATGTAACCCCTCGTTGGAACGAGCTCGACGAGCTCGTTCCAACGAGGGGTCACATGATATGGTTTTGTTGAAATATTTTGGAAAATACTATTTTTTCAACTGCTGAATTTGTATATTACGCGGGCGGATGCGGCCGATTCATTGGGTAAAGGGTTAACTTAATTTTTTTTTAAGGTAACCCGCTGAGTTGAGGCTTTTTCGTTTTGTTGTATTTTTGTTGGGGTTTCATGACACTTGACAACCAGTATTGCGTAGTGTTAAACAGCTTTATGGGTGGACGAACCCTGGGTACATGGAGAGAACCACTGAGCAGTGGCAAGGAACTGTTCGACTCCCCAGTATAGTGACTCAATCCGGGGACTTCATCTGAAGAAAAGTGATTTTAACCTCCCAAAGGATTCTGAATACCAAATGTTTATAGTTTCTGGGTGGTGGATCTGCAACAGAAAATTCACTTTCCTATAAGGAGCCCAAATATGAACCCAGTGACATATTTGAGCACAATACCAGAAAATAAATGCTCAGACAAGGACAATGTCAGGTACAAAAAGGCCAATGTCTGACTAAGGTTTAAACTCATCAGTCAAAAATGTCTGATGCCAAAATTATCAATGAAGTTCAGTGATCAGAACATTATGCATGCTGGAAATCACATATATAACTAGCAAGCCTGAAATTAATGATTATTGTAATTTCGGATCCTGGCAAGTTGGGAAGTGTGAAGAAAGTATCTAAATTATGTCTGAAGGGTAATTCAGTTCCGATTCAGAATGAAACCAATCATACCTGCCAAATAAGGCATGGTTGGATGAATTCTGAGCAGTTTTAAGATGAAGGTACATGTACACCCAAAACATATTATTTCGAATACTCAAACTCCATTTTATAATATGTCAGATATCATTCTTAAATGACAGACATGATTCATTTGGTGTCTGACATTTTGTCTGGAAGAGCAATGAAAATTATTTTCAGGCTTGTTGAGCACTAATCATGCTGTATATCAAATTATCAAATGATTCTGACTGGCTGATTGGCAGAAATTGTCAGAAAACTGTTCAAATTTGGGCTCCCATAAGGACTTTATTTTGAAACGGAGCCCAAATACTGAAGGATTCTGACTGGTGGGTCATGTAGCACCAAACTAAAATTTGGACTACCATAGAGAGCCCAAATATAAACCCAGGGAATTGATTTGAATAAATGTGAATTTCACTTCAATGAGGCTGCTGTACGCCAACAGTGCTGGAAATGAACAAAATTGACGGGTGCAGTTTTAACTGGTAGAGTGCTGGAAGCCCTATTTTGGGCTTTACTAAAAGTGACAGGCAATAACTGTCTGTAGCTACATTCTACCTGAGGAAGCTTTTATTGTCCCTGATATGCATCAGATTGTTTATACAATACCCTGCTCTCTGACATTTAATTGGATAGTACCTATAAGGCACTATCCAATTAAATGTAATAGAGCAGTATATGATGAGCTTTGATTTGTTGTCCGAAAAAACTCAGCACTTTACCAGTTAAGCTCCCGCAAAATCAAAGACGAGAGTAAAGTGCACTCGTAAAATGTTAGTATATGGATTTTCAAGGGAATACTGTCACCAAACACCAGAAACCTTAACCCTTTGAATACAAGAGGCAGCAAGGAACATGATACGGCATAACGTCATTAAATAGGATAGCTGTTCAGTAAATGTGTGTGGTAGACCAATTGGTATTTTCAACGTGCTGCCCCGAGGCTGCACGTTGAAAATATTGATTGGTCTACCCCCAATAATGAATATGGACTCTTCTAATTGCTGCCATTGAACTGGCATGGCAGATACCACTAGTTTTCGAAGGGTTAAATGTATAAGGAATTGCTGAATTATGACAGTAACTTGCCACTGGCCACAGAGTGTTGCTTTCTCAAAACAACACACATTTATATGCCCTCACACTATATTAGTGCTCCACAATATTTTTCAACGTGAGCATTTTTTAGCTCCCGTAAAATAGAAAACACGGGTGCTGATGGGAGCAATTGCACTCGCACCCGTCTCATTTCCAGGACTGATGCCAAATATCAAAAGATTCCAGGTGGTATATCTGAAGAAGATTTTTGAAGAATAACCCTGATGTTACACAAGGGGCTGTACAGTATGCCGGTAAACTGGTAATTATCGGTATTGAAAATGATACCAGATGAATATCGCTATTGTTTTATAAGTATCGGTATATCGTAAGAAACAGTACTGTATCAAATTATCGAAGTTGAAGTCGATATATTACTGGGGGAAAAACAGTCACTGTATTCTATCATGTATGTGATTCCCCAAAATTTATGTCAAAGCAGATGAATACTACATGAAACTCCTCCCAGACCAACAACTCCTCTTACAAAGTCCATGTCAACCAATCTTCATTCGTCCAATAAACATACAGTTAGTTACAAAATAGTATACTCATACCAGTAATTTGAAACTGAAAGTTGAATATTTCAGGAGTGCGCCAAATTCAGGGAATGAAAACCTTACACATTTGTGTATGCAATCTCATGTTTTCCCGTGCGGATAATCAAATTACTCACAAAATCATTATAGGGAGTGTTTGTTTTATTTATTCTATCCCTCTCAAAAACAGATAAAACCTGAAGCCAAGTTGATCAACATTTCCATCAACACTCTCATTGTGAACTTTGAACCTATGAATATTAATAAGCTCTTCAATGGCAATCAAGGTGTGGGTTGGACATCCCTGTCACTTTTCATCCCAGTTTTAAAACAATGACAACCAGCACTCAAAAACTTAACTATTTTTTTTTTGTAACTTCAAATATTTTTTTTTTACAGATGTTATCCTAGAAATTTATTTATTTATTGGTGTTTAACTGGTAGAGTGCTAAATTATTTTAGTTCCTTAAAATTTATTTGTGCATCTTTGCCTTGTAACAATTTATGGGAGAGTGCCAGTAGGCACTCTCCCATAAATTGTAACAAGACAAATCCTAACAGATAAAATAATATCACTTCAAAGATAATATGAAGCACACCCACAGAATATGAAGCCTTTAAATTGCGGTACCGGCACTTCAGAATAAAGCACAAATATGGGCTTCCAGCACTCTACCAGTTGAGGTCACATACTTATGCACAATGGCTGATCATGACCGTGACAGTTTTACGGGTGGAGGAAGCTGGAGTACCCGGAGAAAACCACCAAGCATCAACGAGCAACTGTCAGCTTCTCAACATTCTAACTCTGTTCAAGCTTCGCTCGAGCAGGGTTACAGCGATTGAAGACATGTGCACATCAACATGCAGTACACCTTAGTACACAGCGTCATCATGCACCCATGCAGGCAACTGGGATAAAGTGCCCTGCTCAAGGACACAACGCGGGATCCTAGAAATTAATAACGAATTCAAATAGACCTACTATTTATATCTTAACCCTTTAAGAACTGTGATAACCAGGCATCACATCAGGTGAAGTTTTGGGGGTATGTACATACACGATGCAGAAACAGAAACAAAGGAAAAGGGAAGCCTGCCCAATAATAATCCATTCAGACATTAATAATTAACACAAACATACCACTGACATATCTATCAACACTTAAAATACAACAGGTCATTAGACAAACCAAACAATGGAGAGCAAAATATAGGGTGCAGAGTGCACACTCTCCATAAACAGCTGTATTAATTAATATTCATGAACAAAGTTAAAATAAATACCACAGTGACGAATTGCGAAATATTTTTTTTTAACAAAAATGTCATAGCACTTAACCCTTTATCTAACGAATCGCTCGCATCTGCCCACTAATATGCAAATTGAGCAGTTGAAAAAATTAAATTTTCTAAAATATTTCAACAAAACCATATCATGTGACCCCTCATTGAAACGTGCTCATCGAGCTCGTTCCAATGAGGGGTAACATGATATGGCTATGTTGAATTTTTTTTTAAATTTAAAAAAATTAAATTTAAAACAATAAATTTTGATATCGTCTGCATTCGGTAAAGGGTTAATTGTTTTTCTTCATATCTGAGCTGTTTTTGTGATGTGATTTTAAATCAAAATAAAATAACGCTGTGCATGTTTGTAAAATGAAAGTGTTAATGACACGGACACTGTAGCTTAACTTGACTGCGTGTAGTGTTTGATGAAAAGAATAATGTTCAATGGTTATGAAATGATTATGAAATAAGACAAGAATTGTGATAACAGAGAATATGTTAATTAGTGCTGTGCGGTATTGAAATTTCAGGATCAGTATCAGTATTTTTCAGGTAAATACCTTGGTTTTCGGTATGGTATTCAGTATATATATAGTAACTTAAAAGGTTCAGAGCCGACATCTCATGAACTTGACAAGTTAATTAAACTGTGATAAATGATTAGTCTAGCAAGTTATTTAATGAATCACTCGAAACGAGTGATTCATTAAATAACTTGCCATGCTAATCAGTTGACCTCTATGTCCTTCATGTCCCCTCCCCCAATGAATCAGGTAGAAAAACATGAAAGTTCTTCAACTTCAAGGATTTTCAGTAAGTTTTTACTAGTAGTAACAATCTTGGTCTGTCCCTCCCCCTTTATCTTTCAAAGTGGCAACAAAATTAATGTCCACTGTCCAGTGAATCTAGTGTCCAATATCCAAATATGCAAGTAAACTGAAGCAATGCAACCGTAATTAATCTCTCTCTCTATGATAATCCCAGTTGTGAAAACATTGTGCAATCATTGTCAATCATGCAATGTGTCAATGACATGGTGTCATCCACCTTTCATTGTTTGGGTTCATCCTTGATAAACATGTAAAATAGCAGGTTTTATGACATTCATCTGGTTGTAATTATAGGGTATTTTGAGTGGAATAACTCTATCAGTGTTCACTAACTTCACTTCTGGTTCCTGGCTTCATACATTTTTCTGAAAATTCTAGAGAATCCATGATTTTCCATGATAAATTAGGGTAAATTCTTATTTTCCAAGAGAAAAAATGTACAAATCGATGGTTTACTAATAGCAGAAAATCATTATCAAAGCATTTGCAGCACCTCGAACGATCAAACGAACTTCGATAATGCTAAATCTGATGTCGCCTATTGGCTTCTGTAGTTTGTTTTTACTGTGCCTTAAAAGAAGAGGCCCCAAGGGGCCTGAGGGCGCTCACCTGACATGGTAGCCTAAATATCAACCCAGAGAATTGATTTCAACAAGTTGCATCTGCTCCTCCTAAGAAAAGCTTATACCAAATATCCAAAGATTCTGACCAGTGGATCCCAAAAAAAAGAAGATTTTTAAAGAATATTCCTCATATTGGACTAAGTTATAATTCAGGCTCCCACAGGGACTTGGCTTTAACAAACTTGAACCTCACACCCCCCCCCCCCCCCCCCTCTCTTCCCCCTAAGGATGCTGCACACCAAATATCAAAACATTCCGACTGCTGGATCTGAAGAAGATTTTTAAAGAAAATTCCTCATTTTGAACTAAGTTACAATTCAAGCTCCTACAGTGAGTCCAAATATGGACCTAGAGACTTGGCTTGAACAAACTTGAATCTCACCCCCAAAGCATGGTGCATACCCAAAATCAAAAGATTCTGCCTGCTGGATCTTGAGAAGAGGATTTTCAAAGAAATTTGCCTGAAATGCACTAAGTTCGAATTCGAGCTTCTATAGTGAGCCCAAATATGAATCTAGGGAGCCGATTTGAACAAACTTGAATCAGATCCACCCCACAATGTTGTACATGTATACCAAATATCAAAAGATTCTGCCTGCTGGATCTGGAGAAGATTTTTAAGAAATTTGCCTGAAATGCACTAAGTTCGAATTCAGGCTTCTATAGTGAGCCCAAATATGAATCCAGGGAGCCAATTTGAACAAACTTGAATCAGATCCACCCCACAATGTTGCATACCAAATATCAAAAGATTCTGCCTGCTGGATCTGGAGAAAAAGATTTTTTAAGAAATTTGCCTGAAATGCACTAAGTTCGAAACCGGGCTCCTATACTAAGCCCAAATATGAACCCAGGCGGCCGATTTGAACAAACTTGAATCAGATCCACCCTACAATGTTGCACACCAAATATCAAAAGATTCTGCCTGCTGCATCTGGAGAAGAAGATTTTTTAAGAAATTTGCCTGAAATGCACTAAGTTCGAATTTGGGCTTCTATAGTGAGCCCAAATATGAATCCAGGGAGCCAATTTGAACAAACTTGAATCAGATCCACCCCACAATGTTGCATACCAAATAACAAAAGATTCTGCCTGCTGGATCTGGAGAAAAAGATTTTTTAAGAAATTTGCCTGAAATGCACTAAGTTCGAATTCGAGCTTCTATACTGAGCCCAAATATAAACCCAGGGGGCCGATTTGAACAAACTTGAATCAGATCCGCCCCACAATGTTGCATGCCAAATATCAAAAGATTTTGCCTGCTGGATCTGGAGAAGAAGATTTTTTAAGAAATTTGCCTGAAATGCACTAAGTTCGAATTCAGGCTTCTATAGTGAGCCCAAATATGAATCCAGGGAGCCAATTTGAACAAACTTGAATCAGATCCACCCCACAATGTTGCATACCAAATATCAAAAGATTCTGCCTGCTGGATCTGGAGAAAAAGATTTTTTAAGAAATTTGCCTGAAATGCACTAAGTTCGAAACCGGGCTCCTATACTAAGCCCAAATATGAACCCAGGCGGCCGATTTGAACAAACTTGAATCAGATCCACCCTACAATGTTGCACACCAAATATCAAAAGATTCTGCCTGCTGCATCTGGAGAAGAAGATTTTTTAAGAAATTTGCCTGAAATGCACTAAGTTCGAATTTGGGCTTCTATAGTGAGCCCAAATATGAATCCAGGGAGCCAATTTGAACAACCTTGAATCAGATCCACCCCACAATGTTGCATACCAAATAACAAAAGATTCTGCCTGCTGGATCTGGAGAAAAAGATTTTTTAAGAAATTTGCCTGAAATGCACTAAGTTCGAATTCGAGCTTCTATACTGAGCCCAAATATAAACCCAGGGGGCCGATTTGAACAAACTTGAATCAGATCCGCCCCACAATGTTGCATGCCAAATATCAAAAGATTTTGCCTGCTGGATCTGGAGAAGAAGATTTTTTAAGAAATTTGCCTGAAATGCACTAAGTTCGAATTTGGGCTTCTATAGTGAGCCCAAATATGAATCCAGGGTGCCGATTTGAACAAACATGAATCAGATCCACCCCACAATGATGCATACCAAATATCACAAGATTCTGCCTGCTGGATCTGGAGAAGAAGATTTTTTAAGAAATTTGCCTGAAATGCACTAAGTTCGAAATCGGGCTCCTATACTAAGCCCAAATATGAACCCAGGGGGCCAATTTGAACAAACTTGAATCAGATCCACCCTACAATGTTGCATACCAAATATCAAAAGACTCTGCCTGCTGGATCTGGAAAAGAAGATTTTTTAATCTTTTTCCCATTGCCTACAGTGTTAAAAAGTGCTGACTCAGCACTTTTTCAAAGTCCTGAAAAAGTACCTTGTGATCAAACCGATAGGGATTTTTTTTTTTAACCATTCTATTCTACTGGATAAAAGTAAGCTTTATACAAAATAAGAATTCTCTGTGCCATGTAGTTTTGAAGATATGGCAGTTTTAAGGTTTTTCTTATTTTTAGCAATGAGAAATTATTTTTTGCATCAATCAACTACTTATGACCCATTATCATCTCATATCAAATTTGGTTCAAATCGACCTGAGGGTTCTGAAAATAGAAATTTTAGGCGTGGCCAAAATTTTTGCCCCTCCCATAACGAAGGCAAATAATGCCCGACAAACTTCTCTTGAACAAACTTGAGTCTACACCTCAAAAGGAAGCTGCATACCAAATATCAAGTCTCTGCTATTGCTGGTTCTTCAGAAGATTTTTTAAGAATTGGAGCATTTTTGCCCCATCCCTCTGCTCAATATGAGCCGAAACCTAATTTGACAAAAAATCAAAATGCCCTTATATAACCCCTACTCACATGAAATTTCATTAATATGCGGCCAGTGGTTTGGTAGAAAAAAGCCCAAACACCACCTTCACGACGGACGAGCTAATTAAGGTCAGGCACATCTTTCAGTGTGCGCTGATGTGCAGTATAAATTATTCATTCGAAAGAATATAAAGCAGATGATCGGGTATTAAAGTTTGGAGGCTTGTATTTTAATACAAGAGGCACCAGAGGGGCCTGAGGGCACTCACCTGACATGATAGCCTAAATATCAACCCATGGAACTGATTTGAATAAGTTGCATCTGCCTCTCCAAAGAAAAGCTTATACCAAATATCCAAAGATTCTGACCAGTGGATGTAAAAAAAAAAAGGATGTTTAAAGAATATTCCTTATATTGAACTAAGTTATAATTCGGGTTCCCACAGGGAGCCCAAATATGAACCCTGGACTTGGCTTCAACAAACTTGAATCTCACCACCCTAAGGATGTTGTATACCAAATATCAAAAGATTCTGACTACTGGATCTGAAGAAAAATATTTATAAAGAATATTCCTCATATTGAACTAAGTTATAATTTTGAGCCCAAATATGAACCCAGCGACTTGGTTTGAACAAACCTGAATCTCCCCCCCCCCCCCCCCCCCCCCCCAAGGATGCTACATACTAAATATTAAAAGATTCTGATTGGAGGATCGGAATAAGATTTTCTAAGAATATTCATCATATTGCACTAATCTGAACATTTGGACTCCCAAAGAGAGCCCAAATAAGGGCCTAGGGATTTGATTTCAACAATCACGTGAATGAATCTTCCAAAGATGTTATATGTGAAATATGAAAGCCTTTGGAGCAGTGGTGTTTTTTTTTTTTTATTTGGGTTTAACGACACATTAACAGCCAGGGTCATATCATGTCGGTGACAGTTTTACGAGTGGAGGAAGCCGGAGTACCCGGAGAGAACCACCGAGCAGCTGTCAGCTCTCCAACATCGTAACTCTGAACTCTGCATCGCGGCACAGACAGGGTTAGATTGGTTGAAGACATGCACACCATCGGTGCCTTTGTACACAGCGTCATCGTGCCCCCATGTAGGCAATCGGGTTAAGTGCCTTGCCCAAGGACACAATGCGGGAGCGCAAATCAGTCGGTGAAATGGTCACCCATCCAACTACTAACCGCGTTCGACGTTGCTTAACTTCGATGATCTGACGAGAACCTTGGAGCAGCGGTAAGGGAGAACGTTCTTTAACCCTTTACCCAACGCAGACGATTTAAAAATTTATTATTTTAAATATCATTTTGTAAATTTTTTCAAACAATTTCAACAAAACCATATCATGTGACCCCTCTTTGGAACGAGCTCGTTCCAAAGAGGGGTCACATGATATGGTTTTGTTGAAATTTTTCGAAAAATAATATTTTTTCAGCTGCTGAATTTGCATATTACGCGGGCGGATGCGGGCGATTCGTTGGGTAAAGGGTTAATGTTTTTCTCATTACAGTGTTAAATGACACTGTAGCTCAACTTGTCAAGACATGTACATGTATAGTTTGTGACACAGCAATGACAAACATCTAGGTAATGACCTGATAACAAAGATATATAAAAAGTATTTAGACATATAAAGTATTGTAATGGTCTGTACATAAATACTGACCGTAGCCTGTACCGGCGTCAGTAGTAAAAAAAAACTGCGATAGACCGGTATATCAAAGACTAGTTCAGAATCTGAATGAAGTTATCAGTACCTGTGACTGATACTCACTGATACTGATGATTACGTAAATCGATTGGCGTAAACATTCACACAAATTTCCAAGTACGCAAATCTTAGTTGATTCGCGTAAAAGTTAAAAAATTTATAGTAATTTATATATTTTTTATACTTACCAATGACCCAGACATAGCTGGCTGCTGCTAACTCTTAAAAATATTGGGCCAAACACAAATTTTGCCCCCCAATCCCCAAAATTTGCATCTAAAACCAAAGAAAAGATGTCCTGAATGGCCCTCCACACTTCACCTCTACTGCGCATGCGCAGGGTCAAGGACGTCCCGAAATTGGTGCCATTAATCATTCTTGTAACCAGTGCCTGGTAAGCGCTATGTACTCAGCGGGGAAGTATGAGTTCCCAACTCCTGGGAGGGCCATCCCCGTCTGGGTCATTGGTAAGTATAAAAAATATATAAATTACTATAAATTTTTTAACATTTTTATACTGTACCAATGACCCAGACTTAGCTGAATAGTAAAAAGGCTGGAGGGCCTAGGACATAGAGCAAGTTGAAATACGCTCAATTATATAAAATAGAGTCATCCCCTCGAGGGGAAAAGAAGTATTAGGCCTTACATGTATCTTTATTTATGATAAATTAGAAAGACACAACACCTTCCAAAATTGAGCATCATAACATCCATGTACTCTATTAATATCCAGTATAATCCTTATACTAATAATTTGTAAAGTAAGTCAATAAATAAAGTCTAGAGAATAGAGACTCTTTATACTCCTTAAGAGCATCTGAGGATTGTATAATAACGCCCGTTTGACACGTGATATATTCAAAAAGCTATACTTTAAAAACTATGACCTGAATGAATTTTTAAAACATAAACTTCTCACTTAAAAGCCATCCCAGTAACAGCTCAGAATGACTAACTCCGGAGGAGGTATCCCCTTGTTTTCATAATAAAACAGGTGACCCAAGGGAACACCCTCCCCCCCCCCTTTTTCTTGCCCTGGCTCAAATAGCCCAGAGCGAAGAGGGCAGCAGGACGGAGTCACTGCCAGAACAGAAAGCCTACCTAGCTATAGTAGCAACTGTTAAGTGAATGACATTCTGAGCAGTAGATAATAGACCTAACAATGGAGGCCTCCAAAAATGGACTCAATATTCTGAGATAAAAATTCATGAATGTGGATGGCTAAGCGCAATGAGCAGCCTTCAAAAATCTATAATAGCAACACTATTAGTGTAAGCCCAAGATGTAGAAAGAGCCCTTACTTCATGAGCCAAAATCTCAAGCACAAACTGCTGAGTCAATGATATACCATAAGCAGTACCGATAGTTAATTGAATCCATTAGCAATAGAATGGAGAGTAATGTCCTTCTATTAGGCATCAAAGACAGAAGAAGCTTACGTCCGTACTAATAAACTGATATCTGTTTATAAATACGTAAACTCTAACCGGACAGAGTAAAGGCCTATGCCCGTACGAAGACGGAAGGACCTTAATAACAATAGGTTCCAGATATTATTAGGAGCCTGACTCTTAACCAAAAATCCAACCTAAGTAGTAAAGGAAGTAGTGTTTCCGTCACTACAAAAGTGAGAATCGTCAACCGATAGTGCATGAAGCTCACTGACTCCTCAGTAAAAGAGAAGACTAACAGAATTACTGTCTTAAAAGGTCAGAATTTGAAAACTTCTGTTTCCAGAGGCTCAAATGATTACTTAGCTAAATAAGAACCGAAGCTAAATTCCGTATAGGAATTTAATCTAATGATTCTAGGTCTATTTATCGAAAAGTTACTAACTGACTTAGATAAAGAGACATAAGACTCAATTGTAAACTATCATAGAGTGCATAGGTATGAGATAACATAGACCTATAACCCTAATAGTAACAGGCTGCAGTAGATCTTGTCAAACAAGTATACTAGAAAGTTGCAATGTCCAGTAAGGAGGGATAAAAAATATCAACATAATGATCCCTACACCAACGACGGAAGAGCCTCCACTTTAGCCGCATAGCATAGCGAAGAAGAGGTTCTCCTACAGTAAGAAATCGCGTCCAAAGCTCGTCCTGTACAATGCTTGCCATGCAAGAAGGACCACACAACGGAATACGTGAAGGTTGAGACCTTGCGGGTTGTGATGAAGTTGACACGATTTCCCCAGCGAAAGAAGATCCTCTCATGGAGGAAGTTTTCGCGGTAAGTCACACAGTAGACACCTGAGTAAATTTACCCACGGTCTCTGTGAAGACAGAGATGCTATCAACAGAATTGTATTATGGATGTTTATCTTAGCAATACTTGCTGAATCAACAGCGCTGGAGGATACGCCTATCCTATCATTCCGTCCTATTAGATCAATAGAGCGTGAACAACATAAGCTCAGGGATCCAGACATGCAAACACATACGTCTGCAAATGAATAGTGAGTTGTGTCGCAAATAAATTATCATTGGGCGTTCCCATTGATAGCAAATCTGATTGAATACTTGTTTGTTGAGAGTCCATTCTGACGGCAACAAGCGACCCTTACGTGAAAGGGAGTCTGCTAATACAATCAGACGGCCCGGAATATGACGGACCGAAGCAGAACTTGGTGTACTATAACAAACAGAAGGATTCTTTCCGTTAAATTGAATAACGGAATCGAATGAGTGCCTCCCTGGTTCCGGAGAAACGCAACTACTGTCGTATTATCGGACAGGATTTGGACATGCATTTCTGAATAATGTTCATCCAATGACATAGTGCAAGCCTAAAGAACATTATTCCCTGGAAGATAAGTGCTTGCCTAGAAACTGCGGAACCCAAAGACCCTGGCACTTCAAATCCGTTGGGATCAATATTGTACCCCAACCTGTTTGACTGGCATCCGTCATAATCATAAAACTTGGATCCGGCAACTGCAGTAGCACTCTCTGAGTCAACCACTGAATGTTGCCCCAGTCTGAATCACTTGCTACACTTGATAGACAAGAGAATGTGTATATCGAGCAATTCATAGATTGCTGAAGAGTTGCCGTCGAAGAGAAGCTTCTCCGAAACCAAAGCGACTCTGAGAGAGTTCTTCACCTTACTATCCACGCGCGTGGATGTAGCTAGGGCTGCGTCACGTCTAACCAACTCCAGGTTGCCACTGAAGGGCGGAGTTATACGTGGTAAAACTACTGCCCTTGAAAGAAATCACATTGAGGATCATATCCTGGAATTCTTTCTCTTGAAGACATAATGATAACGCCTCAGTAAGGTGGTCTACGTATGATAAAGCGTCTAAGTTAAGTCTATTAGACATCATTGTCGTTTCCAACATCGTGGTTGGAATTGACATAGACAGCGAAAAAGGTAATTCCCAGTCTTCAACCCTGCCGTCTAGACGCATATGAACCCTCGGTATGCCCTGTTCTGCCAAAATAAATTATTTCCTAGAATTGATAAAAGGCAGAAGAGCATTGCAGACAAGAAACTAAACTATCATGCTTTGTAGCAAGCTTATATATAGCGTCGTTATATAATTCGAATGTTCTAATGACATTATTGGACTGTGTCGGTAAGTCAGGGACAATGTCCCTGAACCGATCCAAAACTTTGTGTCCAATGACGCTATTAGTCTCTTATCCAGCATCGCAGCAATGTAGTCCGACGGAACAACCTGTGGAAGATAATGCCGGAAGATATGTATGGCAGCTTCCGTTGTTCCGAAAGGGAAAGCTCGAAATCGTCCGAATCCCTTTCGCCATCCTGTCGAACCCTATAAAGTGTTCGGTCGTCCGAACCTGATGCAACAGCGGAGCGCACCGACCCAGCGCCGTCGGATAATTCCTGATCCGACCGAGAATCTGTTGATTGCTGGGATGCTGCGATAAACGGTGCTAACTTGGATAGCACGTCCATCACTGAGGCCTGTGGAGAAGCAGTCTTACGATGCATTGTCGCTGGAAGCTCCATGTTCGTTACCCCGTGCATACTTCTATTATGCGAACGAACGGAGTGTATAGGCCTCGAGGTCACATAGCCAATGTGCGGTCGTGTGCGCTGCTGTGAGGATGAGGAAGCATTATCGACAGTCTCTCGGACTGTCAATATAACGGAGCGTCCCAAGCGGCGGACATATGCTCCGAATGCAAAATATCTGTACCACAACATCTGGTCCCATATGTTGTTGTACGAGAGAGGGACCTCTCTCACTCGCAGCCCGGACGGACCTGGACGAGCTAGGAACCGGACTAACAGGCTTCCTCCGATCTGTCCTCTAATCCGTCGTCACTGGGTGTGTACTAAAGTTTATTATAGTGCTCGCATCACCCAAATCTCCTTCCTAGACCGCAACGGACGAACCCGGCTGCCGAACCATTCGATGAATGGACGCTACACCGGGTGAGCTAGCGAATGTCAACTCCGTCGATCCCACTAGGGACCTCTTAGGCGATTGACATATTCCATGAGCACTTATTGCCGCTAGCTCTTCATTAACTATGACGACAGAGGCACACTCTTGAAAGACATCTCCGTAACTTTGCAAACAAGAAACCAGACATGCTTGTTAATAGCAAGCAAATAATAATATATATAGCGTCGTTCAATAATTCGAAAATTGTGTGACATTATTGGACTATGTCGGAACTGAGGGACGATGTCCCTGAACCGAACCAAAAATTTCTGTGTCCACCGACGCTATCAGTTTCTTATCCGGCATCGCAGCATTCTGGTCCGACGAAAGAACCTCTAGAAGATAAAGTCAGATGATATAAACAACAGCTTATGTTGTTCCGAAAGGGAAAGCTCGAAATCCTCCGAATCCCTTTCGGCATCCCGTCGGACCAGATGAAATTTTCGGACGTCCGTATCTGCTTCCACGGAGCGTCCCGACCCAACGTCGTCGGATAATACATGATGCGACAGATTCTGTCGTTGCTGGGATGCTGCGATAAGCTGTGCTATTTGGGATAGCACGCCCGTCACCGAGGCCTGTGCTGTAGCGGTCTTACGATGCATTGCCGCCGGAAGCTCCGTGTACGTTGACTCCCGCACACTTTCTTATGCGAACGTCCAGAGTCTGCAGGCCTCGTGTCCCTGGCTACCGGATGGTGTGACCTGGTCGCCGATGATTCTCTGATTGGCGAAGCTGACTGGATATCCGAGGTCACGTAGCCAAGAGCAGTCGTGTGCGCTACCATGAGAATGAGGAAGCCTTAGTGACAGTCTCTCCGGACTGACTATATATCGGAGCGTCCCGATCGGCGGACGTATGCTCCGAATGCGAAACATTTTGTACCACAACATCTAGGGCCAGATGTTGCTGTACGAGAGGGACCTCTCTCGCTCGCAGTCCGGATGGACCTGGACGAGCTAGGAACCGGACTGAAAGGCTTCCTCGTTCTCCCTCTAATCCGCCGTCACTGGGTGTGCATTTGGTTGATTTATAGTGCTCGCATCATCCCAAAACTCCTTCTAGACCGCAACGGATGAACCCGGCTGCCGAACCATTCGATGAATGGACGCTACACCGGGCGAGCTAGCGGACGTCAACGGCCGTCGAACCCACTAGGGTCCTCTTAGGCAATTGACGTATTTACATGAGCACTTTTCCGCTAGCTCTTCATTAATTGTGACGACAGAGGCACACTTTTGGAAGACATCACGGATACATCACCCTATTCTTGATCGTCTGAAATAGAGATTGATAAAGTAGAGTGACCCTGCGGGGAAAGGACCGGAATGGCCAATTCCCCACTAACATAACGTGACATACGCTTTCCATTTTGTCATCGAAATTAACACATACAGAACAGGAGTTAGTGCAAGTACACTGACTACATATACAATGATTATGAAAGTCAGAGGAAGATTTCCTCTTATTACAATTGAACAATATCCTTTCATTGTGAAAAGAAAACAAAGTCCTAGTACTCGCACCAACCCCTGACAATCAAAATACATAATAATATGATCCATTAATATAGAAAAAATAATTGCAATCAAAAAATTTTGAAAAAATATTTTTTCAGAACAGCCCAAGTTTCTGAAAAGTAATGTTGAGCCCCAATGGATCCCAAGCCTAAGTGTGGACAAAAATTCTAAAAATATTTTAAACAATTTATGCAACACTTACGAACAATAATAATGTATTTAGTTATGATTAAATTAACATCCAGATATTATTTTCAAGAAATCCCCCCTCACACAGAGGGCTGTAGTAAATGTAAACAATAAGTGTAAAAACACTAGAACAAGACTCCAGGCACCCAGGCCCGAAATCAGTTACCAATAATACACTATCTGATGCAAAACAGAGGCTTCCAGGGAAGAAACTGCAGAACATCAGATGGTAGATGCAGAACACTACGCCTAACCACCCATAGGTGAAGACGTAAACATGGGGAAAAGAACAGAATTCATTCTGTTATCCAGCTAAAACTCCCAAGAAATTTTAGTAATAAAATTACAGAAAATATGCCAAAAGCATGGGAGAATAGCAAGAGGGGACTTAAAGGACAGGGAGAGAGGAAAACACTGAACAAGCAGTGTAATTTGATTAACAAGAATGACCACAACAGGCTGTTGCCTCGAAAATAGGTAACTTAACATAATTTCATTAAAAAATTTTAAGTTACAGCCCTGATTATTTTCTGTCACTCATTTTTCCTCTCCTCCTTCTATATCCTCCTTAGAATCACCATTTCTCTAATATTTAAGTGTCTGGCATCATTTAAACTAAGATTTACAAGCACAAAGATCAGTCAGATGTTAACTGATGAAGGGCCAAACAAAGAATGATTAATGGCGCCAATTTCGGGACGTCCTTGACACTGCGCATGCGCAGTAGAGGTGAAGTGTGGAGGGCCATTCAGGACATCTTTTCTTTGGTTTTAGATGCAAATTTTGGGGATTGGGGGGCAAAATTTGTGTTTGGCCCAATATTTTTAAGAGTTAGCACCAGCTAAGTCTGAGTCATTGGTACAGTATAAAATATACAGTTTTTGATTACGGAACACATGTTACTTTATACGTTATGGCTATTTCATGACCGCAATTCATGTATAAAGTCAAGTTTATCCAGCCAGGGTATAAGTCGCCCGTTTTCCCTAGAAAATTTATCCCCAAATTAACCCTTTACCCAACGCAGACGATATCAAAATTTATTATTTTAAATAACATTTTTTAAATTTTTCAAAAAATTTCAACAAAACCATATCATGTGACCCCTCACTGGAACGAGCTCATTCCAAAGAGGGGTCACATGATATGGTTTTGTTGAAATTATTTGAAAAATAATATTTTTTCAACTGCTGAATTTGCATATTATGTGGGCAATTCATTGGGTAAAGGGTTAAGGGTGCATCTTATACTATCGAGTTTTGGGGTGAAAAACTCAAGTGATGTTCTGGGCAGCTGAGTTCGTAAACAGTTGACAACATGGTTATATTTTGGGCGATTAACAATTGAATAAATATTACTGTACTCACTACTTTATGTTTAGCTGAAACCAATATCTTTAATAAAGCATTTTTTTACAAACATGCACAGCGTTATTTTCTTTTGATTTAACCCTTTACCCAACGAATCGCCCGCATCCGCCCGCGTGATATGCAAATTCAGCAGTTGAAAAAATATTATTTTTCAAAAAATTTCAACAAAACCATATCATGTGACCCCTCGTTGGAACGAGCTCGTTGAGCTCGTTCCAAAGAGGGGTCACATGATATGGTTTTGTTGAAATTTTTGAAAAAAAATTCAAAAACTATATTTAAAATAATAAATTTTGATATCGTCTGCGTTGGGTAAAGGGTTAAAATCACAATACACACACAGCACAAACATGAGGAAAAACAATTAAGTTCCATGACATTTTTCTTCGAAAAAAATATCCCACAATTCATCACTGTGGGTGTTTATTTTTCGTTTGTTCGTGAGTATTAGTGCTGTGTGGTATACTGAATTTTCGGTACGGTTTCAGTATTATAGGGATACCGAAAACCGTACCGAAAACCGTACTGAAATCAAATCAAAATACACATGTACTGCTTATTGGAGTATTTATATTTTTCTGCTAAATTGACAGAAAGTCAACTCCTCAAGGTGGATCGTAAATCTAAAAGCCTGTGGGTCACATATTTTGATCGAATTGATAAGAAAACATGCAAATGTGGACTTTGTAAGAGACAGGTAGGCAGCAGATGCTGCAAATACCTCGGAGAAAGAAATAAAGTGACGGAAGAAAAACGAAAAATGACAAGTTGTTAACTTGGCACTTCCGATTCTGAAGAAATACGGCCCGGTTCCAGTGTTTCCAACATTCTGGTTGATTCAATATATTTTCTGAAAATTACTGTGTGATTTATTCACAGGGGACAATGGGGGTCGGGTGGGTGGTTGACTGGTTGACAATTGGTTGGAAATAATCCACTGGTTTTGAAAATACACTACGCTGACAACTTGACATACAATTTACAAACGTTAATACTGCCAGTGGTTAGCGATTTTTTAAATTATAGCATTTCTTTCAATTCAGCATTAATATTTTAAGTTGCAGATACTTTTAACAACTGATCATTTTATTAAAATACAAACCCCCAAACTTTAATACCCGATCATCTGCTTTATATTCTTTTGAATAAATAATTTATACTGCACACCAGCGCACATGCGAAAGACGTGATTGACCTTAATTAAACACATTAGACACATTAAAAAACAATGTGCGGAAGCCAACAGGCGACATCAGAGTTAGCATTATCAAAGTTCATTTGTTCGATCGAGGTGCAGCAAATGCTTTGAAAATGATTTGCTGTTATTAGTAAATAATTGATTTGTACATTTTTTTTTTTTCATGGAAAATGAAAATTGCCCCCAATTTGTCATGGAAAATCATGGATTCTCTGGAATTTTCAGAAACGTGAATGAGGCCAAGAACCAGGAGTGAAGTTAGTGAACACAGATAGAGTGATTCCACTCAAAATACTCTATAATTGCAACTAGATGAATGTCATAAAATATGCTATTTTATATGTTTATCAAGGATGAACCCCAACAATGAAAGGTGGATGACACCACGTCATTGATCCATTGCATGATCGGCAATGATTGTCAATGTTTTCACAATTGAGATTATCATAGAGAGATTAATTACAATTGAATTACTTCAATTTACTTGCATATTTGTGTGGATATTGGACACTGAATTCACTGGACAGTGGACTTTAATCTTGTTCCCACTTTGAAAGATAAGGGGGGATGGGCTGACCAAGAGTGTTACTACCAGTGAAAACTTACTGAAAAGCCTTGAAGTTGAAGAACATATATGTTTATTCTACCCGATTCAGTGGGGAAGGGGCATGGTACATGTACGAAGGACAGAGAGGCCAACTGATTAGCTTGGCAAGTTATTTAATGAATCACTCGATGCAGTGTGAGGATTCACAATGAATCGAGTGATTCATTAAATAACTTGCTAGTAACTTGTCAAGTTCATGAGATGCCAGCGCTGAACCTGTTAAGTTACTATATGGTTGAATGTTGGGAAATTTGGGTCAGTTTGCGACTATTTTCAGTGTTCTGTGCATATACCAAATACCATACCGAAACAGAGGTATTTACCAAAAAAATACCGATACCAAACCTGAAATTTCAATACTGCACAGCTCTAGTGATTATTAATTCTGGCCAGCGTTATTCTAAAACATCGCCAATTAATTTTAATTATTTTTTCGTTTTTTGTCTCAAAAACATAGGTTATGACCCCTTGTTGGAACGAGCTCGAGGAGCTTGTTCCAACAAGGGGTCATAACCTATGTTTTTGAGACAAAAAATGAAAAGAAATTAGTTATTCAAGAATTTCTTTTGCAAGTGATGTCTGCTTTTCATGTTAGGTAAAGGGTTAAGTGCTGTGACATTTTTGTTAAAAAAAAATATTCCTCAATTCGTCACTATGGTATTTATTTTAACTTTGTTCATGAGTATTAATTAATACAGCTCTTTATGGAGTGTGTGCACTTCGCACCCTGCATGTTCCTCTTCATTGTTTGGTTCTTATGACCTTCTGTATTTTAAGTGATGATAGATATGGTCAGTGGTATGATTGTGTTAGTAATTAATGTTCATGTAAGTAGCCATTATTAATGTCTGAATGGATTATTATGGTGCAGGCTTCCCTTTCCTTTAGTTTCTGCGTACAAACATACCCCCAAAACTGCATCTGATGTAATGAGTAGTTAGCACAGTTCTTAACCCTTTACCCATTGCAGACGATATCAAAATTTATTATTTTAAATATCATTTTTTCAAATTTTTCAAACAATTTCAACACAACAATATTATGTGACCCCTCGTTGGAACGAGCTCATTCCAACGAGGGGTCCCATGATATGGTTTTGTTGAAATTTTTTGAAAAATAATCTATTTTCAACTGCTGAATTTGCATGTTACATAGGTGGATGCGGTCAATTCGTTGAGTAAAGGGTTAAGATACAAATACAGTGAAGCCCACTTAATTGGATATCTCTTAGTTGAATAACCCTGTTAATTTGATATACTTTCCAAACACAAAACCATTTACCATATTTTCAGTACAAATTTGATATCTTAATTGAATATGGTTTATAGAGTAAACTCCTGTAAATTGAATAAAAAATCTTGTAACCAGTCGAGAAATTACCCATGCTCTCCCCGGATTTCCTCTGTTTATAGACCTATTGGGTCTCAGTACATCCAATACAGGCATTTAATCTATTTTATCTCGTTTGACAGAGCTCATGGAGCTCTGTCAAACTGGATATAACAGAATAAATGTCAAGTTTATCTCCAGAAAACAGGAAAGTGACACAATCCCTGTTCATTGAATAATCCTGTTCATTGAATAATATTTATTGGCAAAGTGGCTATTCAATTAACAGGGTTCCACTGCACTAGGTTTATTTGAATTTCATTATTAATTTCTGTGATAACATTTGTTAAAAAAATATTTGAAACTACAAAAAAATAGTTAGCTTTTAGATTGCTGGTTGTCACATTTTTAAAACTGGGACGAAAAGTGGAAGGGACGTCCAACCCACGCCTTCATTGCCATTGAACAGCTTATTAATATTCATAATTCAAAGTTCACAACGTCAGTGTTGATGGAAATGTTGATCAACTTGGCTTCAGGTTTTATCTGTTTTTGAGAGGGATAGAATAAATAAAATAAACACTCCCTATAATGATTTTGTGAGTAATTTTATTATCCACACAGGGAAACGTGAGATTACATACACAAAGTGTCAAAGTATTCATTCCCTGAATTCGACACACTCCCAAAATATTCAACTTTCAGTTTTAAATTACTGGTGTGGGTATACTTATTTGCAAGCCAGAAAATAAGCAGACTGACATCTGCAAAATGAGGTCCCCAGAGGGTGAATTTAGTGATGCTACCCTGCAGAGGAGGGTAGCATCACTAAATTTACCCTCTGTGAACCTCAAGCTGAATCAGGGCCTCAAACCCAAACAGAATGAGGTACCCAGAGGATAAACTGGTCCACTGTATGGGCTAGCATGATCAAATTAACTTTCCAAGGACCTCATTTTGCAAATGTCAGACAGCTTATTTTCAGACCTGCTTATTTGTAACTTACGCAGCTCAAGTATGCTGCAAACTGTGTTTTCATTGTTCGAATAAAGATTGATGGACATGAACTTCAAAACAGAAGTTGTCAGTCTGTGAAAAGTTTCAAGTAGTTCTCATCTATTTTCTGTGATTGACATTTGGGGAATGACAGGCACGATAGAATACAGTGACTGTTTGTCATAAATAATAATTTATTGACTTCACTTCGATAATTTGATTCAGTACCGTTTCTTACGATATACCAGTACTTTTAAAACAATACCGGTATTCATTCGATATTATTCTCAATACCGGTAATTACCGGTTTACCAATATATCGTGCAGCCCAAGTCCACACTACTCCTTCAACACTAATGACCTATAAACTGCTATTTTTGACAATTCAAGTCAATTAATTCTGGAATGACAAATCTGAAAGTTATCAAAAAATGAAAAGGAACTTTGTTTGATCAAGCTCAATAGTGTGTATATAAATTATGAGAATCAGTCAAAACCAGGCCTGAAAATAAGGAGTCTGACCTTTTCAGAATGAACTCCCCAGAGGGTGAATCTGATGGTGCTATCCCATACATTGGGTCAATTTATCCTCTGGGTACCTCTTTCTGTACAGTTTTGAGACCCCGATTCAGACTGAGGTTCACAGGGGGTACATTTAGTGATGCTACACCGCATGGGTGGGCCTCCCCTGTCCTATATAGGATGTATATTTGGACAAAGTCGAGTTGTGACAGCACAAAAGTGTTTACGATTTATAATGTTCAAGGTCACTGTGACCTTGACCTTTGACCTAGCGAGTCCAACATAAATAGGGGTCTTCCACTCACCTAGGACAACCTACCTATTAAATTTCATGAATGGGGGTCAAACAATCATCAAGTTATCGTCAGGAAACCAACTGTTTAAGGATTTACTATGTTGAAGGCCACTGTGACCTTGACCTTTCACCTAGTGAGTTCAAAATAAATAGGGCTCTTCCTCTCACTGATGCCAACCTACTATAAAGTTTCATGAATGAGGGCCAAACCATTACCAAGTTGTCATCCAGAAACCAATTGTTTTGATTTATTATTTTAAGGTCACTGTGACCTTCACCTTTGACCTAGCGAGTCCAAAATAAATAGGGTTCTTCCTCTCACTTAGGCCAACCTACATATGAGGTTTTATGAATGTGGGTTCAACCATAGTCAAGTTATCATCTGGAAACCAATTGTTCATGATTTAGTATATTCAAGGTCAATGTGACCTTCACCATTGACCTGGTGAGTCCAAAATAAATAGGGTTCTTCCTCTCACTGATGCCAACCTACCTATGAAGTTTCAGGGACGTGGGCCGAACTATTATCAAGTTATCATCCGGAAACCAATTGTTTTGATTTATTATGTTCAGGGTCACTGTGACCTTGACCTTTGACCTAGCGAGTCCAAAATAAATAGGGTTCTTCCACTCACAAAGGCCAACCTACATATGAAGTTTCATGAATGTGGGTTGAACCAGTTAAGTTATCATCCGGAAACCAATTGTTTACAATTTACTATGTTCAAGGTCACTGTGACCTTGACCTTTGACCAAGCAAGTCCAAAATTAATAGGGTTCTTCCTCTCACCGATACCAACCTGCCTACAAAGTTTCATTAAGTTGAGTCTGACTTCGTCACAACTTGACTAATAAAATTTAGTCAAAGGACCTCACATGCTGACCCTCCCTCCCCTCCCCCCAACATCCCCCCCCCCCCTCCCCAGCACTTGGTAATTCTTTTTTTTGTATAAAACTGCTCAAAATACATTAAAAAGCATTATAAACAAGAGGCCCCTCGGAACAGAACACAATATAAACAGAGTCCAAGAATGAGTCTACATTAAGCAATCCATATCTGTAGGATACACCGTCAATCCTTGAGTCCCTCAGGAGTGACAAAAATAATCCAGGCATCATAACTTTTTTTCAGTTGAACTTAATGTAAAATGTAGAGCTCCCCTATGAAGCTCCTTGATACAACCTGTGTGGATTAATCTTAGTTACACATCTCTAGAGGGTACTGAATACAAAATTTTTAATTCTTCAACAACATGGCCAATTCCGGCTCCCATAGGGAGCCTAAATATTAACCCAGGCTATCGATTTGAACAAAGTTAAATCTGACTTCCCTAGAGATGGTGTGTACCAAATATGAAAGCATTCTGAATATTGGATCTGAAGAAAAGAAATTTTGAAGAAATTTTTTCATATTGCACTAAGTTCAAATTTGGGCTAGCATAGCGAGCTCAAATATTAACCTACGGATACGATTTGAACAACCTTGAAACTGCCCCCCCCCCCCCCCCCCACTAGAGATGTTGTATACCAAATATGAAAGCATTCTGACTAGTGAATCTGAAGAAGATTTTTGAAGAAATTCCCTCATATTGTACTAAGTTAAATTTCAGGTTCCCATACGGAGCCCAAGTATTTACCCAGAAACTCGAATTGAATAAACTTGAATCTGACCTCCCTAGAGATGTTGTATACCAAATATGAAAACATTCTGACTGGTGGATCTGAAGAAGATTTTTAAAGAAATTTCCTCATATCGCGCTAAGTAAAAATTTGGGCTACCATAGCGAGCCCAAATGTATACCTAGAGATCCGATTTGAACAAACTTGAATCTTACTCCACTAGTGATGTTGTATACCAAATATGAAAGCATTCTGACTGGTGGATCTGAAGAAGATGATTTTTAAAAATTATCCCCCATATTTGAACAAAGTTAAAATTGGTCTTAGGAAGCCCAAATCTTAACCTAGGGACTTGGTTTGAACAATCTTGAATCTGACCCTCATAACAATGATGTATACCAAACATTAAAAGATTCTGACCGGTGGTTCTGAAAAAGAAGATTTTAAAAAAATATTCCCCATATTACCCTAAGCTAAAAATTTGGGCACCTGTATTGAGCCCAAATATGAACCAATAGGCTTTATTTTAACAAACCTGCATCTGACCCCCCTATGAGTGCTGTATACCAAATATCGAAAGATTCTGATGATTAGTTCTGGAGAAAAGATTTTTTTTAATTTTTGCAAATATGCTGACTCAGCATTTTTTCGATGCCCATTACAGAACACTTTAACATAACCGGTGGCATTTTATTTTTACCATTCAATTCTACTGGTCCTAAGGATGCTTCATACCAAATAACAGCTCTCTGTTCCATGTGGTTTGGGAAATATGGGTGTTTGAAAATATTTCTATTTTTAGCTCCCAGGGTTCCCATGGGGATGCGGGAATATTTTTTTTTTTGCATGAGTCAAGTACATATGACCCAATAATACCACATACCAAATTTGGTTCAAACCGGACCATCGGTTCAGAAAATAGAAATTTTGGGCAGGGCCAAAAATCTTACCCCTCCCATTACAAAGCCAAATATTGCTTCACAAACTTCGTTTGAACAAACTTGATTCTACACCTCAAAAGGAAGCTCCAAAACAAATATCAAGTCATTGTACCACTGGTTCATGAGAAGATTATTTTAAAAATATTTTAGAGCATTTTCCCCCACTCCCTCCCTATGGGGCTGGGCATGTTGAGTAGAACAAAAATGCAATGCCCCTTCGGGACCTTGTGGTTTTGGAGAAGACCAAAACATGGTGTTGACGGACGGCGGACAGATGGACGACAGATGGAGAGCGAGGAGACTAGCTCAGCTTGACTTTGTCAATGTGAGCTAAAAAGAAAAACAAGAGGCCGTAGGGGGCCTAAGGGTGCTCACATGACATGGTAGTCTAAATATCAAACAAGAAACTTGACTTGCATAAGCTGCATACGCCCCTCCTAAGAAAAGCATATACCAACTAGATAAAGCGATTGTGCCCACCGAATACAAAGGATTTTCCTTCTATTTTCAGTTCCGGCACTTTTACATCCCAAAATTGAGATAAACGCATAAAAAACAGATTTATTTTTATTTTTGTTTGGAAATTTTCGAAGTCCCAAACAAAATATTTTCAGCCTAAAACTTTTTTTTCTTCTTAAAATTTACCAAAACGCATAAAAAACAAAAAAGTTAAAAAATTTATAGTAATTTATATATTTTTTATACTTACCAATGACCCAGACATAGCTGGTGCTAACTCTTAAAATATAGGGCCAAACACAAATTTTGCCCCCCAATCCCCAAAATTTGCATCTAAAACTAAAGAAAACATGTCCTTAGAGGCCCTCCACACTTCGCCCCTACTGCGCATGCGCAGTGTCAAGGACGTTCCGAAATTGGCGCCATTTATCATTCTAATAACCAGTGCCTGGTAAGCGCTATGTACTCAGCGGGGAGGCAAGAGTTCCCAACTCCTGGGAGGGCCATCCCCGTCTGGGTCATTGGTAAGTATAAAAAATATATAAATTACTATAAATTTTTTAACATTTTTATACTGTACCAATGACCCAGACATAGCTGAATAGTAAAAAGGCTGGAGGGCCAAGGACATAGAGCAAAATGGAATACGCTCAATAAAATAAAATAGAGTCATCCCCTGTAGGGAAAAGAAGTAATAGGCCTTACATGTATCTTTCTTATTTATGATAAATTAGAAAGATACAACACCTTCCAAAAATTGAGCTTCATACATCCATGTACTCTATTAATATTCAATAATCATTATACTAATAATTTTTAAAGTAAGCCAATAATAAAGTAAGTCTAGAGAATAGAGACTCTTATACTCCTAAAAGTGTGTGAGAATTGCATAATCATGTCCGTTGACATATGCAATATTCAAAAGCTATACTTTAAAAACTAAGACTTGAATGAATTTTATAAACTTAAACTTCTCACTAAACAACCATCCCAATAACAGCTCAGAATTACTAACTCCGGAGGAGGTATCCCCTTGTTTTCATAGTAAAAACAGGTGACCCAAGGGAACACCCTCCCCCCCCCTTTTTCTTGCCCTGGGTCAAATAGCCCAGAGCGAAGAGGGCAGCCGAACGGAGACACTGCCGAAACAGACAGCCTACCTAGCTATAGTAGCAACTGTTAAGTGAATGACATTCTGAGCAGTAGAAAATAGACCTAACAATAGAGGCCTCCAGAAATGGACTCGATATTTCTGAGATAAAATTCATGAATGGATGGCTGAGCGCAATGAGCAGCCTTCAAAAATCTATAATAGAACACTATTAATGTAAGCCCAAGAAGTAGAAGAACTCTTACTTCATGAGCCGAAATCTTAAGCACAACTGCTAAGCCAATGATATACCATAAGCAGTACGCTAGTTAATAGAATCCATTAACAATAAAATGGAGCGTAACGTCCTTCTACTAGACATCAAAGACAGAAGAAGCTTACGCCCTTGTAATAAACAGATATCTGTTTATAAATACATAAACTGTACCCGGAAAGAGTAAAGGCCTATGCCCATACGAAGACGGATGGACCTTAAAATAATAGGTTCCGGATAATAGGAGCCTAACTCTTATGCAACAATCCAACCTAAATAGTAACGGAAGTATTGATTCCGAAACTATGAAAGTGACAATCATCCATCGATAGTGCATGAAACTCACTGACTCTACAGTAAAAGAGAAACCAACAGAATTACTGTCTAAAAGGTCAGAATTTGAAAACTACTGTTTCCAGAGGCTCAAATGATTACTTAGCTAAATAAGAACCTGAAGTTAAAATCCGTATAGGAATTTAATCTAAAGATTCTAAGTCTATTTATCAAAAAGTTACTAACTGACTTAGATAAAGAGACAAAAGACTCAATTGTAAACTATAGTAGAGTGCATAGGTATGAGGTAACATAAACCTATAACCTAAATAACAACAGGCTGCAGTAGATCTTGTGAAACAAGTATACTAAAAAATAGCAATGAGTAGTATGGAGGGATCAACCATATGAACATAATGATCCCTACACCACGACGGAAGAGCCTCCACTTTAGTCGCATAGAATAGCGAAGAAGAGGATCTCCTATAGTAAGAAATCGCGTCCAAAGCTCGTCCAGTACAGTGCTTACAATGCAATACGGACCACACAACGGAATACATGAAGGTTGCGACCTTGCTGGTTGTGATAAAGATGACACGATTTACCCAGTGAAAAAAGATCCTCACATAGAGGAAGATTTCACGTTAAGATCCACAGTAGACAAGAGAGTAAATTACTCATGATCTCTGTGAAGATAGAGATGCTATCAACAGAAATGTATTGTGGTTGTTTATCTTAGCAATACCTGCTAAAAACAACAGCGCCGGAGGATACGCGTATCCTATCATTCTGTCCTATAGATCAATAGAGCGTTAACAGTATTAGCTCAGAGATCTGGACAAGCCAACACATACGTCTGCAATTGATTAGCCAGCTGTGTCATAAATAAAACATCATTGGGCGCTCCCATAGATAGCAAATCTGATTGAATACTTGTTTGTTGAGAGTCCATTCTGACAGCAACAAGCGACCCGTAAGAGAACGGGAGTGCGATAAAACAATCAGACGACCCAGAATATGACGGACCAAAACTGAACTTGGTGTACTATAAGCAACAGACGGATTCTTTCCATTAAATTGAATAACGGAAACGAAAGAGTGCCTCCCTGGTTCCGGAGATACGCCACTACTGTCGAATTAAAGGACAGGAATTTGGGCATGCGTTTCTGAATAATGTTCATGCAATGACATAAAGCAAGCCTAAAAAACATTATTCCGCGGAAGTTAACTGATAGCTAAAAGACTGCGGAACCCAAAGACCCTGGCACTTCGAATCCGTAGGGATCAGTATATATCCCAATCTGTTTGACTGGCAACCGTCATAACAGCCACACTCGGGTCCGGCAACTGCGGCGGCACTCTCTGAGTCAACCACCGAATGTTTGCCCCAGTCTGAATCTCTTGTAACACTAGATAGACAAGAGAATGTATAAATCAAGCAATTCATGGATTGCCGGAAAGTTGCCGTCGAAGAGAAGCTCCTCCGAGAACGAAGCGACTCTGAGAGAGTTCTTAACCTACTATCCACGCGTGGATGTAGCTAGGGCTGCATCACGTCTAACCAACTCCAATCAGCCACTGAAGGGCGGAGTTATACGTGAACAAACTACTGCCCTCAAAAGAAATTACATTGAGAATAATATCCCGTAAATCTTTTCTTGAAGACGTAATGATAACGCCTCAGCAAGGCGGATTACGTATAATAAAGCGTCTAAGTTAAGTCTAATATACATAATGTCGTTCCCAACATTGAAATTGGAAAAGACATAAACGGTGAAAAAGAATATATGCAGTCTTTAATCACACCGTCTAGACGCATATGAACTCTCGGTATGCCCTGCTCTGCCAAAATAAACTATATGTAAAAAAAGATAAAATGGCAGAAATGAGCCACGCGGACAAGAAACTAAACTATCATGCTTAGTAGCCGTCTTGTATATATATATAAATATATAGCGTCGAAAAATAAAACACATGTTGTAATGACAATATTGGACTGCGTCGGTAAGTCAGGGACAAAGTCCCTGTACCGATCGAAAAATCCGAGTCCAATGACGCTATAAGTCTCTTATCCAAGATCGCAGCAATGAAGTCCGAAAAATAATCACTGGAAGAAATGCCAGAAGATATGAAAGGCATCTTCCGATACTACTAAAGGGAAAACTCGAAATCTTTCGAATCCCTTTCGCCATCCTGTCGGACCCTATAAAGCGTTCGGTCGTCCGTAGCTTGATGCAACCGCGGACCGCACCGACCCAGCGCCGTCGGATAATTCCTGATTCGACCGAGAAACTGTCAATTGCTGGGATGCTGCGAAACAACTGTGCTAACTCGGATAGCACGTCCGTCACTGAGGCCTGAGGAGCAGCGGTCTTACGATGCATTGCCGCAGGAAGCTCCGAGATCGTTACCCCGTGCATACTTCGAATATGCGAGCGAACGGAGTGTATAGGCCTCGTGTCCCTTGGCTACCGGATGGCGCGACCTATTCGCTGTGGAATCACTGAATGCCGAAACTGATCGGATACTCGAGGTCACGTAGCCAATGTGCGGTCGTGTGCCCTGCTGTGAGGATGAGGAAGCATTAAAGACAGTCTCTCGGACTGTCAATATAACGGAGCGTCCCGAGCAACGGACATATGCTCCGAATGTAAAATATCTGAACCACAACATGCGGTCCCCTATGTTGTTGGCTTCCTCCGATCTGTCCTCAATCTGCCGTCACTGGGTGAGTACTAAAGTAATTAAAGTGCTCGCATCACCCAAATCTCCTTCCTAGACCGCAACGGACAAACCCGGCAGCCGAACCATTCGATGAATGTACGCTATACCGGGTGAGCTAGCGAATGTCACTCCGTAAGCGATAAACATATTCCATGAGCACTTATTGCCGCTAACTCTTCATTAACTATGACGACAGAGGCACACTTTTGAAAGACATCTCCATAACTCTTCGAACAAGAAACCAGAAATGCTTGGATAGCAAGCATAAAATAATAATATATATAGCGTCGTTCAATAATTCGAAAGTTTGTGTGACATTATTGGACTATGTCGGAACTGAGGGACGATGTCCCTGAACCGAACCAAAAATTTCTAAGTCCACCGACGCTATCAGTTTCTTATCCGGCATCGCAGCATATGTTGTTCCGAAAGGGAAAGCTTGAAATCCACCGAATCCCTTTCGGTATACCGTCGGACCGGATGAAACTTTCGGACGTCCGTACCCGCTTCCGCGGAGCGTCCCGGCCCAGCATCGTCGGATAAAATATATGCGACAGATTCAGTTGATGCTGGGATGCTGCGATAAACTGTGCTATTAAGGAAAGCACGTCCGTTCCCGAGGCCTGTGCAGTAGCGGACTTACGATGCATTGCCGCTGGAAGCTCCGTGTACGTTGACTCCCGCATACTTCCTATGCGAACGTCCGGAGTCTGCAGGCCTCGAGTCCCCGGCTACCGACCCAGCGCTGTCGGATAATTCTCGATCCGACACCGTTTCTGTCGGCTGCTGGGATGCTGCGATAAGCTGTGCTATGTGCACAAGAATGTCCGGCGTCGAGACCTGCGGAGGCGCAGTCTATCGCTGCTTCGCCGAGGGCAGCTCCGCATCAGATGGCTCCCGCATACTTTTCCTATGCGAACGTCCGGAGTCCATCGGTCTCGAATCCCTGGCTGCCGGATGGTGTGACCTGGTCGCCGAAGAATCCTTGATCGGCGAAGCTGGTAATATATCGGCGGTCACGCAGCCAAGGTGCGGTCGTGTGCGCTGACGAGAAGAGGAAGCCTTAGCAGTCTCAGCGGACTGCCTATACAACGGAGCGTCCCGAGCGACGGACGTATGCTCCGCTAACGACACAATTGTACCACAACATCTGGGGCCAGATGTTGTTGAACGAGAGAGGGGCCTCTCTCGCTTGCCGTCCGGATGGACCGGAACGAGCTATGAACCGGACTAAAAGGCTTCCTCCGTTCTCCCTCCGATCCGCCGTCACTGGGTGTGCATTAAGTTAATTTTATAGTGCTCGCATCACCCCAAAATTCCTTCTAGACCGCAACGGACGAACCCGGCTGCCGAACCATTCGGTAAATGGACGCTACACCGGGCGAGCTAGCGGACGTCAAAGGCCGTCGAACCTACTAGGGTCCTCTTAGGCAATTGGCGTATTACATGAGCACTTTTCCGCTAGCCCTTCATTAATTGTGACGACGGAGGCACACTGTTGGAAGACATCACAGATACATCACCCTAATCTTGATCGTCTGAAATAGAAATTGATAAAGTAGAGTGACCCTGCGGGGAAAGGACCGGAGAGTCCAAATCCCCAACAACATACCGTGACATACGCTTCCCATATTGTCATCGAAATCATACGATACAGAACCGGAGTTAATGCGAGTACACTGACCACATATAGAATGATAATAAGGTCAGAGGAAGACTTCCTCTTAAAACAATTGATCAATATCCTTTCAATGTGAAAAGAAAACAAGTCCTGGTACTCGCACTAACCCCTGGCAATCAAAATACATAATAATAATATGATCCATTAATATAGAAAAAATAATTGAAATCAAAATATTTTGAAAAAATATTTTTTCAGAACAGCCCAAGTTTCTGAAAAGTAACGTTGAGCCCCAATGGATCCCAAGCCTAAGTGTGGACAAAAATTTTAAAAATATTTTAAACAATTTATTCAACACTTACGAACAATAATAATGTATCTAGTTATGATTGAAATAACATAAAGATATTATTATTTAGAAATCCCCCCCTCACACAGAGGGCTGTTGTAAATGTAAACAATGAGTGTAAAAACACTAAAATAAGACTCCAGGCACCCAGGCCCGAAATCAGTTACCAAAAATACACCATCTGATGCAAAACAGAGACTTCCAGGGAAGAAACTGCAGAACATCAGATGGTAGATGCAGAACACAACGCCTAACCACCCATAGGTGAAGACGTAAACATGGGGAAAGAACAGAATTCATTCTGTTATTCAGCTAAACTCCCAAGAAATTTTAGTAATAAAAATTACAGAAATTATGCCAAAAGCATGGGAGAATAGCAAGGGGGAACTTAAAGGACAGGGAGAGAGGAAAAACACTTGTAAAAACAGTGTAACTAAATAATCAGAATGACAACAAAATGGCTGCTGCCTTGAAAATAGGTAACTTAACATAATTTCATTAAAAAATTTTAAGTTACAGCCCTGATAATATTCTGTCACACATTCTTTTCCTCTCCTCCTTTTCTATCCTCCTTAGAATCACCATTTCACTAATATTTATGTGTCTGGCATCATTTAAACTGAGATTTAAAAGCACAAAGATCAGTCAGATGTTAACTGATGAAGGGCCAAACTTAGAATGATAAATGGCGCCAATTTCGGAACGTCCTTGACACTGCGCATGCGCAGTAGGGGCGAAGTGTGGAGGGCCTCTAAGGACATGTTTTCTTTAGTTTTAGATGCAAATTTTGGGGATTGGGGGGCAAAATTTGTGTTTGGCCCTATATTTTAAGAGTTAGCACCAGCTATGTCTGGGTCATTGGTACAGTATAAAAATACTCATTTCTGGATTTTGGTCCGGACCGGGACCCAAAATTTTCAGCCTAAATATGAACCCAGGGATTTGGCTTGAAAAAACTTGAATCTCACTTCCCTAAGCATGCTGCATACCAAATATCAAAAGATTCTTATTGGTAGGTCTGAAGAAGATTTTTAAAGAATATTCCTCATACTGCACTAATTTAAACATTTAGGCTCCCATAGAGAGCCCAAATGTGGACCCAGGGAATTAATTTCAATAAACATGTGTAACAATCTTCCAAGATGTCATATGTGAAATTTGAAAGATTTTGGTTTGGGAGAAAAGTAGTCTTAAATGTTTTTCCCATTACCCACAGTGTTGAAAAATGCTGACTCAGCACTTTTTCAAAGTCCCAAAAAAGTACCCCATGATAAAACCGATAGCAATTTTTTCTGACCATTCCATTCTGTTGGTCCTAAGGAAGCTTCACACCAAATAAGAATTCTCAGTGCCATGTAGTTTTAGAGATATGGGTGTTTTAATTTTTTTCTATTTGTAGCTCCTGCGATTCCCATGGGGCGACGGGAAATAAATTTTTGGCATAAATTAAGTACTTATGACCCAATAAGCCCTCATATCAAATTTGGTTCAAATATCCATCTCGGTTTGGAAAATAGAAATTTGGGGCTTGGCGAAAATTCTTGCCCCTCCCATAACGAAGGCAAACATAGCTCCTCAAACTTCTCTTGAACAAATCTGAGTCTACACCTCAAAAGGAAGCTGCACACCAAATATCAAGTCTCTGCTACTGCTGCTTCATGAGAAGATTTTTTAAGATTTAAGCACACTTTTTGGATGTGGCCCTACTGAGGGGCGGGTCAACTTGATTTGAACAAACTTGAATTGACATATGATAGGGAATATGCACAGCAAATTTTGTTGAATTTGGTCCAGCAGTTCATGAGAAGTCGATAATGTAAAGTTAACGACGGACGACAGATTATGGACGATGGACGGACAACAGACAGAAAGTGATCAGTTAAGCTCCCCTGAGCTTCGATCTGGTGAGCTAAAAACTAAGGTACTCGACGGCTGAGAGACCACAGTACAGGGTTCGCCGGCAGCCCCTTCCGACTTCGCCAAGTTGAAGTCAGGGAAGGCTGAGGCCGATACTCCACATCTACACTACCATACACCTCTGCAGACCCCTGCAAGGATAAAACTGCTGTGCTCAATGGCTGAGAGGACACAGCAGGGTGTTCGGTTGGCAGCCACTTCCGACTTCACCGAGTTGAAGTCAGGGAAGGTTGAGGCCGATACCCTACATCCACACTACAGACATCGCTGCAGACCCCTGGAGATAAGCCGAGGCCGGCTGAAACGGTGACCGCTTAACTTGTGTGTTGTGTTTGATGAAAAGGATAATGTTCAATGTTTATGAAAGGATTATGAAATAAGACAAGAATTGTGATAATTGGGATATGTTCATTTCTGTTCCCTGTATGCAATGTTTTTGATAAAAACTTAGATGTGAGTCTTCCATGGAAGACGTGTGTCGCCTGCACTATATTTTAATATTTCAGACAGAATTCTAAGTGGAAAAGGGGCATAACTCTGGAAAAAATACAGCGGATCAAAAAATAAAATAGGAGGTGCACAATGCCATTATGTGATAAAGAATCACTGAAAGTTTCATCAAAATCCATTCATAGGTTAAAGAGGAGTGGCGGATAAGAGAAAGTGTGAAGCGGACGACGCAAGACGACAAAAGTAATCCCTATATGTCGCTACCCACTTCATGGGGCAGGCGACACAATAATATGAGGTGTACACTGTACTAAAGATCTGAGGGGTGGGTTAATATGACCTCACAGTTAATGTATGTGGCCCTCACAGTTAACATATATCAACGAAAGTTACCAAGTTACAGTGAAATTATTCCAAAACGAGTCATCCTATCAAGTTACATAGAAGTCCCTTCATAAATATGGCCTGTAGACTGTGCTAAAGGTTTTCGGGCTTCGGGCCCCAGTAGCCGTCAATTTCCCAATTGCGTCCAAAGGGGACGTTCTCATCTAGACATTATATGAAGTCAACCTACCAAGTTACAATGAAATCCCTTCATAAATATAACCTGTAGACTGTGCTAAAGGTTTTTGGGCTTTGGGCCCAGGCAGCCATCATGGTTGAATGATCGCAATCAAAAGGGGACATCTGGAGTGATCCTACGAAGTTACAATGAAATCCCTTCATAAATATGACCTGTAGACTGTGCTCAAGGTTTTCGGGCTTTGGGCACCTGAAGCCGTCACAGTTGACCAATCACGACCAAAAGGGGATGTCATCATCTAGGCATTATATGGAGTCAAACTAACAGGTTACAATGAAATCCTTCCATAAATATGACCTATAGACTATGCTAAAGGTTTTGGGCTCGGGCAGCCATCAAGGCGCGACCAAAAGGGACGTTCTCATCTAGACATTATTTGGAGGCATCCTACCAAGGTACAATGAAATCCCTTCATAAATATCACCTGTAGACTGTGCTAAAGGTTTTCAGGCTTCAGGCTCCTGTAGCCGTCACAGTTTCCTAATGGTGTCCAAAAGGGGCTGTTCTCATCTAGACATTATATGAAGTCAACCTACCAAGTTACAATGAAGTCCCTTCATAAATATGACCTGAAGACTGAGCTGAAGGTTTTCAGGCTATGGGCTCGGGCAGCCGTTGAATGATCGCAACCAAAAGTGGACATTCTCATCTGGGCATCATCTGGAGTGATCCTACGTAGTCACAATGAAATCCCTTCATAAATATGACCTGTAGACTGTGCTCAAGATTTTCAGGCTTCGGGCACCTGTAGCCATCACAGTTGACCAATCACGACCAACAGGGGATGTCATCATCTAGGCATTATATGGAGTCAACCTAACAAGTTACAATGGAATCCTTCCATAAATACGACCTATAGACTATGCTAAAGGTTTTTGGGCTCGGGCAGCCATCAAGGCTGAATGATCGCGACCAAAAGGGGACTTTCTCATCTGGACATTATTTGGAGTCATCCTACCAAGCTACAATGAAATCCCTTCATAATTATGACCTGTAGACTGTTCTAAAGGTTTTCCGACTTTGGGCCCCTGTAGCTGTCACAGTTGCCCAATCGTGTCCAAAAGGGGACGTTCACGATTGACAGATCATGCCTAAAGGGGGACGTTCTCACCTAGGCATTATACAGAGGCATCCTACCAAGTTACAATGAAATCCCTTCATAAATACGACCTGTAGACTGTGCTAATGGTTTTCAATGTTTTGGGCTTGGGCAGCCATACCAGTTGACCAATCGCGACCAAAAGAGGATGTTCTCATCTAGACATGACCCCAAACCTGCATATGAAATTTTGTGACGATAAGACAAGAACTGCGGGATGTAGCCCAGGCTAAAGGAAAATGTGAACAGACTTCCACACGCGTGATGGCAATAGCTTATCTTGACTTTGTCACGTTAACCCTTTACCTAACGAATTGCCCACATCCACCTGCGTAATATGCAAATTCAGCAGTTGAAAAAATATTATTTTTCAAAAAATTTCAACAAAACCATATCATGTGACCCCTCATTGGAACGACCTCGTCCAGCTCGTTCCAATGAGGGGTTACGTGATATGGTTTTGTTGAAATGTTTTTAAAAATGTGAAAAAATGATATTTAAAATAGCTAGATATCACGGAGATGGAATCCATCTCTGCAGGCTCCGCAGCAACTAACTGATGTAAGGTATAAACTGATGTGAACCGTAATACTAAAATATTTCAAGCAATAAATAAAATCTGATTAAAATCCCTTCCCGGACACGAACTTGTCAGAAAAAAACCCCAAATTCTGAATAATTTGACCTAGAGGTCAAACTTCAAGGTCAAAGCATGGCAACCTTGGTACGCGACACATCGTCTTGAGATAATCTACCCACATACCAAATATCAAAACCCTATCTATTAAGGGAAAAAAGTTACAGCCCGGACACGAACTTGTCAGAAAAGAACCCCGAATTCAGAATAATTTGAACTTGAGGTCAAAGTTCAAGGTCAAAGCATGGCAACCGTGGTACGTGACACATCGTCTTGAGATATTCTACCCACATACCAAATATCAAAACCCTATCTACTAAGGGAAAAAAGTTACAGCCCGGACACGAACTTGTCAGAAAAGAACCCCGAATTCTGAATAATTTGACCTTGAGGTCAAAGTTCAAGGTCAAAGCATGGCAACCTTTTTACGCGACATGTCGTCTTGAGATAATCTACCCACATACCAAATATCAAAACCCTATCTATTAAGGAAAAAAAGTTACAGCCCGGACACGAACGTGTCAGAAAAAACAACAAAATCTGAATAATTTGACCTTGAGGTCAAACTTCAAGGTCAAAGCATGGCAACCTTGGTACGCGACACGTCGTCTTGAGATAATCTATCCACATACCAAATATCAAAACCCTATCTATTAAGGGAAAAACAGTTACAGCCCGGACACAAACTTGTCAGCAAAGAACCCCGAATTCGGAATAATTTGACCTTGAGGTCAAAGTTCAAGGTCAAAGCATGGCAACCGTGATACGCGACACATCGTCTTGAGATAATCTACCCACATACCAAATATCAAAACCCTATCTATTAAGGGAAAAAAGTTACAGCCCGGACACGAACTTGTCAGAAAAGAATCCCGAAAACGGAATAATTTGACCTTGAGGTCAAAGTTCAAGGTCAAAGCATGGCAACCTTGGTACGCGACACATCGTCTTGAGATAATATATCCACATGTAAAATATCAAAACCTTATCTATTAAGAGAGAAAGATTACAGCCCGGACGCACGGACAGAGCAATCACTATAGGGCGTCTGCCTCGCGGCGGGGCCCTAATAAATTTTGATATCGTCTGCGTTGGGTAAAGAGTTAAGGTAACAAAATGGGGAAAACCACCACGCGAAAAAGGATTACTGACTTCAGTTTGAGAGGCATTTTTTTTTGTTCTTTGAATTCAATACAATACATACATGAAAAGAATATACCCATAGTAGCTTAGTGTACCAAATGTTCACAAAAAAGTGGTGAAGTAGTTTTAACCGTGCACCTTCTGCGAGCTGTTAACACCACTTCACCACAAAGAGTGAACATTTGGTACACCAAGCTACTTTGGTATATTTTATTTATACTATGATCGTCAGATTATTAAGAGTCGCGATTATTTTTTCTCAATTTTGCTGAGCAGCAGCAGTACATACCTGCAAATTTGTTTTTGTTTACATGAGCATCAGTGGGTGGTACTTCCGCTGTCAATTTTATCACCGAAACGAAATAGAAAAAGAAAACAGGGCCTTTTTCATTTTAATAACATACTATTTCAAGTTATGGATGCTTTATTAACACGAGACAATGTATGTTTGTTCATTTTTGGTCTCTTATGAGGTAAACTTATTTAAAAACGTAATAAATAATTGCCAGTTTCATTTCATTCTTCATGAGGCGGCGTGTAATCAATTTAGACAAGTTTGCATTCAAGGCGAGGTCATCAAAGGTCAACTTGGATGTAGTTCCACTGTAGGTGTTAATTTTTACTACTGAAATCCCATTGCTGGCGTGTTCACCATGGTTGATGTGTAAAGCTAAAATTTATGTCATAGGCATTTTATATATAGTAGAATAGGTAATCATGGTATAAAAAAGGATATCCCAAGAACTGATTCAGATTACTCTTCACATGTTCTTCACATATAATTTTCAACTGATCGTACAAAGTAGCTGACATTTTATGGGAGCACATATTCTCAACTGTTTGATACAACTCCTCTAAACTAGATTTTATTGACTTGCTTCCATGAATTGCTTTCACTGCTTCTTTTAACTTTTCCCATGTTTGCTGTTGATAGTTTTCTGGCAACCTTGGCTTGTCTGCAATGAAATATATTTCAACAAATTAGTTCACAAGGAAATGAAACCATGAGGGAAAATATGAAATCCAATATAATCAGGGATGTAAATGGCTGTTGGTGAAAAAACCTGAAATCCTCGGCCAATGGTTGAGGAGGGAAAGGATATGGGAGAGGGCTAAATAGAGACAAGAAAATTTTGAATTTTGGAAGCTCTGAGAATAATATTTGGGGTTATCCTGAGTAGAGAATTGCTGGAAAATACATGTATCAATGGAAAATACAATTTTCTGGGCTATAATTTTGGTGAAGCGAGACTGTTTCCAGTTGATGCCAACACTTTGGTAGAATCACCATAGGGCATAATCAAAAAGCTGGTTTTCAACACAAGTTTTCCTCCCAGTTCTGTGATTTCCTGACTTAGACTCCAGTACAAATTTGACCTGTTAATCGAATATAGGTTATAGAGTAAACTCCTGTTAATTGAATAAAAAAATCTTGTAACCTGTCATGAAATTACCCCGACTCTCCTCGGTTTTCCTTTGTTTATAGACCTATTTGGCCTCTGTTCATCCAATACAAGTATTTATTCTATTATATCTTGTTTGACAGAGCTCATAGAGCTCTGTCAAACAAGATATAATAGAATAAAGGTTAAGTTTAATTCTAGAATACAAGAAAGTGACACAATCCTTGTTAATTGAATACTCCTGTTAATTGAATACTCCTGTTAATTGAATAATTTTCACTGGCAAAGTGGCAATTCAATTAACAGGGTTCCACTGTATAATGGAGTGCTTTCTTTCCAGCCGAGTCATATTTAACATAATTACCACAATATCTGCGTAACACTTTCCTCTTTTCATTCATTTTCTTTGTGCACATGAAAACTCTCCATGTACATCTTTATTTAAGTTCGAGACAGCTCCACTTAAATTTATTTTGTAATCCAGTCAACATCCTTTATCGACGAATCGTGATTCAAAACACTCATTGTTATCGTAATTTTGGGGAACCCAACTCTCAGCAAAACAGATCAATTACCAACAGGAGAGCGACAAATATATGGAAACCCAACAATTAAATGGACATTTAATGGACGGACAACTCGAAAATGCGAAAAATGAAAGTGTCAATGACACTGTAGCTTAACTTGTTTGTGTGTTATGAGTAATGAAAAGGATAATGTTCAATGTTTACGATAAGAATTATGAAATAAGACAAGAATTGTGAAAATTGAGAATATGTTAATTTCTGTTCCCTTTGTGTCATGTTTTCAATAAAAATAATATGAGGTGTAGACTATACTGAAGGGTTGGGTTAATGTGGCCCTCACTGTTAATGTATGTGGCCATCACAGTTAATGTATATCAACGAAAGTTACCAATTTACAGTGAAATTATTCCAAAATGAGTTCATTCTATCAAGTTACAATGAAATCCCTTCATAAATACGGGCCTGTAAACTTTGCTAAAGGTTTTTGGGCTTCGGGCCTGTAGCCATCACGTAACCAAAAAGGGACCTCCTCATCTAGACATTATACTGAGTCATCCTACCAAGTTACAATGAAATCCCTTCATAAATATGACCTTGTAGTCTTTGCTTAAGTTTTTCGGATTTTGGGCTCGGCAGCTGTCATGTTTGAATGATCGCGACCAAAAGGGGACATTCTCTTCTAGGCATTATACTGTCATCCTACCAAGCTACAATGAAATCCCTTCACAAATATGACCTGTAGACTGTGCTCAAGGTTTTCGGGCTTCGGGCACCTGTAGCCATCACAGGTGATCAATCGCGACAAAAAGGGGACGTTATCATCTAGACATTATATGGAATCAACCTACAAAGTTACCATGAATTCCCTCCAAAAATACGACCTTAAGACTATGCTAAAGGTTTTCAGGGTTTTGGGCTCGGGCAGCTGTCACGGCTGAATGATCGCGACCAAAAGTCGACGTTCTCATCTAAACATTATCTGGAGTCATCCTACCAAGTTACAATGAAATCCCTTCATAAATATGACCTATGGACTGTGCTAAAGGTTTTTGGGCTTCGGGCCATTGTAGCCATCAGGGTCGACCAATCGCGACCAAAAAGTGGACGTTCTCATCTAGACATAATGAAATCCCTCCATAATTACGACCTGTAGACTGTGCTTAGGGTTTTGGGCTCGGGTAGTCGTCACGGTTGACAGATCGCGACCAAATGGGGAAGTTCGCATCTAGACATCATCTGGAGTCATCCTACCAAGTTAAATGAAATCACTCCATATTAAATATAACCTGTGGACTGTGCTAAAAGTTTTGGGGTTTTGGGCTTGTGCAGCCATCACATTTGACAGAGCATGACCAAAGGGGGACGTTCTCATCTAGATATCATACAGAGGCATCCTACCAAGTTACAATGAAATCCCTTCATAAATACAACCTGTAGACTGTGCTAATGGTCTTTGGGTTTTGGGCTCTGGCAGCCAACACGGTAAACCGATCAGGACCAAAAGGGGACGTTCTCATCAGACATGACCTCAAACCTGCATATGAAATTTTGTGACGATCGGATAAGAACTAAGGGGTGTAGCCTGTGCTAAAGGAAAATGTGAACAGACTCACAGACTCCCAGACTAACAGACTTCCGCACGCATGATGGCAATAGCTTATCTTGACTTTGTCAAGTTAAGCTAAAAAAGGGTTGCCAGAATGAAAAGGAAAAACGGAAATCCAGTACACTGATGGACAGTTTGAAAATGCGGAAAAAACGGATGCTGGAATGAAATGAAAAACCGGCAATCTGGCAAAAATTGAAAACTTACATCCCTGCATTATGCTGGACTAAATCAACCAAAATATTCAAATCTGTGAATGAACAACAGGCCGTATACGACACTGTCGACGGTGATTGCTTTTCTGTGGCAAATTCCATATGATCATGCACTTGAAGCTTGAGATCTATTATATTCATGTTTGTGGCATTTCTCAGTAAATGCCATGCATAATTTACATTCAAATAGATCTCGGACTCGACACTGGGAAACTAAGAAGCCTTCTCGAGTTAGCCAAGTAAACTTACGTCAAAGGGTGGTGGGAGGCAACCATTGATAATGGAGAAGACCTACAACAATGGGCTGTAAACTAACATTTTAAGATGGGGATCCTAAAACCTAAAACAGACGGTGCTTTTTCTCCAACCATGTAGGCCACATCCATATTTGCCGTTGTGCCCAAATTAAACTGATCTAAAGGTCTGATACACTACCAGTCCTGCTCGTGAGATGGAGAGCCAGTGTGCTCACATCCTGGAGCATCCATACATCTGGATTCATGGAACACAATAAGAGGACCAGGGCTCTCAAATAGCAATTTGGTAGTGAGTGATACATCACTCAATTACAGTTGAGATTAAGTCGGGTGATGGCGAGTAATTGAAACTGCAATTAGTGTTTTAGAGGACGATTTTTGGGTTTCATTACTTGCCACTTTGGATGTTCTGGTTTTAACTGTACATGTTGCGGTCATGGAGCAGATTATTTTCCAGGTGGTAAGGGTCGCCTATATGTGGTCACTGCAAATAGCAGTCAAACTCATCGGCTAACTTGTAAATACCAGGGGGGGGGGGGGGGGGGGAGAGAATTTGATTGGTGCTGATCCAAGTACACTGGATATGTCATTGTATATAGGATCAACAGCATTGTAAAAGGAAATCAAGGAGATTAAGTCGGGTGATGGCGAGTAATTGAAACTGCAATTAGTCTTTTAGAGGATGATTTTTGGGTTTCATTACTTGCCACTTTGGATGTTCTGGTTTTAACTGTACATGTTGCGGTCATGGAGCAGATTATTTTCCAGGTGGTAAGGGTCGCCTATATGTGGTCACTGCAAATAGCAGTCAAACTCATCGGCTAACTTGTAAATACCAGGGGGGGGGGGGGGGAGAGAATTTGATTGGTGCTGATCCAAGTACACTGGATATGTCATTGTATATAGGATCAACAGCATTGTAAAAGGAAATCAATTTTCAAACAATTGTTTTGTTCTCAATGTCAAGGGTGCAAAATTAGAAAACTGCATACCTTATTTTAGGTTCTGCCAAAGGAAAATTACATACCCAGTAACTCATATGGGGGGTGTGTGTGGGAGGGGGGGAGGGGCACCAGAACCACTGGGACAACCATAATTTAGGCCAGATAAGAAAGCTTTTATCAAATACAAACTGAAATTTATTGGAAACTGGCAAATTTAAGCATAATAAATGATATTTAAAATAATAAATTTTGATATCGTCTGCATTGGGTAAAGGGTTAAAGAAGGCTTTAATTTGCATCTAATTCTATAGATAGCTAACACTCCAGAGGAATTAAGTTTTTTAATTATTTATAACTCTGTGGTCCATGCCATTCACCAGATGATTTTTTTTCTAGTACTAGGATGTTACAACAAAAATAATGCCCAGATTTCCAGTAATGCAAAACTAGAAGGCTTGTCATTTTGAGGCTGGCGATCGCCCGGGCCAGAAGTCGACCGCCTGAGTTCAAAATTGCGCGGACAGTCAATTTTTTTTTTTCTGCGGCCTATTAATTCAGTCGAAGGCACCTCAAAATTGGCCGCTTCAAATGGCAATTCTAGCAGATTGAAGGAGGTAACAAAGCGCAATTTGTGAAGTTCATTGTGTGTCGTCGACGCAGTCATCCAGAAACACTAAGTAACATTCCAAATACAAGCGCAAGGTCCGGTAATCCAGAGGTCCATTGGCAGAAACACTGCCTGTGTTTGCTCTGAGTAACCAGGAGAACCTGCCGTGCTTTGGATGCCATTCGATATGGCAATTGCACGCAATTCCTATGTGCAATTAAGCCTAGAAAAGCACACAGTTTGTGACAGGACTTCTAGTTTTAACTGTAACACTCACTGTTTGTGAGCGTCATGGGAAGCCTGGTATCTTGCATCTAAATATTCAAGTCTGCATCTATACATTACGTGATGACGTACATCACAATTACACAAACCACGTACCTTAAAATGTTATTCGTTTTCGACCCAGCAGGCTGAAACAAAATAGCTCCCACAAACCATAAATGGCCCTCCTGAGGTATTTTTAGGTGAACCTAAAATGGCCCTCCTGGGGTGATTTGAGGCAAACCATAAAGGCCCTTCTGTAATTTTTAAAATGACAAGCCTGAACTAGGGAGTTCAAATATCAACCTAGGAACTTAACTTGAACAAACTTGAGTCTGAGCCCTTCCCTTCCACCACCAGGATGCTGTATACCAAATGTGAAAGCATTCTGACTGGTGTATCTGAATGAAAGATTTTTAAACAAATTTCCTCATATTGCACTAAGTTAAAATTTGGGCTCTCATAGGGAGCCCAAAAATTAACCTAGGGTTCCTAATTTGAACAAACTCGAATCTGACCCACCTAGAGATGTTGTATGACAAATATGAGAGGATTCAAACTGGTGAATCTGAAGAATATTTTTAAAGAAATTCTCTCATATTGCACAAAGTTAAAATTTGGGCACACATAGGAAGCCCAAAAATGAACCCAGGGACTTGATTTGAACAAATTTGAATGTGACCTGACCCCCCTCCCCCACCCACCCACCCCCTCCAAAAAGATGTTGATTACAAAATATGAAAGCATTCTGACTGGTGGATCTGAAGAAGATGATTATTTTTAAAGACATTTTCTCAGATTTCACGAAGTTAAAATTCGGGCTACCATAGGGAGTCCAAATATTAACCAAGGAACTAGGGCTGAAATGGTTATCTCATTTTCACAACCAACTAACTGAGAGCTATAACCGGTTAATATACAGTTATCCGTAGCCATTATTTCACCGAATCTGGGATCAAAACTATAGGAATTAGAAAGCAGCATTCTCAGAAACTATTCGGTAGTGTGTATACAAACG